>CM076571.1:473804789-474264008 GCA_034641835.2 Pinus albicaulis
GGGCTTGAACCCAACTTCCATGCTAGGTATTGTCCAACTATGAGAAAGACTAGAGTTAAAGCCTTCCATTGGTTTGATACATTCTGGTATTTTTTTGGCTATTGCAGATCCAATTCGAACTTGAGAATTTTGAGGATTAGGCTTTAAGAGAGGGGATGCATTTTTATGTTATTTTGTTTTTGGTTTTTATGCATTTTGGTGCTCTATGGGTTTCCTAGTTTCAAATGGATTGGTTTGAAATTGGATCATAAGTGGGTAGGTCTTGTCAAAATCAGTTGGTGGTTTAACCACCCAAAATAGTGGTCTTGTCAAGGTCTTCATGAGAGTAAATATACAAATGAAATATGACTACAGAAAAATGCAAATCAGCAAGCATAAAGACACTCAAAATACTAGACATGACTCTTAGAATAACACCAAGTTGACTGATAGGAGCCCTTACAAATTGGGAGGTAAATAACTTGCTTTAGACTTTAGTAAATGGTTGTAGATGATAAAGTAACTTTCTGTTATGCACCTCTAGATCTAAGAAATGCAGTAAGACGTGGAAAATAATAAGCTAAACCACCCCTTGGGGGCCACCCACAAGTGTAGAGGCACTTTTAAGTGTTGGATCTATGGGTAGAGAAGTTAGGGAAATGAATAGATAATAAAAAAAACCATCCCATCATTCAGAGTAGATGAGTAAAGCTAATGATAATACAATTGATTACCCTACAATTGGGGTCAAATCCCCATAGGGTCAAAACCCAATTTTATTTTTATTTACACTTTTTTTTTTTTTAAATTTCAAGCAAGTTTAAAATTGTTTATCACTTCAAATGATGATTAAATATAATGCGGAAGTGAAGAAAAGAAAAATGATCATGAATACATACTTTTTTTATCAAACCCTTGAATGAAGGTTTCACTTACATAGTAATTAGTACAGTAGCATTTGTTGTTAAATATATATAAATAGGGGACATGCAATTTAAAAACAATATTTTAGGGGCAAATGGCATAGATATTTCATTAAGAATTACAGTTATTACATCCAAGAGCCAAAAATTATTCAAATAAGAGTTTCTTGCCTACAAAACAAATAACAATTAACACTCCTTGACCCCAACTTAAAGACTGCCCACATCTTACCTAAAAATGGTAATGTTGGGCAACAATTACATAGTTAAACTTGATCTAAATAGTAAATACATAAATTTCTTCCAAATTGAACAAAGTGTTCATCTCATGAAACGTTTCCTAACTGTGTCACTTATATAAGTAGGAAGGGATTGTTAGACAGATAACATCCCACAGTTCTACATGCTTCTTGAACCATCCATTTGCTCCCAAATAGAGCATTATTCCAATGAACACAAGAAACAGAAAAATTAAAGATTAAAACAGAGATTAATATTAATGGCTTTGAAAGATAGATTCAAAGTTGTAACATGCCATACAATAACCACTCGTTACACCTCTTACAACATAATATTTTGGAGCATGTATGATTTGTTTATGGAAAGCAGGGAAACACATTCTTAGTGGTTATTCTTGGTCAATAAGTCATGTTCAAGATAGCAGAGGTCTTTCTATGAGATGCCTGGCCACCATTAGTTTTTCTGGGCAGCAAGATCTTCTCTCTATGATCTGTCTATGGTGCACCCAAGCTCAGACCATTGGTTAAGGAAAGGTAAGGCTGCGAGGGGTCATTTCTGAGTCACTAAATCCAAACAGGAGGTAGCGAGGTTGTTCCCAACCAAACAGGAGATCAGTAGGTTACTAGGTTGTTTTTAGGGCCCAATTTGAATCATTTAGGGCATCACCTATAGGCGGCCTTCCTCCTGAGTGTATTTAGGGCTGCAGAAGATATCTCTTTCAGGAGTCTGTGATCACATGAAGCTTTGAAACCACTCCCCAACAATTACAGGCCTCCAATTACAAGCCAACAATTACTAAACATCCCAAGCAGGCCTCCAGAACCTATAGTTTGTTGACGTGATGTAGCAACAAGATCAAATCTCCAACCGCAGGTGAAATTTGGATCAAAAGGGGACTGTCATAATATCTAACCAGCCATTTGACCAGGTTAGGAGACTACTCCAACCGCAAATTGAAACTCCACTAGGAAAGGGTTGTCACAAGCTCTTCCTAACAACAAACAAGTTTGGAGGCAGCACAATTAGACAGTGAGCTGTTAATTAGTATATTACCAGCTAAACTTGGATAGTGCTAGTGTGGGTTACAGTTGGAATATTTATCTATTGAATATTGAAATTACAGTCAAAATTATATTGGTGGATTATTGGTTTTATAGGTCTACTGTTCCTTAGGCAGTTAGCCCTAACTTGTGGTGGTTTGCTGAAGAAACAAATGATTGTTAAATATCTCTTATATTATTAGTGAATTATATAGAAGGGTACTTACTGTTATATGAGTTGATAAATGTGCACTGCTGTTATGATTATTTTCATGATTGGAAAATCCTAGATAAGGATTGAACCCCAAGGCCAAAAATTACCTAGGGACATTGCATACTTCCATTAGAGAAACAGTGGATCATAAGCTATAACCAAAGATGTTGTACTGTCAAATCCATGAGAGGTTGGGGTAGGATGATGGCCCGCAAAAGGCAGAAAGGAGTTGCAGCAAGGTAAACTTTAGTAGGTGTGCATTGCTATTGAAGCGGATCTCCATAATGTTTCCCTATATGGTGAGGATGCATGGTAGGACATAATGGTTCAGAGGGAGGTGAAGCAGAGGGGAATATATTGCCAAGGGTGTCTGAGTTTGTTTCAGGCTGCAGTGGATTAATAAGGGATATGAGGGCTCAAAATTCTATTTTGACTTTTTGAAAATAAAAGTGGCAATGAACATGATCTTGGATTACTCCATGAAAATGGTTATTTTTTTGGCGCTCCAATTGACATTATGTTCAAATTGCAATTTCAAAATAATTTTCTTCTTATACTGTGATGGATCATGTAGTGGCTGCAAGAAATGCTTATTGTAGGGTCAATCTTCATAAGGTTTTTATTGGTCACTAGAGCAGGTTGAAGAACGATGACTTCTCAAAAGAGGAGGATTTTGCAGTACTTAGCTACATGAAGAATGGCAAGTCTCTGGGTATTGAATCTAGATGGAATTCTGTGTGAATTTTACAAGGCCATGAGCCATGATTAATGACAATTTTTGTCATTTGGAAAACACATTCCCAAAAAAGCAGCCACAAACACAATTGATGATTGACATCCAATTACATTGCTTAGTGTGGCACACAAGATCATGGCTAAAACAGAGACTCTAAGGATCTAGGAAATGCCGTGGAAGGTTGTCTAATGATAGCACAAGTTTTGTGTACAAACAAGTAATCTCAATACCATGTTTTCAACACGTAAAACCTTCAAAGGTGCAAAAAAACTAGCCAGCAACCCCTTTTCTTTGAAATTGCATTTGACAAAGCTTTTGATTGAGTGGATTGGAGTTTCATTATTCAGATGTTGACTCATGTGGAATTTGGACCTAGATGTGTGACTATGGAGAACACATTTTTCACTAATACATTAGCTTTTATATACCAAATAATGCTTAGATAAGTTTAGTTGATGATGCTCACGCTTGTTTAGACATAATCAACCTGGCATCAAGTGATGTGTTTAGTGAATAAAAAACCATTTTTTTCCTGGTGAGGTTGGACTCTCTTCCTAACTAGAATCCCTTAGCTTGGACATTTACCACACCCTGGATGGTTGTTAGATATTTGTGTATTCCCTTTAGTCTAGATCTTTTGCCAATATCCATGTAGAATTGGTAACTTCAGCAACTGCAAAGGAAAATTCCTGTTTAGCATCATCGAGAACTTCCCTATACGAGGAAGTTGACCATGGTTGCACAATCCTACTAGACTTGCAAATATATTATGTGTCTTGTTGGTTGCATAGCAAGGCCCGATATCAATAGTAGAGCAGATTTTGGGATTGTAACCATGGTCTCAATAAAACAAAAGGGTCTTCCATTGGCCCCTTGGGATGTGTTACTATCCCCAAGGATGTCAGGGGGATTGGTTTGATCAAGCTTCCCACTCAAGTGTCTATTTTGGCTACCATATGAGTGTCAAGGGGTCTAGAGGGTGATGCTCCATGGCAGGTTCTGTTTTGACCTGTAGGATGTCAACATGTGGGGAAAGTGCAGGGGGATTTTTCTTTGTGTGATATCATCTCCTTCATCCTCCCCCTCTTTATGATAGTAGCACTAGATAGGTACTTCCAAATAGATTTGAGTGTCTATACTCTAGACATGTGATTGGATGAAAAGGGAATTTCATCCAAGTGATATGTTTTGAAATCTGCAGTGCAGCAGAGTGTTCTGCAGCAAGGATCATTCCCAATAAGGTTGTACAACAAAATTTTGTAGATCATCCAACAACAATGGCACAATGTGTCCATACTCATCTTGAGAGAGAAACGCGAGTTGTGTGGAGGGTTCAAAAAAATAATGTGTGCTGCATTAGGGCCGCATGTGCTGTGCAAAGTGAGCAGAGCAGTCGCACATGCCACTTGAAGCAGTAAACTATTTCACGTGCTGTGGGCAGGGGTGTAAACAATCGCACAGGTGACAGAAAGGCTGCACTGCAAGTTGAGCAGATGGCAAGTCATGTGGTTTCTTAGGAGAATTTGGGTAGTACAACCTGCACAGGTGCCCAGAAAATTTCTATAGTTGTTGGAGATTGTAATTTTCCACAAAGGACGATGTTTCCAGTAAGGAAAACCTTGTACGATAAGATATTATTTAATGAACACCAAATTTTGATGTGCAGATTTTCTATGTATGAATGTGTGGGATTGGTGTACAATTTGCAACCGCTGATTTTATTTTATTTACTTGTTAAATCCCAATAGTGCTTTTTATTTAGTAAGCTGAAACTTTAAATAATCTACAACAAGTAAATTTATTAGAAACTAAATTTGCCAGTTGCTAGGTTTAAGAAAATTTAGCACACCAAATTCCAGGTCTCAAGCTCACTTATTTGAATTTCCTAGAGTAATTGGTTAGCATGGAAAGCAATTGTGGGCTTGGCTAGGTGGAACATGAAAGACAAATTGGGATCTGGCACGCAGTCCATTTGGAGTTGGAGATGCAGGGTGATTGCCTTCAATAATTGCGCCACCTTCATGCTCTCACATTCAACAAGAAAGGCATCCTCTTTTGGGGATACATGTGAGATGAAACTAATTGATATTAGATGAATTGGTAGTGCTTGTCTCGAGAGAATGACCTTCTCGGCACTAATAAATATTCAATTATGGAGTTGGTCAATACACAACAATATCTAATGAAAATAAACATTGGAATTTCAACTCCATTTTAGAAGGATTGGGAGTGGAGTTTTGGTAAGCCTTTGTAATAATATTGCTCTTCTCAACTATACTCAATATTGCATCAACAATATCCAATATCCCCCTAAGCTCAATGGAAATAAGTTTCCAGTGAATCATCCTATTGTTCGATATATTTAGTAGAAGCACTGCTTTCTCTTGTAACAACTCTAGTTTCTTCTTCTTTTGGCTGCACTGCATTATGGGATGTGGGTTTAATGCCAACTTTGCTCCCTCTTCTCAAAGATTTGGATCCACAACATATACACTTGGTAACATCAATTGTGCATGTTCTTGAGCCTTTTATGGACAATAGTAATCTTGCTGAAACCTCCTTTAGGGGTTTTGGAGCCTTGGACAACACCATAACACATTTGAAGTCTGCCATCTTGAGGAGAAAGGAAGTAGAGTGGAGAATCACAATCAGGTTCCAAGGGCAAGTCTCCTCTTAAAAATGCTGCTAGGTCAGAGGCAATGCAAACTTCTTAACCTGACACATTGGTTCCTTATCATAGAAGAATTATTATGAAGGCTTTGCCTTGGGCTCTATCTCTTGGCACATATGCTCCTGGAAATACTACCAAACTATAAGATTTGAAGAGTTCTTTGCCATTTTTCTTGTGCAATATATTCACAAGATCAAAGGACTTTGGTGTTGGGGTCTTTTCACTTGCAACTATAGTCACAAGTGATCTTATTTACAAAGATCCAACTTGCTATTCTGCTCTAGATGTTGTTGGTCTGCCTAATGTTTTTTTGGATTTAATCATGGTTGGTATCCTCCCTTCTGCAGATGCAGTAGATTGTATACCACAATGCTTCGATGCTTTGTGGCTTAATAACCTTAGATTTCAAGCTATTAATGATTGTGGTGCTCTAAGATATTTTGTGAATTTGTTTACATCAAAAGCCTAATTACGGGCTTTGGCAAGTGACACTCTTAGTTCTTTATCATCTACCTTGGATGAGATGATACGACACACTCCTTATTTGAGGGGGTATGGGGTGGATGTATTGATTGAAATATTAAATACTATTGCAAAACTAGGATTTGGTGCTGAAGTGTCTTCCCTGTTGCAAAAAATTGCCAGCTCTTATGTGCCTGTTCCCTTGGAGACTGATTTAGAACAACAAACAATTAGTTCAGTGGATGGAGTTGAATCATCGATGGCTACATTTGAGTTAGGGGTTGATACTTATGCTGAAAAATTTTCTTCAAACATGGAATTCTTTCTCCCAGATTGTATAAGCAATGCTACATGTCTCTTAGAGAATATTTTGCATAATATAGATACATGGGTGTTTATTGAGAAAAAGGGTATAGAGGCTATGCTTCAACTGTTTGATTTATGCCTCTTACCATTGTTATTTCAAGGTGGCCAGAATATTGTTGTTGCATTTAAGAAATTTTCATGACAACACTCATCTCCTCTTACAAGGGTTGTTTGTACTACTTTGAGAGAACACATGAAACTTGCAAATGAATTCATGGATTTGTAGGCTAGAACAAAGTTGGCAGATATTAAGGTAGCACAACACATATGAACTTTGAGATGAATTTCAATTCTAGATGGCATTTTATCCTTTTCAACACATTTACTGAAAAGCACAACAATAATTATGCCTGAAATTGGTTCTGGGGATGCAAACATATTGAAGCATGTAGGGATGGTGTACAAAGAAATAGTTTGGTATAAATCTCTTGTTAGTGATTCAAAAGTAGATGCGAATAAAGAGGTTGAAAAGGACCTGCAATTGAAAATTTGGCACCAAATGTAGCAGCTACAGAAGTTGGAAATGACATTAACACAGTTTCAGTTGTTCGACATGTGAACCCAATGTCTATGAAGAATGGGCTTGCTTCTCATTGGTCCATTGAACCCTAATATATTTTTGTTATAGAAACAAGACAAAAACATACCATGGTATCAAAGGGATTTCAAGAATGTGTCTTGGTCAGCTTGGGCGACATGCAAATGCATCAGAGGATGGCATTGGAGGCTCTGTAAGTGTAGGAGAAACATCTCAAGCCCAAAAAGTTAAAAGGATGTCATTTGATCTCTTGGACTTTGACAATATGAATAAGGTTGTGTCTACAATGTGATCATATTATGTGACTCTTGTGAAGGTTTTTGTAGTTCACAATCGACATCGTGATGGTATAGGATTGCTTAGTGCAGCAACGAAGAATGTAATACAACAATGGTGAATTATTTCTATGATCATGGTACAATTAAAAGTCTTTTTTACCACTTTTGAAGCAACAGTTCATTTACTCTGGATAGTACCATTATCTCATAGCAAGGAATGGAAACAGAAAATGACAAAGATATTGAAAATGGCAAGCAAGAGCATGCACCTTAGTAGTGGAAGAAGCTTTAGAAGTTCAAAAATCTTCAAAAAACTAAGTGACTAGATGCATATATACCTATGAGCGATATCGTATTCAATTTTTAAATACTGGGCTTTGAATAAAGACTTAAAGGGTTGTAAGGCATTGCATCTTATGGTGTTTTGATGTATTTGGCTTTCCAGAAGCTCTGACATATTTCAAGGTAAGTATTAGCCATTGTTTCATTGTGTCTCCAATTCATGACTGAGCTTTCAAAGTAAAAAAGCCCCTAACGTTGGTAAAGGAAGGACATTGATCCATATTTCTATTGTTAAGAGTGGGAATGGTGTTATTTCAATTTTCAATAGTGCCAGTCAAGGTCAAAAAGCAGAATATGTTGCAGGAGGTATTCTATACCATAGTGATTCTATTATACTCATATCTTAAAAAATTAAAGCATTTATTGGTACAGACTCTAACATTTCTGATGAAATAAAGGCACTAATTTTTTTGTTAATAGTAGCAGTAGAGGAGAGGTGACTGAATTCTAGGTCTTTGGGGCTTCCTTGGTTATCAATTGGTTGAATGGAGGTTTAGGATGGAAGAATTTTTTTTGCAACCCATTCTAGAGTAGTTGAAGACAATCAAGTCACAGTCCTTGAAGATATCATTCCATCATATTTCTAGATAATTTAAGTCAGAGGCTAATGAAATGTCTAAAGAAGGCTTGCTAATGACGCAAAACGATGGTTTAACATGGGAAAGTAGTTATGGTGTAAGACTCTAGGAAAGGTCATTGTAAGAACTAGGCCCATGACTTTATATATATATATATATATATATCACCTATAGATCTGAGTCAAGTATTTTCTTGTGCTTTCGTTCTTTAGTCCCTCAGGTCCATCTTATTTAGTATCATTTCAAACATTTGTACAAACTTTGTCAGTTGATAGGTACCCCAATAAGAAATTGAGCACAACAACATTAACACTTGCAGATTCAACATGTACGATTAGAAAAGTTCGCATGAGTCCTTCCTATTATCACTTTGTACTTATTTTGATGCATGAGAAATAAACGTTTACGTTGACCCTAAGTACCACCAATAGAACTACTGAATTTATACCAAATGAAAATACTTGAATTCTATTGATGGAAAAATAATTGCCTCTTTTATTATTCGAAGCATCCATTGTATCTATATACTATTCATAAACATTAAAATTTTAAAAATAGGAGTGAAAAAAAATCTTGCACAAAGTAATAATTAGATCATACTAGGAAGCCAAGAACCTTCAAATTATTAATGACACCATTGCGCAGAGATGCAAATATTGGGCATTTAACACATGCCTCAATCTTGATAGAATATAAAAATTTGAATGATTTGTTTCATGTAAATGTACTCCACATGCTATATTGTGATATGTGTATGCACATATTTTCTCAAGCTCCACACAGAAGAAGGTTTGAGAACTAAGGAAAAATATTTATGACGTTACTTGTTTACAAATTTGAGAAAGCCTCAAGGGTTACAATCAAAATCAAGAAATTTTGTTTCCTGGTGGAATGTGAGACATTCTTGGATTTGTATAGCGCTTCAATGCTTGTTTAGGATCTAGGTAAGTGTGAATGAATAAAATATTTATGTCATTGTTCTATATTGGATTCCCATTCTCTCTAAGTTATCAAAGGCAAGTTAAAACATGTTTAGACTAAGGGACAACATATTCCTTTGCCAAATTTTAACCTTACAGGGAAGTGCACTACACTTGTTTGATACTTCCACACATTTTGAGGGCATGTCAATAGAAATGTCAATGTTGTTGGATACATAGGCATTGGTTAGTTTTAGAAAAGTTCTCTTTGTCAAATATGTTGTTTTCATGAAGTAATATTTCCAACCAAGAGGATAAAGACTTGGCATGTCTAGGACATAGTGGTGTTATTTCTTGCCTGTATTTGTGATTTTTTAGTATTCCACCACTAATAAATTCATTATGTAGTTGTCTGTTTAGTAGTATATTACAACAATGACTTGTTAAAGGAAAATGATTCTAGTTTGTTTGAACATCATAAACTGTAAGGAAATCTAGCTTTGAATTAGAAAAATGGAATATATTTTGAAAAATATGTTTTTTGATCAAATATAGGCCAGTTCTCTAATCATTAAAAAAACAATCATGAAAATAAACAATGATTTTGGACACGATGAATTACAAAACTCTCCAGCTCAAAAACAAGTTAGCATATTCAGTTTTGTCTGTGTTAGAGAAAAATGAATGAGTAACATCAAGTTTGCTTTGAATATTTATAGAATCATATTAGAGATTCTAAATGGAAATTGCGTGTGCTAATCTTTCTCAATTAATTACAGGGAAAACAAGGAGAATACATAATTTGTTGGCTTATGGGAATTGGATTCCTTTTCCCTTGGAATAGTACGTTGATAATTGAAGATTACTATATTGAAGCTATATTCCTGGTTAGTATCACAATTTACAAAGCCTTGTCTTATTCTGTTTTAGTTTCTTGTTGGTAATATTGTGTCAGCAATACTTTGCTGCACCCATTAGATTTCTACTTACCAATTTTATTGTTGAAGTGTCACTACTTAGAGATAACTAGAGGAAATTATACAACTACAAAAGTGGAGCATGAGACATTCTTATTAGAAATTGCTAGCTTTGTTGTGTTTATTTGTGAAATTTTAATTGCTTTGTTTATACAGGTCATCTGGCCACATAGTGGCCACTATTTCCCAACTAAAGAAAACTTGTTCGAGTTTCTTGCTTTTATGGGGAAAAATGACATTAGCAATATTGCTTATGTTGAGGTATATATCGTATAAATCCTTTATAGTCTACTTTAGTTTATATTCCAGTGTTCATCGACTTTCATGTCTTATACTTTGCATTGTAAATTTTTTTGTTTTCTTTTTTGCAGAAAATGGACTCAGTATTGATGGTAAGAAGCAATGATTGAAGAAAGATGGGAACAATAACACTAGAGTGACAAAGAGAGAGAAGTGTATTGGTCTAGTGGTACTCGTAGAGCCAATATCTCGCATAAGACACACATATAAAGACTGATGGTGAAGTTTTCAGAGTTCGTGAATTCACTTGCAATTCCTTGGCAAGATAATGATAATGCTTTGAAATGATCAACAATATTTTATCTGTAAATTGTACTCCAACCAATATTAAGTTGGAAATTCATATTGTAATACTTGACATTTTATATAATATAATTTATGTGGTTGGAATTATTTATAGTTCCACTTGATATTACTTGGTATTGTAATTAACATATGTAACTTTGGGTTTTCATATTAGATGAACATGTAATTTGTATGACATTTTTTTAAATTTAGTTGCAAATTCATACTAGTTAATATTTGTTGATTAATAATGAACACATAAAATCAATCTAAAACTCTTAAAATAGTAGTTTATATTGATTAATGATAAATACAAATAAAATGAATATACGATTAAATTAGTCATTCATAATGATTACTAGTGAAAGTAAATGAAATAAATATAAACTACTAAATTAGTCGTTTATATAATGAATAAATGACTACTGCAAATGATAAATTTGTGACCACAAATGATGACTAAATTTTGCATATATACGACTATTAGTAGCAAATTTACAGTATCTTATAACACGACTAAAATTTAGTCATATTTCTTCAGTCATTAATTGATTTCAAACGATGACTAAAATTTGCATATATATGACTATTAGTAGCTAATTTGCAGTATCTTATAACACTACCAAAATTTTGGTCATATTTCTTTGGTCATTAATTGGTTTTGTCGGGTGATCGTATAGTAATATATTTTGTTGTATATTTGGTCATTAATTGTGAGAATTAATGAGAAAATTAAAGATTAAATCAATGACCAAATCAATGGCCAGATTAATGACCAAACCAACGACTAAATTAATGATAAAATCAATGACTAAATTAATGACCAAATTAACGACCAAATATACAACTAAACAACAAAATTGAGATAACCAATTAATGACTAAGCTAAAAACGACTAAAAGTTGGTCGCGTTATAAGATACTATAAATTAGCTACTATTGGTCATCGACCAAAAATTAGTCGTTTATATGCAAATTTTAGTCGTTTTTTTAGTAACTAATTAGTCGTTTTGTACTAGTGATGTTAATATTCATTTCTAGATCTCGTTTCTGTTACAGTTAGTATCCTTTCCATTTTATTACACAGTTATCGCCATCTGATTATTTACCTCTGTGAATCACTTTAGAATCCAACCCCCTTTACAGCAAGCTGTCTTAAAATTGTCGGATACGTTTTTATATCAAATTTCATACTCTGCCATTACAATATTACTTTTTCTGTGCTGAAGTTTGAGAGTCTCTGTTCCATTTTAACCAAACCTTCCTATTTAATATATGATAGCATGAGAGCCCCTTTCTTAACAACCTCTACAAGTGGAACTATATGCTCCTTGCTAATTAAGATGTCCTAGGCACTGGTATTTATACAAATCAAGGCTGCCTCTAGGACCGACAACATATTTCTGGCGCCGTTGCCTGGGATATGAATTTGAGAAAAGATAAATCCCCGGGCCTCGAAAAAATCGTTATTCACTCTTCAGAACAGGTGAGCAAGAAGAGTTGAGAGTTGTAGATTCCTCACCTTAGCGACTCCACTGTCAATTATAAGCTGAACCTATTTGTAGTCCTGGCTTCCTGAAAGCCACATTTGAGGTCAGATACATCTCAGTTGAAGACACCTTCGGTGTCTGACCCAGAGAAGATTTTACATAAGAGGGGTTGGAGGGAAAGATAGTCAGTTCATACAGAGATCCCTAGATTTTCTTTGGAAGATTCTCCATCCTCCTCTTCCCAAATAGCCCAAGATCAAGGCCCTGATTCCACTGTGGGAAACCTTGATTACTTTGCAGCTAATCCTTCCTTGGGAAACATTCAAGTTAAAGATGAAGCTGAATCAGTAGATACCACCAGCTTCTTTCTTCATCCCACTCCTGAAGTTGAAGAAGTAAAAGAAGTCACATAAGTGTTTCCTGTTAACAGACCAAATTTCCCATCAGCACCTCAAGTCTCTATTCAATACATACCAATTTTTATACATACTTCGCTTCCACCACCTCCTCTCACTCATCAGATTCTCCCACCACCTCCACAACCCCCGACGGCTGTCCCGGGCTTCTTGCTAAACAAATATGCCCCCCTGGCATTAACTCAGGTCTTAAATGATATGCCTCAAGACTATCTGAAAGTCTTGCCTCATTTCAATGGGGAAAATGAGATTGAAGCTCAGAAAAATCTTGAAGTCTTCTGTGCCTTTGCAGAAAACTTTAACGTTGAACATCTAGATGTGGTCTTGAGACTTTTTGTCCAATCCCTAGATGGAGAAGCTAGAAAATGGTTCAAAACTTTGGGAGACCATTCCATCACTAATTGGGAGGAGATGGAAAATTCCTTTCTCAAAAAATGGGGAGAGAAAAAGGACCATGGGTACTGTCTCACCAAGTTCAATGCACTTATAAAAATACATTATGAGGGAATGCCAGAGTTTATTAAGAGGTTCAACAAATTATACTCAAGCCTTCCAGCTGAAATGAAACCTCATCAGACTGCTGCTAAAGTGGTGTTCGTAGCAACTTTTGATTCAAAATTTGGGTTCTCTCTAAGAGAAAGGAAGTCTGCCACCCTAGATGATGCCCAAAATAATGCACTAGAGTTGGAGGCTAATTTCACCTCCATAGGAAAATCAAAGGGGAGATCAGATCAAGATGCTAGAAGAAGAGGAAAAGAAGAGGTATCTACATCTGGCCAAGACAGAGAGACAACTGAAAATAAAATTGAAGAGATGAATAAAATGACTAAAAATATTTCAAGCAAGCTGGTGAAGCTTGAGCTCGAAGCCAAGAATTCATCCTCTAAAACATTCCAGAATGCTTCGAACAGGGGTTACAATCCACAGTATAGAAAGCCACCCCTGCAAATACTGCAAAGAGAGTGGAAGGAACAGCAAGACCAGGTACCACACCCACTATACCTGGAAGGTCAAATGGATGGTCCTACTGAAGACACTACTTATGAGCAAGATGACCCATATCTTGCTTATTCGAATAGTGATGAAGTCGAGTGTCCTTTGCAATAAGGTGATGGAATGGCATTTCCATTACAAGAAGAAGAAGAAAAGGCTAGAGTCACTGAAGATCCAGAGATCGAAGACTACTGCAAGCAGTTCGTTGACTTCATGCAAGCGCGGTTCAATAGAAAATATGATCTCAGATCTTCTAGAAAAAGAACCCGTACACAAGATTAGGAGGAAGAGGCGCCTAAAAAAGAAACAACTGTGCAGAAGGAGACAACGGTACAGAAGGTTGCAGATAAAGGTAAGAGGCCTCTAAACGATCCTTTACATTCTAATGATCAAGTTCCTTCTTCTTCAAAGTTAACCACTCCTCCTAATACTAAGTCCGTGTTGAAATAATTCAAACCCTTAGCTGAAAATAAAGAGTCAAAAGAAAATGCAATAGAGAAATCTTCCTCTGTCTTTAATCTGCAAAAATAACTTGAGAAAGTCAAGATCCCAGTCCCAATGATGGAACTATTGAAGAAAACAACCTATCAGTCCCAGGTCTCCTCTTTTATGCTTCCCTCAGAAACAGCCCCCATCCCAGATAGTCTGAACCTCCAGGAAGAGAGGCCCATGGTCGTGTTTGGCCCCCATGTTGAAGAATTATATGCCTCGACCCCTCCTTTCTATGTGTCATTAGTGATCCATGATTTGTTATTGCATAACTATATGTTGGATTTGGGAGCATCCCATAATCTATTACCCTTGTTAGTAATGGAACAACTGGGACTAAAAATCACTCATCCATACAAATACCTTTATTCTTTTGATTCCAAAAGGGTCAAGTGTCTCGGGATGATCAAGGACTTGGTAGTCAATTTGGCCCAAATCCCAGCCAAGAGTGTGGTGATGGATATAGTGGTGGCTGATATCCCAGCTCGTTTTGGGATGCTATTATCAAGGTCTCGGGGAACCAAAATTGGAGGGTCAATAAAACTGGATCTGACTTATGCCACTATACTTGTATTTGGAGGGCAAGAAAGGAGGTTGTATAGGGAGACGAGGTTTGTAAAAATGGTTACTAAGGCTGATAACTCTATTAATTCACCAGTGTATAGTAAAGAAGGAGAGTTCTCATGTCTAATGTTGGAGGAAGACCAAGACTATGCACAAGAGCCGTCATTCTGTCAGATTAAGACAGAACAATCCTCAGAAAATCAAGAAGCCGGAGTTTGGACGCTACACTTTGATGGATCTAATTCTAGAGAAGGGAATGGAGCTGGGGTGCTATTGATTTCTCCCACAGGAAAATGGGTTCCGTTATATTTCAAATTAGAATATGAAGCTACGAACAACATAGCTGAATACGAAGCACTGCTCTTGGTGTTGCAAACAACCAGAAGCATGAACATTCAGAGCCTAAAAGTTCTGGGAGATTCGGAACTAGTAGTGAGGCAAGCGAAAAATTAGTGCCAAGCTAAACACTTGTGGCTGAGGGCCTATAGGAACGAGGTATGGGACCTGGTGGAAATTTTTTTCTTGGCATTTAACATTCAGTTTATGCCCAAAGAACAGAACAAAATGGAAGATTCTCTTTCTATGGCTGCTAATACCTTTCGACCACATCAAAACCCTCTCTTAAGATACAAAATTGAAGTTCATTATCGACCTTCAATTCCTAATAATGTCAAACACTGGCAAGTGTTTGAGGATGAAGATCAAGTAAAGAGGTTCATGGAAACTATGGGAGAATTCTCCAATATGGAGATAGATGCTTTTGAAGAAGAAACTGAAGATCTTTCACAAAACAAATGGGAAGAAAAGGTGGCTGGTCATAAAGTGCTGCAACTAAAGGGAAATGTTATACCTAGAGGGCTAGTCCCCCTAGAGAGATTGTTCGACAAGAATGAAATCCATTTACAACCTAGTAAAGTAACTGAAGAAAATCAGGTCTTTGATGTGAACCTCGGTACCGAAGCTGATCCCAAAATTGTGAAGTTGTCCAAGAAGGTTTCTGAAGAATATAAAGAGCACTACCGGAAACTATTCCAAACATACAAGGATGTTTTTGCATGGTCTTATCAAGACCTGAAGACTTTCGATATCGACATCATGCAACATAAATTCCTCTAAAAGGAGATGTGAAGCTGCATAAACAGAAGCTCAAACAGATTAACCCCCTGCTACTTCCTTCCATAGAGAAGGAAATCAAGAAGCTATTAAAGGCAAAGATCATCATGCCGCTAAGATACTCTGAGTGGGTGGCCAATCTGGTCCCATTCTGGAAAAATAATGGAGAGATAAGGTTGGGTGTTGACTTTCGGAATTTAAACTGAGCATCCTTAAAAGATAACTACCCGTTGCCTAAAATGGATAATATTTTACAAAAGGTAGTGGGAGCTTCACAGATGTCCATGATGGACAGTTTTTCTGGATACAATCAGGTGGATGTACTTACAGAGGATCAAAAGAATACTGCCTTCACCACACCCTGAGGTATACTTATGTATGCATGGATGCCCTTTGGATTGATCAATGCAGGGGCCACTTTCCAGAGGGAAATGGATATTGCTTTTGTTGGGGAGCAAGATAAATTTGTAGTGGTCTACCTCGATGATATCATTGTGTTCTCAAAGGATGATGCAGAGCATATTGATCACTTGCGTAGGACCTTTGAGAAGTGCTGAAGGTATGGTTTCTCTCTAAACCCTCAAAAATCACTGTTTTCATTAGAGGAGGGTAAGTTGTTGGGACACATTGTGACAAAGGATGGGGTGAAAATTGATCCTAAAAGGTTAGAGGTTATAAACGGCATATCTTTCCCCATAAGAAAGAAGTTCAGGTGTTCCTTGGGCGCATTAATTTTCTGAGAAGGTTCATCCCAAACTATGCAGAGATAATTCGGCATATAACTGACATGCTCAAGAAAAATAACGAGGTAAAATGGTCTCTTGAGTCATGAGAGGCCTTTAACAGAATTAAAAACGCTTTTGCTGAAGCTCCAGTGTTGGCTGGTCTAGATTATGCTAAGCCTTTCATGATTTTTTCATTTGCATCACCTCATATAGTGGTAGGAGTTTTATTGCAAAAGAATGAGAAGGGGTACGAGCAACCTATTGCCTTCTTCAGCCAGGTGCTCCGTGATGCTGATTTGAAATACAACATCCTAGAAAAGCAAGCCTATGCCTTGGTGAAGTCCCTCAAGGCATTTCGGATGTATTTTCTGTAGTCTTCCATCACTGCATTTGTGCCTACAGTAGCCGTAAAGGATATCCTGATCCAAGGATACAGTGAGGGAAAAAGGGGAAAATGGATTGCGAAGATACAAGAATATGAGCTGGAAATACACCCCACCAAGTTAATCAAAGGACAGGGGTTAGCTAAGATCCTGTCAGAGTCGAATTGCCAGGCTCTGGGCATAAATCTTTCTATGATAGCAAATGAGGAGTCTGAAAAGATAGATGAACGGTGTGGGATAGAATCGTCTACTCAGAAGACTCATATGAATTATCTCCTCAGTATGTGGTATAAGGAGATCGTTGAATATCTTCTGACTCTCAGATGCCCCCCAAGCTGTGACAAAGCAAAATACAGAACACTGAGGTTGAAGTCACAGAAATTCGTTGTTGCCAATGGTCGGTTGTACTGGCGAGACCCTTCTGGCATCCTGCTCCTGTGCCTTACAGAGAATGAAGTGGAGGAAATAGTGGCAGAGTTTCACAAAGGCATCTGTGGAGGTCACTATAGCTGGAGAGCTACCGCCCATAAAATTTTGAAAGCTGGTTTCTTCTAGCCCAAACTCTTTGGAGATGTCTTTGCCTAGGTTAGAGCCTGTGATAAGTGTCAAAAATACGCAGAAAGGCAGAATTTTTCACCCCTACCCATGATCCCTGTACATATAGATGAACCATTCTAGCAATGAAGGATTGACTTTATTGGTGAAATTCACCCTGCATCAAGTGGACAGCATAAATGGATATTAACCGCCACAGAATATTTCACCAAATGGGTGGAGGCTATACCAGCAAGGAATGAAACAGATATAGTACTAGTGATAAAGTTTATGGAAGAGAACATTATATCCAGATTCGGCTGCCTTGCCAAGATTGTTACTGACAATGCCCAGGACTTTAAATCTGCTAAGTTTGTCAGCTTCTGTTAGCAATATAGCATTGCATTGGGACATTCCACTGCCTACTACCCACAGGGAAATGGCTTAGTAGAGTCTTCAAATAAAACTATGGAGAGAGCACTGAAGAAAGCCATTAATGAAAATTAGAAAAATTGGGATTCCCAGCTAAATTTCACCTTATGGGAAAACAGAATCACCAGCAAGAGATCAACGGGGAAATCTCCATATGAATTGGTGTATGGTATAGCAGCAGTCTTTCCTATAAAATTGGCTCTACCAATAGCAAGGTTCATGCAAGAAAGCCAAGAAGAGCCGAATGATATTACCAAGAGGATGAACCAGCTGGTAGAACTAGAGGAAACCCGAAATCAGGTAAATCAGAAGTTGACTGAATATCAAGAGAAAATGAAGGACCTATTTGATCAACATGCCAAAGACAAAAAGATGTAGGTCGAGGATTTAGTTCTCATATGGGATATACGAAGAGCAAAGAAGGGGAAGCATGGTAAATTCGATCCATTATGGTTCGGTCCCTTCAAAATTGTTGAACAAGGAGGAAACAACACCTTCAAACTGGAGAATTTGCAGGGCAACTTGCTTGACGTCCCCGTAAATGGTCAATTCCTAAAACCCTTCTTCCGGTTTTGAAACAGGGTGAGAGGGCCTGATGTATTATATTGTACATTAGTTAGCCTATTTTATCTTTATTTTTAATGACATTTGTTGTGAAGAATCATCAAGAAAAAAGAAAGGTGCAGAGGAGCCGTGTCTACACAAAAGGGTTAACAAGTGGTCTGCAAAGTTCTCGACATGTTCGAGGATGAACGTGTTGTCCCCAGGTGGAGCCAATGTTGATTATATCATCCACCCTTTAATTTTGTTTGAGAAAAATCATAAGGGTAGATTACCCGAATGCATTTAAATGGCTAAGGTTTGAAATATTGTGAAGGGGAAATACGATTAATTGAGCCATATATCAAAAAGGGACAAGCACACTTTGCAATAAAGAGGAAGTATGTCTAAGGTTCTAACCGAAATAGCAAAGGTTTCAAAGGCGCAAAGAAATAAATATAAGGCGGGGCTCGCATATACTCTATACACACATAGAAAGGAGTTTGCAAGCACAATTCCGGGGGGGTCACAGACAAGAGGGATAAGGCGGAGCCTTCCCCCCTCAGAATCCTGATGACGTGTTAAGGAGCATGACACGAGGCGAGTGCTTTATGGAGAAAATGGCATGGGCTTTAGAGTTGTTACGGAAATTTCCTTGCGTCCTTAGCGGGCTGGGTCCCAAGGTACAACTGTTACCACGATCTAACAGTAAGGTAAAGTCCTAGGACAGCTGGTACTAAGGCCAGTACCGGTATTTAACTCGACACGTGGTATTCACCTAACAAAAGTCTAACACCCAATCCCTTTATGCCGCGTGTCTCATAGTCAGCGTCCTTATGACATCATCCCTACTCGTTTTACCCCACCATCTTTTCCCAAGCTGCCTCGAGCCTGTATAACTATATTCTGTGTTTTACTGTGGTAAAATACTCTCGGTTTTCGACTACTATATAAGCAAAAGTGAGCGCCCACCCACGCTATACTACAGCCGTTACCAGTGTACGAGGCCCATTTGAAAGAGGTAATGAATCAAACCAATATACCTTCTGAGAAATCTACTCAGCTCAAACCTAAAACTATAGTTTCAATTCTTGGTAAAGAGTTTGCACTCCTGCACCAAGTCAAATATAAAATTCCTGTTGATGAAAACTATTATGAACTTACCGAAGCCTACATCAAGGCAGAAGGTTTTGCTGCGATGCCTGAACTTGCATTAGACACCTGGCAGAGGTGCAAAAATTATGCCATCCTGTTAGCCAGCTCTTCCGCAAATGTCTCGCAGCTTGCTTCAGCCACTGCATTGACCCCTTCTCACCAGTGAAGATTGTCAAATCATGATTCGGCCCCTGTGGCCTTTAGCTTTATTTTTAATTTCTACTTTCAAGTTCCGAGTGAAATTCATATTTCACTCTTGCATTTACTTTATGTTAGAACAGTTTTAATATTTTATTTTGAAACGGCCATGAGCCTGATTGTAAATGATGAGAAGCGTTCTACCTCATCATGAATTTTGTTATTTTGATTAGGATTGGAAACTGCTCACTAGCACGTGGAGAAGATATTTTCCCAAAATATCTTCCCGCGTATGTTCTTAGAGGATTCTATAAAAGAAATAATCTAAGATAGAGAAAAGGTTCCAGGTTTTCTAAAGAACAGACTAAGAAAGAACTTTGTATGCATTTTGTTGAGATTTTGATATTAATCATTGGGTTTCGGTGATAAGGAGTTTCATCTCTATTGGGGATTTTGATCTGAATACTTCACAGTTTGTAACTCTCACTTGTGTTTTGTAGCTTAAATTTTCATCTCATTCCTGTCCATATTTCCTATATCTGTGTTCTGGAATGTGAGTGCTCACAAGTTTAGGTGTGAATTTATCATTGTTGATACTCATTCTAACTCATGTCTAGTGCTTTAAATATGGCTCAGGAAATATATGTTGTTTCATCTTTCACTTCTACCATAATTCTTCTGGTATTAGCAGCAATGAAATGTTATCTTTAAAATTATTCTCATGTATGGATTCTTGTCACTACATAAGCCCAATACATGTTAATATTCATTTCTAGATCTCGTTTCTGTTACAGTTAGTATCCTTTCCATTTTCTTCCACAGTTATCGCCATCTGATTATTTACATCTGTGAATCACTTTAGAATCCAGCCCCCTTTACAACAAGCTGTCTTAAAATTGTCGGATACGTTTTTATATCAAAGTTCACACTCTGCCATTACAATATTACTTTTTCTGTGCTGAAGTTTGAGAGTCTCGGTTCCATTTTAACCAAACCTTCCTGTTTAATATATGATAGCATGAGAGCCCCTTTCTTAACAACCTCTACAAGTGGAACTATATGCTCCTTGCTAGTTAAGATGTCCTAGGCACTGGTCTTTATAAAACTCAAGGCTGTCTCTAGGAGCGACAACACTAGATTTCGTCTTTGTTTTAACCCCTGAGCCCAAGTCACTTCCCAGAACTTCCCGTAAATTCAGAAGAGGATATATAACATTAAAACAAATACATGTAATCAATCACATCATCAAGAACTCATCTAACCCCAACCAGCCATGCCATGCATTTCGTCAAACATGTCGCAAACATTCTATCTACAGGTGTAAACATCATAAATAAACATAGGGGTCTAATACTTATCTGAGAATCGCTAAGAAGCATTTCTCCATTACATCAGAAGATGCAATATAATCTATTTGACCATAGATACATTTTATATTTATTTATAGGAAAAAACATAAATAGAACCATACATCATCACTGATAAAATACAATCTCATAACCAACATAATCAACAGAAATACCATGTATATAACATCAATGAAATCCAAAAAATAACCAGTACATTTTCATACCAAATACCAAAGGAATGAGTTCTTCAATTTTGAATGTAAAAACCAACCGGAGATGGGACGTCCACGTTCCACCCGACCATATATTGGTTGAGCCAAATCTCTCTTTATCCAATCACCCCCATTCTATATTCCAAGCATGAATGTGGGACTCAAACCAAAAACAAACTAGGGCATCCCGAGGCTAAACCACCTCACCCTCACCAATCATAAACCAGGTGTCACTATGAGCTACACCCGATCACTAGGCCAACACATGCATGGATATCACTAGATTCTCTCTGCCTAAAACGTGGCGAATTTTCTTGTCTCCTAGTCTCTCGGGCTTTACCACAACCCACAATCCAAATAAGGGATCACTAGGCCCTAAACTGAGACATACTATCCAGGATTTACCGCAATCCCAAACCCGAGATTCCTAGGCCTAAATGGAGAGAAAACCACCTCTAGGATTTATTGTATATACTGCCATTAACTGCTCGAGGATTGTTAGGCCTACTGAGGAAACACACTATTTGACTTTACTGCAACCCACAATCAAGTTTAGGGGTTACTAGGCCATGTGTTATATCAACTGGGAGATTCACCCCACTCAGATTCAAATCCATACAGTAATCCAACTAAACCGAAACATGAGAACTCCACAAAACCATGGCTATTCGAAAATGGAAAGGCTAGGCTGAAAACATTGTCACACCTAGCAAAACCTATGCCAAGACCACAAGAAACCACATGCAATACCATGCATGCAAAATCTAGCAAGGAAAATACACATAAAAATCGGTACCTTCCAATAATCCTATTGTAGATGCTTGATTCCTACTCCTCCTTGCTTGCTTCCTCTTTTTTCCTACTTTCTTTCCTTTCTTGCTCCAAATCCAAAATTCTCCCAAAAATATAAGTGTCCAAGAGTGAGAGAGATAGAGAGAATAATGAGAGAGCTCCAAAAAAATGCATTGGCCAAGGTACCAACTGATCCTCAAAAGCCTTTTTATGGAAGAGGCCTCTATTTTCTTCATTTTCCATTATTCTCCTTCAATTTCCTCCTCACATGAAACCTATGACCTATTATCTCCCTTTTCTCCTAATCTCCATTATTTTAATAAATAAATGTGCCATAAATGCCATTTTTCCTTTCCAAATCCTTTGTCTTTGCGTTTTCCAATTTCCTTATCCATAATAAACCAAATCAACACCCCAAAAGATGTTTTTCCAACATTTAGCTTGGAATAAGTTTCCTATCAACCATGGTTATTATTTTTAACATTTATTACATGGAATTTTCACCAAGGTTATTACATGAAACCCATTCTATAAGAGGAACAAGGTAGATAAAGTCATTTTTTTACCTTAGGCATAAGAACATCCTCCTTCCTAGGATTGATTGGTCAATGCTTCTAGAAAATGGGTTAAAATTTCTCATAAGTCCTAATCTCATGTTGAACGATGTTGGGATAAATAGAAGGAATCTCCTCATAAGAGTAAGCAAAAACATTGTGAAACTCTTTAAAAGGATCAATATATATCGTAATATCATCAAAAAAAAAATCCACCCCTATGAAGATGTTTTCTATAGCATTGGGATTACATGAAATGTTCACCAACATAGTATTGGAGACGCTTTTCATGTTTCCTTCAGAGAGATATAATAGGGAGCCAAAGAGTTCAAGGGCTGGTGAGAATTTATTAATGAAGTCAAACAAGACAAATTTGATTCAACCCTATGCAAGTCTTGGAGAAAATATGACTCATGATGCAAATCATCCCATGGTGTCTCTATATTAGTCATTACTTCTAAGATGGTCTCATTAAATGGAAAAAAAAAAAATCGAGGCAATCCTTATACAGAGTTGAGTCAGTTTCCTAAAGGGGTACCATACCAAAATCCAAATCCTCTACCTAAAAAGGGATTGGACTAAATTTTGTAGTGTAATTGATGACATCTTGATAAAAAATAACAGTTGTAGAAAATGGAATAGGAATTCCTGCGAATTATATTTCTTTAATTGTGGAAAAAGGGGAAGGAAAAATCCAAGGGCCCTCACAAAATTATTGGTACAAAAAGACTAGTTTCAAGGGACCAACGTGGAGGATGTAGAAATAGTGTTAATATACGCATCTGAGGGATGGAAATAAAAATTTCCCATTAAATATGAACACATTCCAACCTCCAAGTTCTCTAAATTATTCTAGGAATTTTCTACCAATGGGACGGTGGAATCTAGCATAGAACTTGGGTCAGCGTGGCTATAAGGCATTTGATACATAGTAGAAATATTCCCTTCATGAGGGAAGTGTAATATGTAAAAAGGAGTCGATACAACATCTTGCATCACATATACCCAATTGGGCCCAAACAAAAGATTGTAGTCAATTTTTGCATCGACTACTTCCACTTCCATGTTGGAATTCTTCCCACATAACTTGAAAGGAAAGGCATGAATTATCCCATTACGCCTATGTGTATGATTATAGAAAGGAAAATAATAGCCATGATTTTGACTAGCAATATGTTACAAAGGGATATTCACGGGAAATATTGGATTAAATTAAAATCTTGAGCTCTTGAGTTAAATCAAGGGAAACCTCCACTAATAAAATCCCTTATGTTATGTGAATTTTTCATCCTTATTGAAACCTCTATTTTCCTCAGCTTCCATGAGAAGAATTACTGTCACTAAGTTCACTGATGTTGACTCCATATCCCAATGGTAGCAATCCTTTCATTTTTCAACCTCAAATCAAGAAAAACCAAGTCACAGTTCATAGAGTTAGCCATCTAATAGTATTTCTATTGAAAATCATAAATCCCCTTTGAGAGAGCCCTCTCAAAATGAAGAGGCTAATCTTCAGTTAAAAGTGGTTTGAAAGATTTACATTAAGTTGATTGATGAGCAGCCTATCAGGATCAATTTGGTGACAACACCCTTGTTCTTTAAGTTCCTCCTATGATGGTGATCCCTCTAGAGGAGGGTTGAATTCCAAAGTGTTTGGTTTAATTAGCTCAAAATAAATAGTAGTATCTAGCCTATGCCCTTAGGGTGAAGGCTTAACACTCATAGGAGGAAACTCACAAATCCTACTAGATCGATGAACCAACCTCTCAACCACTTTTGAAAAATAAAAATCTAAAAATACAAGACACTCTAAGAAAATATGGGAACACATAATGCTCAACTATAAAAGTCATGATGATAACAAGCAAGAAAACAAATTTCAATTATCTCTTCTCCGATTGATTAGGAATATACTCCAAAATACAATAAAGAGGTTAGGTGCCTTCGAAAGGAAAGCTTGGGATGTTGAGGACCCAAGTCTTACCAACAATGATGTTGGAAACAATTATGTTTACCTCCAAAAAATGGCCATTACCAGTGCAAGTACCCTCATTTTGTGTGGAACCCTCCAGGAGCACTAAAATAGTGATACAATTTATGTCTCAGGTATCGTAGGTGTTACCCCCTATAGTCACTTAGACGTTTGCTAGGGTAGGAAACTAAGCTACTAGTTCGTAATCAGAAATTGAGGGGGAGAATCATGGGAAGGTGTTTAGACAAGTAGGATGTGGGGTTTCTCAATTTTTTTATCCACACATCATGTAGTGCTTAACTCTTCTATTAGAGGAGCTTCCACAACAAAATATATGAGACTAGACTTTATCACTCATTAATCAACTTCTAAGTTTTAGTTTAGGAGGTCTTGGAGAGTTTACTCTCCACAGCTACTCCAAGGCCATTAAAATACTAGACTAGTTGGTGTGCTAACATAAAGTAAAAAAGTCTAGATGATTTTATTAGGCATTCATTTTACTTGTTTTTTATTAGGTGAGGATTATGGAAGTGCAACTAATAATATTTCAACCTGATGCAAAGGAAATCAAATAACAAAATCTGGCTACATGAAATGTAGTTCTCTTTCTTCGATGAAAAGCTTGATTTCAATGAGGGTTCTATGAAGTACAATGTAATATTTTTCTATTTCCCTTTTAAACACAAAAATAAAAATCTTCGCACAACTTTTCAAGATTCAAAAAATCATTGACTAGTCCACACGATGCAATATTCAAACTACCCTAATGTAATTAAGCATAAACTAGGATGCTAAGATTACACTCATAAATGTCAATGCAATAAAAGAAAGAAAAAACATCGAACAAAAAACAAGATGTAAAAGTTACAAGTGCAAACAAGAAACTACAAACTACCAAAATTAACACACAAAGATAGAAATACACTATTAATTCCTTATGGCGGTGGGAAAGCTAATTCAAATTTTTGTCTTGATTTCAAACAAAAAAACAATGAACTAAGAAAGAATGAAAAAGATCACAACAATTTCTCGTTATTTTTTCAGTAAGCAAAACAAAATTTAAGAAAAACAAAAGACACAAAAACCTAAAGATTTGTGGCCATGGACACACCAAGTAGGAAATGATCAAAATAAACCAAATATAAAAAAGCAAACAAATAAGTCAAATGATATAGATATAGCCTAGAATAATAAAAAACTTGAAATAAATGTCAAAGAAAGGGATCCTAACCCAAAATGCTTGTCAATCCAAAAGACTTTATCTCATATCAAATTTCCTTCACATCAAAAAATACAAGAAATAACAAATAATTCAAGAAACACTACAATTCCCAGACATTATCTCATAGTTAAACAATTAAGAGGAATCATAACAATCTTTACCAAACCACCTGGGCATATAAGAAGGTGGAAATTTTCCACCTTCATGGGAATGTGCAACTACTGGAAAAGAAAATCACATACATACATGACTATCACTATATCAAAACACTTATATATGTGATTGTTCTCGGGAAAGATAGATGCAAAAAGAGACTAAGAGACTTAGGGAAAAAACAAAGAACTCATAAAATACCTAGATTAAGCACACAACCCTTAGGAAAGAAAATTAGTGAGTTGTTTTCTAGTGGATTCGACAACTCTGTTATAGGATAAAATCCTTGAGCCTAAAGTTGATAGCCCCAATAGAGTGGAAGTAGTAAGGAAATAAAGAAAAGCAAAATAATAATACAATATGATTTGAATTGATAAAGAGAGGTTTAGGAACTAACAATTGGTTCCTATGTTTGATGCATATCCAAAAGAACCAAACCCTTGCTCTCACTTATGATGCACATACCTGCAACATGATTAAAAAGCAAAAGAGAATAATAGAAATATCAAAGCATGAATATATATATATATATGTTATTTCAACAACAATCCAATTACATAATTTTTTTGTAACAATAATGAGAACCTCTGGAAAATTAGTAACTTCAAAATATTAATTGCCACTATTACACTAGATACAACTATTCACAAATTCCACTAACAAGTTGGTTACAACATGTCTCTAGAGACTTGAACCCAAAAATTTGGTGAAACAAAATTTTCACTAAACCAATCAAGCTAATATCCTTTAACCAATTTCATAATTAAGAACATTCCATACGAACAATTGAATAGGAACAAAACGTGAGTTTCTTTATTAATATGTACAACAAAAAGGTAGTTATGTAGTTACCTAACTCTTGTTACATGCATTAAATGGAGTTGTACTATGAATTATTCCTTCCTGGATTGTTGAAGATCACCTCCTCTATAAAAAGCTCTAATAGTGTGAGATACAAAGTCTTGACAATACAACATGGACGATTTCCAAAATATGGGAGAGTGCTTAAAATCACAAGGATTACAAACTTGATCAGGCGTAATTTTTCTACTGTTAGTATACAAAGAAAAATAATATGCCTGGTGCACTACCCAAGATGTGATAAATACCACCAAAAATTGGTTTGGGTGGTCATGACATGGGCTACAATATGTGGCTTCCAGTCTAACCTATAAACCCCATCCAAAAATATGCAGATTTTATATATTTTTAATGTATTTTAAGGCATGCCCAAGTTGCTTTGGGAGGACCCATGCATATACATGATTTATATGTGGGAATCGTGTATGGAATTTGGAAAATCCTATTTTAAGACAAATTCAAGTTTGTATAGGGATAAGAGGATGTTTCCCTAGCCAACAAGTGCATCTAAGAATAAGTGTGACAAAATATGTTGTAACAAACATTCCAATCCAACACTAGGAAGAAATTTCAATGGATTTTATTATAGATTTACTTAAATCTAAATGATATACTTTCATAATGGTAGTGGTAGATCGTATGGAAAAATATTTCCATTTTTCTCTCTTTCTCATCCTTTTAAAGCAAGAACAATGACAAGAGAGTTCATGGAAAGAGTGAAAAAGCTACATGGAATACAAAAGATAGATATAAGTGACAGAGATCCAATTTTCACTGTGTTAGCCCCCTGTAAATTTTTTGACAGGCAAAGTAGGGGGCTAAATTGTTTCTGAGCCTTCAATGAATGCATCTCCCCTGAGACACATCATCCTTGAAGTCTCCTGGGCCTTTACCTTGGATAATCCCCTCTGCTGATCTCCATTATAAAGACCCTCTGATTGCAAGAATTTGTGCTCCTAAAGGCTCTCATTTACCCCTGTACTCCTGCAAAATATCCCTTTTCATCCCCTTTTCCCTTTGTCAAAGTCCCCATTTATTACCCCCCCAATTTCCCCCCTAAACCTTCTAAATCATTCCTATGCCCCTCTTAAACCACACATACACCCTTGGTTTAGTTTTATAAACCCTCATTCTTTCTATCGTTACTTTTTTTTGGCCTCGAATTTCATTAAAAAGGGTTAAAAACCCACTTTTAACTTTATAACAGGCCTCAGCCCCTTCTCCGCTAGCCCACACTCCTTTTCCTCCACGTAACCATCTGCTAGAACCACCCGCCAGCCCAAAGAGCGCCTATTTCATACGTTCATCGGGTGTAGTTTCGACCGTTGATCTTGGTTGATCGGACGGTGATCGTGGACTCCGCAGCGCCCGTGGTCTTCCCCATTATGACTCCCGACTGCGCCATCACCGTCCATTTACACGTTGATCTGACGATCTGCAATGCGCCCGTGCCGGTGGTCCCCATGTACTGTTCCGAAACCTGGCAGGTTCTATCGCACCGCTTTTGGGCGGAGGGCGGTAATTTCCGATCGGCCATCGATTCCATACGCCGCGCGACACGCGTCCTCCTGTACGATTTCAAAACCACCTTCCCTGCATGTTAACGTCGTCCATCGCGCATTATTGTTCGGACACGGATGCCCAGCGATATTGCCGTGGGCCGTCCGATCTGGGGTGGGCCATCCAACGGCTATCGCTCGCCGAAGACACACGATCGTTAGCTCAGATGCGCGCGCGATAACTCAGGGTACAGCGCGCCATCCTGTCAATCTCCGCCGTCGATCTGATCTGCAGATCGATGGTCCACATTCAATCGCCCTCCGTAGCTTTTTACCGTCGATCTCCTCCTGGGATTGGACAATCTACATTTGTCTTCCCCCCGCTGTTGACTATTCCACCATCATCTGGTCCCGCCACGTCACTGTTCCACGTGTCTCCTTCGTACGTTCGTCCGCCCCATGGTGTATATCCATTCCAAGGTCAAATTTCATTATTTTTACGTTAAAACCTCCGCCCCGTCGTTTCTCATGCTTTCTCCACGGTGTCATGTTTTCCTCCATTATTGCCCATGCAGTCATCATCCTCGTCTGCGCCGTGCTGCCACTGTCATGCTCGTCCATACCACCACCTCCATACGTGTTTTTGGTAACTGTTTTCGTGTTTTGCAAGTTTATTAGGCAGTAAAACCTACCATGGTTCATTTACGCCATTGTAATGGCGCAGTGCACAGAGGAGGCTAAATTTAGAGCCTAATTCCACAGAAGACTATCCAGAAAAGATGTCCGCATCATAGACTTCATCCAAGGACAGAGTTAAGACTCTGCAAATATTTCTGGCGCCATTAAAGCACAGATTTCACAGTCAGAAGAAATTTACAAAGCGGAAAAGGGGATCAGGGGAAAAATAGTGCGTTAAGGCCTGTAATTGAAGATCTTAAGCCTTAATTCATTTATTAGAAGGCAAAGGTATCAAAATCAAAGACCCAGTGGATCGTTCAAACGGTTCAATGCACAGAAATATAATACTATCAGGGTTTCCGTATCAGCAGAACGTTCTTTCATGAAAGGACACGGTACACATTACTGTTTCAGTTTACTTTGTGTCCAAATGAATTTTTCCGCCCTATCAGCAGTCCTATGCCATCAGAAGCATTTGTTACACAGTATGGCAGACCTTAGCATCATTATTCTGCCTATTGTGCAATCCGCCAGAACACTACAACGAGTACCAAAGACAAATGCTCAGATCAAAACCAGATGGGGCCTCAGCCCTCCTACTACTTCAGATTGTTAATTCTGCATTAAAAGTTTACAACTACCATCGTTGTTTCTCTCCTCCTATAAGAATTCCCAAGATCATATTGTAAAGGGTTGTTGTTGAGTTGCTGCTATTGCAGTTAGAGGGATTCATGTCTGACTGTTAGAACAGTCTGGGAGAGAGTAGCAGAGTAGTTTTATGTAGTAGGCTGGGAGGAGAAATTTGGATTGTATTTCAGCCATTGAGCTCTTATGTATATGACTGGTTTTGCATCATTAATCAAGCACATTTCACAGGATCCTGGTCTATTACTATTGGTGATGTTTTTCTTACTCTGTTTATTACATTTTCATGCTGTTTCATTTTCCACTGGCTCGCATCAGAATATTGGCATAGGATTCACCCTTGTTAGGTGCCCTATGTTTCTGCTCTCCTTGCCTTCAATGTTTTCTGCTATATGTGTATCTGAGGATTGATTTCAGTCAATTTAACCAGTGTAGTGGATGCTATTGCCTGCTCTCTGATGTATGAATTGAATAGATTAATTCTTAGATGTTCTTGTTGAGTTAATGCTAGAAGATTTAGGAACACTGGGGATTAGAGTTAGCCCTATCCACTAGGATCCTTGTGCGACCAGCCGGCCTTTCTAAGATCTCTGTTAATCTAATCTCTGTTTTCCCTGGAGCATGCTAAAGCAGACCTGGAGTTAAATGACCTCTGGTCCGATCTATAAGCTGCCCCTTTGTCCCTCTTTGAGAGCCGCCTTTGAGTATGTCCAAGCAGGTCTGGAGTTAAATGACCTCTGACCTGATCTATAGACAGAAAATTGGTTTTTTTCCTTCTTCCACCTTCTTCCCTTAATGTTCCATTCCACCATCTATCTGAAGAGATCCTTTAGTATAGATAACTTGCCCTTTGAAAGCCTTGGCTAGTTGTTGCATGTAATTTCCTTTCATGACTCCATAGCCCAATGGATGGCACTTTCTTGACCTATCCTCTTTGCTGAAAACATCATGTTGCTTTGTTCCTTTCCTTCCACTGCTTTCTCAGTCTATGATCTCATGACCAACCAACCAAATCATTTAAAACCCCCCTTTTTGTGCTTCATACCTAGCCTAACATCTCATTTGAGCTTCAAATATATATCATTATTTTCTTTAATGGAGAGATCCCTCTCCGGGTCTAGGAGGGCTAGATCCTAGAGCCCCAAAGCGGTTCTGATGTTGTCTCATCTTTTGGTCTTGCCAATGTGGCGAAAACATGGGAACCCCAACATAATGGTGACTCCGCTGGGGAACTGAGTGAATTTCACCTTAAACACTCTTAGGCACTCATAGACTCAGATCTCTGGTTAGATTGGCATTCACATTACTGATGGTGGACATCATCCAGCTTCAAATGTTCATATACATCCACCTGGCGACTCCACACTCCATAATCCTCAAAGACTCCACTGGAGGAAGAACCTGAAATATGGCTAGACCTCATAGAAGGGTAGAACATATAGGTTGGATTTGGTTTAAAGAATTCATTATCTTTGTCTATCACTATGTTCTGTCCTACTTTAAGCCTAATCAAGTGCACCAAGATGAGACCCACAATGAGTATGGGAAAGATCTCAAGCCTCAGTCTTCAGACCATGAACAGACCTGTATTCCTGTGAAGAACCTGGTGGAACAAGAAGCTCATGTTGTATCTCCCACCCTTAAAGAAGCTTCAAGCAGCCATCTACACCTACAAAGGTCATAGAAATATATAAGCCTCTATTTTTACCTCTTATCTTCCAACCCCTCCCTTCAGAATTAATAAACCAGCTGCCTCATTTTGATGGGGAAAATAAAGGGTCCGCTGCTGAAGAAAATGTTCAAAACCTTGAGGATTTACTTGAGCTGTATGAAATAGAAGAAGATGATGTGTGCATTAGAATGTTTGCTTTGTCATTACAAGGAAATTTTAAGAGTTGGCTCAAAGGCCTTCCAGAGGCAAGCATTTTCAGCTTTCATCAATTTTCTCAAGTTTTCCTTGATAGATGGGCAGTCCCTAAGAATGCTCTCCTCATTTTAAAAGAATATCAGAATTTGAGAAGGCAGCCAAGGGAGACAATGCAAAATTTTTCAGCCAGGTTTAATAAGGTATATGATGCTATACCTTCTGATATAAAACCACCTTTGGGATGGGCTTTATTGCACTATCCAAGTTCTTTTGACCCCGAGGTGGAATTCCATATAAGACAAAGGTAACCTTCGAGCCTGGAGAAAATTCAGAATATAGCAATCACTGTCGAATACAACATAAAGTGTAGGGAAGAAAGATTAAAAGCAGCAAGGAAAGATCAAGCAGGGCAAATAAGGCAGCTCTCTTTAGAAATCAAGCTGGAAAGATTGATAGAGACTGCCAAAAACTTGCTGAACATAGAAGAGGAAGGATATGAGGCTGAGACCAGAAAGGATGATTGGAAAAGACCTACTCCTTGTCCTCAAAAAAGGCAAACTAGATCACTGCAAGACAAAAGTTACATGCAAAGCATGTACGACGAACCAGAGCTTGAATCAGAAAATGAACTTACAGATTATTTTGAAGAAAAATTTGCTGAGATTCCTAAAGATTTGATGGGTGACAATGCTTGTAATTATGATTTCTCTGATGTTGACTAGTCTGATGATGATTTTTTCCAAAGGGGAATTGAGCTTGCAGGGCTATCATCAGTAGTTTCATGGGAGGAAGATCTCGACCATCAACTTCAAGAAAATGATGAGCCAACGCAGGCCATCTATGATACTGATGAAGAAAGCGTTGAAAGCATGACAGCAGATGAAGATTCATTGAATCTTCACTTTTTACATATCAGACCATCAGTAGAAACTTCAAAGAGGATGGAAGCCAGCATCTCTTCAGCGTAGAGGACAAGGAAGAAAGTTATGAAGAAAATCTTGAGCGAGATGAATATCCGGAGCCTTCGCCTGAAAGGGTCAAGGTGATCAAAGCAACCCCTGCTCAAGATTATGTTAATTTTTTCACAGAGTTCAGGTAACTCCAGTAGAACCGGTCAAGTTCGAAGGAAGACATCCCTGCCATATATGATGAACCCTCCAGTTCAGGCTGCAATAAAGATGAGGGAGATCTTCTTTCCCACAGACATATTTGTCTTGATCTAGTGGAAGAAGAGGTATTCCTGGTTGATGCCCATGTGCCAAACACTCCCAACCAGGAAGAGGAGGAGTGTGATTACAAAGGCCTCAACGCAGATGCAGTGATTGAAACTGCCCAGGATGCAGATATCCTACCAGTCATGGGAGGTTTTGAGGAAAAGGGTGTATATCATGTTTTGGTTGACCTTGTGGCAGAATATATGGAGGCCATGATTGGCTCAGTTCCGCAAGCATTGATCTTCTGCAAGAGCCAAGTACATCAGAATTTTTCACCACTGCTCGTCGCCTCAGTTTTGAAGATCCACATGCAGAGCATCCTACGGTTGTCTCTGATGAGTAGTCAGTTCTTCTTCCCCTTTTTGCTATTACTTGACTGGCTGAATTGGCATTATTGTATCACCTAGAGCATCAGAGTTCTTCATGTTAGGGTAGGGTAGGTAGGAAAAATCAATAAAGCTCAGTATGTGAGCATGTAGTTAGTTGTTTTTAATTTCTGCAAAGTCCAGCAAGTTAGACAGTCTAATCCTGGCTTGACTGTTTTCAATTTCTGTCTTAGAATGTAGAAAAGAAGTCTGCTAGACAGTTTAATCCTAGCAGATATTAGATTAGGTAGAGAACATGTGAGACCAACAATCTAATCTGGTCTCATGGAGAAATAAGGGTAGAAATAGAATAGGTTTATTTTCTTTTTGTAAAATAAATGATGTAAAGGGTCTGTTAGTCTAAATGAACCCTAAAAGAAAATGCTAGGATTGTAGTTTGGGTAGGTGTATTTTTGAAAAAATTTCTGCTGATTTAATGTCTTCAGGATTTGTGGCAGCTAATCTAAAGAAAGAAAGGGATGGCCAAGCAGAAGGCATCTGGCCTACACCAAAGATTTATCCTCTGAATTCTTGACTCCTTCAAGAAGAAGCCATCCCCATGTGGAGCCACTGTTAGCCCCCTGTAAATTTTTTGACAGGCAAAGTAGGGGGCTAAATTGTTTCTGAGCCTTCAATGAATGCATCTCCCCTGAGACACATCATCCTTGAAGTCTCTTGGGCCTTTGCCTTGGATAATCCCCTCTACTGATCTCCATTATAAAGACCCTCTGATTGCAAGAATTTGTGCTCCTAAAGGCTCTCATTTACCCCTTGTACTCCTGCAAAATATCCCTTTTCATCCCCTTTTCCCTTTGTCAAAGTCCCCCTTTATTACCCCCCAATTTCCCCCCTAAGCCTTCTAAATCATTCCTATGCCCCTCTTAAACCACACATACACCCTTGGTTTAGTTTTATAAACCCTCATTCTTTCTATCGTTACTTTTGTTTGGCCTCGAATTGCATTAAAAAGGGTTAAAAACCCACTTTTAACTTTATAACAGGCCTCAGCCCCTTCTCCGCTAGCCCCCGCTTCTTTTCCTCCACGTAACCGTCCGCTAGAACCACCCACCAGCCCAAAGAGCACCTATTTCATACGTTCATCGGGCGCAGTTTCGACCGTTGATCTTGGTTGATCGGACGGTGATCGTGGACTCCGCAGCGCCCGTGGTATTCCCCGTTATAACTCCCGACCGTGCCATCGCCGTCCATTTACACGTTGATCTGATGGTCTACAATGCGCCTGCCCCGATGGTCCCCATGTACTGTTTCGAAACTCGGCGGTTTCTATCGCACCGCTTTTGGGCGGAGGGCGGTAATTTCCGATCGGCCAGCGATTCCATACGCCGCACGACACGCGTCCTCCTGTACGATTTCAAAACCACCGTCCTCGCGCGTTAACGTCATCCATCGCGCATTATTGTTCGGACACAGTTGCCCAGTGATATTGCCGTGGACCGTCCAATCTAGGGTGGGCCATCCAACGGCTATCGCTCACCGAAGATGCACGATTGTTAGCTCAGATGCGTGCGCGATAACTCAGGGTACGGCGCGCCATCCTGTCAATCTCCGCCGTCGATCTGATCTGCAGATCGACGGTCCACATTCAATCGCCCTCCGTAGTTTTTCACCGTCGATCTCCTCCTGGGATCGGACAATCTGCATTTGTCTTCCCCCCGTTGTTGACTATTCCACCATCGCCCGGTCCCGCCACGTCACTGTTTCACGTGTCTCCTCCGTACGTTCGTCCACCCTATGGTGTATATCCATTCCAAGGTCAAATTTCATTATTTTTACGTTAAAACCTCCGCCCCGTCGTTTCTCATGATTTTTCCACTGTGTCATGTTTTCCTCCATTGTTGCCCTTGCAGTCATCATCCTCGTCTGCGCCGCGCTGCCACTGTCATGCTTGTCCATACCACCACCTCCATACGTGTTTTTGGTAACTGTTTTCGTGTTTTGTAGGTTTATCAGGCGGTAAAACCTGCCATGGTTCATTTACGCCATTGTAATGGCACAGTGCACAGAGGAGGCTGAATTTAGAGCCTAATTCCACAGAAGACTGTCTGGAAAAGATGTCCGCATCATAGACTTCATCCAAGGACAGAGTTAAGACTCTGCAAATCTTTCTGGCGCCATTAAAGCAAAAATTTTGTAGTCAGAGGAAATCTACAAAGCGGCAAAGGGGATCAAGGGAAAAATAGTGCATTAAGGCCTGTAATTGAAGATCTTAAGCCTTGATTCATTTATTAGAAGGCAAAGGTATCAAAATCAAAGACCCAGTGGATCGTTCAGACGGTTCAATGCACAGAAATATAATACTATCAGGGTTTCCGTATCAACAGAATGTTCTTTCATGAAAGGACATGGTACACATTACTGTTTCAGTTTACTTTGTGTCCAAATGAAGTTTTCCGCCCTATCAGCAGTCCTACGCCATCAGAAGCATTTGTTACACGGTATGGCAGACCCTAGCATCATTATTCTGCCTGTTGTGCAATCCGCCATAAAACTACAACCGGTACCAAATATAAATGCTCAGATAAAAACTAGATGGGGCCTCGGCCCTCCACTGCTTCAGATTTTTAATGCCGCATTTAAAGTTTACAACTACCATCGTTGTTTCTCTCCTCCTATAAGAATTCCCAAGATCATATTGTAAAGGGTTGTTGTTGAGTTGCTGTTGTTGCAGTTAGAGGGATTCATGTCTGACTGTTAGAACAGTCTGGGAGAGAGTAGCAGAGCAGTTGTATGTAGTAGGCTGGGAGGAGAAATTTGGATTGTATTTTAGCCATTGAGCTCTAATGTATATGATTGGTTTTGCATCATTAATCAAGCACATTTCACAGGATCCTGGTCTATTACTATTGGTGATGTTTTTCTTACTCTATTTATTACATTTTCATGCTGTTTCATTTTCCACTGGCTCGCATCAGAATATTGGCATAGGATTCACCCTTGTTAGGTGCCCTATGTTTCTGCTCTCCTTGCCTTCAATGTTTTTGGCTAAATGTGTTATCTAAGGATTGATTTCAGATGATTTAACCAGTGTAGTAGTTCCTTATGTTGTTAGCTGATGTATGAGTTAAATGGAATCTGTCTTTAGTTTTTCTTGTTTGGTTTAAGCTGGAAGATTTAGGGCCCTTTGAGGAATTAATTGCTTTGATTACTAGGATCCTTGTGCGACCAATACAGCTTTCTAAGATCTCTGTTTGTATCTGTATTTTCCCGCCAGAGGAACGTACTAAAGCAGCACAGAGTTAAATGACACTCTAATCGCGATCTATAAAGCGCCCCCTTTTCCCTCTTTGAAATTTTCCTTTAGTGTGTCCAAAAAGCGGTGCAGAGTTAAATGACCTACGGCACAAGTCTGTAAATGATAGATTCTTTCCTTCTTTCACCTTCTTTCCTTAATGTTCCATTCCATCATCTATCTAAGAAGATCCTTTAGTGTAGATGACTTTCCCTCTGAAAGCCTTGGCTAGTGGTTTGCAAGTAATTCCCTTTCATGACTCCATAGCCCAATGGATGGCACATTCCTCACCTACCCTCTTCTGTTGAAACATCCTGCTGCTTTTTTCCTTTTCCTTCCATTACCTTCTCTGTCTATGATCTCATGACCAACCCAGCAACCAACCAACCAAATCATTTTAAAACCCCCTTTGTGCTCCATACCTAGCCTAATATCTCAATTTGAGCTTAAAAGATATACCATTCTTTGTTTATTTGGAGAGATCCCTCTCCGGGTCCAGGAGGGCTAGATCCTTGGGCCCCAGAGTGGTTTTGATGTTGTCTCATCTTTTGGTCTTGCCAATGGCCAAAACATGGGAACTAGCAGGTTGATATGATGCTATACAGATGCAATTACCAATCTGATTCCTCTTATGAGATTCTTCAGTTTGAAAGTGACCATGTACTTGTATGAATAACTCCCTAGTTAAGAGGGAGTATTGAAAAGAAGGAGACAAAGATAATAAAATTTATTTTGTACTTGCTTCATGAGTTTCATGAGCAAGATTTTATTATGTAGATAGACTTCTTCTTTATTTCTATTAGGTTCTTGTCTTCTAGGTATAAATATAATTAAGTGTCAAAATCATGAAGGATCTAGTTCAGATTTATATGCTCCAAAGACCTTGTAAAGAAGCTCTCAACAACCCTCATGAAGTGTTGGAAGACAAGCTCCAAATATAGTGAAAAACAAACTTCAACAATATTGGAATATATGTGAAGTAATACCTCATAAAATGTCAAAGAAAATAAGCTATAAAGTCGGCCTAAATATCAGCTGAATGGTCGGCCTAATAGCTGGATCAGTCACCTATATATATGACTGACCTGCAACACATTTGGAGAACAAGAAATGTAGATTCATCTGAAACCAAAGGTACAGGAGGGTGCAGATTGCGGAAGGTACAGAAGAGTACAAATTATGAAAGGTACAAGAAGTTAAAGATTGCGGATAGGTACAGCAAAGTACAGGATTGCAGATTGGTGCAGCAAAATTGCGGATAGGTGTAGGAAGGGTACAATGCGGACATCTCTGAGTTTAAAGTATCTGAGGAAAGGATTTTCCAAAGTCAATACAATGATTATAAGAAGAAAGGCTGATCTAAAGGCGGGAGAAAGTGAGGAAGGTGAATCAGAGATTTACCTTCCTAACTATATTTCAAGGAATTCAGTTACAAGTGAAAATAATTATGTCTCTACATTTTACTGAGTACTTTGATAATTGACTTGATGAAAGATTAACTAAGCTAAAGAAGAGAATCATAAGTAAGCTCACAAGTAATTATCAAGAAGAGAATTTTTGTATTAATCATCAACTCTCCAAAATTCTCAACAACCCTTATCATCATGATTGTGTTTGTTGGGATCTCTTCTCGACTTCCTGATGGGATCTACTTGATCTTCATTTTCCTTCATGAACTTTTGCACAAATTGTGTGTTGTACTTCCTTTGGGGCGACGGCATCTGATACATTTTCCTTAAATCCTCACTGGAAAATGACCTAATTATTGTTTTCTTAGAATTTAAAAAAAATCTCTCTGAAATATTCAAATTGTCGATGACCCATGTAATCAGTTCTGTGTATGGAAATATATTTAGTCGAGCCGCAATTATCTGTAGAAAATAATTGGCGACATCACTCCAGGTTGACTCAGAAATGGATGTAGAGCCATATGTTGTGGCCCTTTTCTCTACGACTATGGGTTTTTCATCTTCAAACAATTTATGCAAATCTTCCCATGAAGAATTTCTAGCGTCTGGAGTGCACGTGGCGTCTATAAACAGCGGGAGCATTTTAGTGGTTTCCGGAGGAGGATGAGGTGGTTTTTGTTGTCAAGTAGGCTTCTTCTTTGCCTTAGTGGCTTTAGACATTTCCACTGTATTGTGTTTGCCAGGGCTATCTTGCGAGAAAACACAGGAATAAGCAGCAACTTATTAATTGAAGAATTCACTAAGGAAAATGACTTATTTGATATGAATCTATTCCTTTATGAGAAAAATCTATCGACATTAGGTCACAAAAAATCAAATCCTTTAAGACTTCGAAAAGATAATTTCTTTACCCTTGGCTATTAATTTATGAAACGTGGGTTCACATGGGCTTTTCTACAGGTCAGTATATCAGAGGTTTGATATCGAAGAAATATTGAGGTTGTAACTTTAAAACATGTGAAATCATTTTTCCCTTTAAGATTTTTATTAAGGTGGGAAACATTATCAAATGTTTCATATCATAGGATTCATATCAGAGGTTTGATGAGAGTGAGATCATATTAAAGGTTTTGATATGGATATGGAAATATGACTGTTTTGATATTAGGAGGAAAGGCTTATCAGAGATCGGAGGATGAGTGATGGAAAATATCAAAGATCATGGAATAGGAATATCGGAGTATCAGAGGGATGAGGGTATCGAAGGAGTCAGAATATCGGAGATCGGGGATTTTGTAGGATGCTCATATGGAAACCCCTGATATGAGAACTCTAAAATTCCACATAGTATTTCTGTGGGGTCTAGCATTTAATTATTATTTTCACAAAAAGTGCTTTATTACATTAAGGCTTTTAAAACTATTTGTAACTCTTAATCAGAGAATTTATATCAGATATGTATTTGAGCGGCATGGTGTACATAAAATTTATTATACCGATAAGAGTAAAAGCTTATGAGTATGCTTTATTCTTGATTAATTTCTTTTAAAACCTAAACTCCGATATATAGTTCTGATAGGGGAATTTTCTCATTTAAAGTAATTTTTTGATTAAAAAAAACTATAATGGTCCTATTTTATTCAAATAAAGGGATTTTATCAAAAAACTTAAAAGGGTCCCCGTAATTTATTAGTACTACTATTAACTATAATGGGGGGTTGTTGAGTATTACAACAGGATGGTAAAGCTCGAGTTAAATTGGGACACTTGGACTTGTCCATGCATGCTTCATGGCATTTTATATTTTAATTGTACCATCTTTCTCATATTCAGAGTTCATTATATAGGCCTTCGGTTGCTCATAGGGTGGTGGAAATATGGTAGCCTAGTCGTTAAAGACATGGACTCTCTCCTGGTAGCTCGTTGTCTCTGGGACTCTTTTATTATTTTCAAACGGAGGTTAAACCATATGGTTTTCATAGTGTCTGAAGGTTAGTCTCTTCTGTTGTGTTCATTCCTATCGTCGATTTTCTGATAGTTTCGTTACCTAGGGTTGTGTTTTCTCTCAATGTTTTTCATTTTTTTTTTACATAACATGAGGATTGGTATGTCCTTTGAACTTGTGGTTTTTCTATCCTTGACATACTTACAAGCCTTTGAAACTGTTATCACCCAAAAATTCTCAAAACATCATTGTGTCAACTCTACTTTGGGTCATGATTTCAAGGAGGTTTAGAAGTCATTTTAAGTCATTGGTAAAGGATAGGTCATATTACAAGTTCAAATGAAGTCTTCTAGGTCCACTCCATGATCAATAAACTCTGAAAGTTTACCTTGTCTCTAGTCATGGTCTTAAATAGGTTGTAGGTCATTTCATGCTTAAAGGGTTAAGTGATAGGATTAGAGTCTCATTTTCATTGTCAAATAAAGTCTAGCAACCTTATTTCATACAATGATAGTCTTATACCATGTTTGGAAAGTTAAATTTTAAACCGTTTTGAAAAAATTTTGATTAAGCCACGAAACCACGTTTTCGTAGCGCAGACAGTGTAAAAAAATGCTTTTGCGCTACGAAAACGCTGGTCATTTCGTAGCGCAAAACCCTGAATTTGCATTGAGCGCACTATGAAATCGGGGATTCGTAGCATGTATTGTCAGTTATCAAATCCACCAGAATTTCATTAATCATTCATGGTTAGGTGTCAGCCACGAGTCTTTTCTCACGCATGCAACCATTCATAGCCATCATAATATTCTTTTGAGCTCATTTTTCGTATGTCATTTTCAAATTTGAAAGGGGCTAGTTTTGGTTTTATTGTCTCATGCAAGAAACATATGATGCATACCCTTCCCAAATGGTAAGCTCATGGTAAGTGGAAACCAAAGCTTCTCTTTCATTCATCAAGTGAGGCAGTTTTACTCTAAAATCAAGCGAGGCAGTGTCCCTGCAATCAAAAAGGCCAAGTTTGTGAGAAGGGTAAATATGAATTTAAGGGCTACTAACAAGAGGTTAAAGAGGCACATTGAGGATCTTGAAATCCAATTGGAAAACTCTAAAGAAAGTCAGCTACAGCAGAAGTAAGACAGTTTTTGAAGTTTTGATGTTGTTAGAAGATGGAAATCAGTCAAGAATGAAGTTCTATCTATTAAAGCAAAGGAGATTAGATGTTGAGAGATATTTTACAAGAGAATAACTACTGCGCTATGAAAACAGCTGATATTTTTGTAGCGCAGACATATCATATCTCTTCACACTCTTTTAGGAACTTAATTTTGTATAGATGGAAGGACATGGTTCTATGGAAGAGATTACACATGTCTTTTGTCTCAAGAAGTTGAAATTGCCAGCAAAAGGGTTTGAAGATCATCAATGAAGGTAAAGGAATAATTGCAAAAAACAGGTTTCCTGGTTTTTAGGGTAGATAAGACATGAGTCAGCAATATTTCATAACAAGGCTGGAGGCATCACCAAATTCGACCTCATGAGGTTGCAGCTGTCAAAGGAAGTATTTAAGTCTTAGATAATGTTGTTGAAACATGTTTTAGGATTTTTAGTCATACTTGAATTAGGACTCTTCAAAGACAGTCAAGCTGTCATTTTGTAATTAATAAGCTTGTTTTATGGTTAGAATAGGTGTCAAGGATAGGAATTCAAATTCCTCTGATGGTGGATCATAGAATCCAAGGTTGTAATGCTATATATGAAGCAAGAGGTCGAATTAGCAAGGGGTTGGAGAATTTTTGGCCCAGCTACTGCTTTATGTTATGGAAGATAACCAATAATACAGAGAAGTTTTCCTCAACAGATCTGAGTTTAGATGAGGTTTAATGTTTTCTTGATCTATATGATACTTAATTACTTGCAGTAGCTCTTATTACTATTACTCAGAAATCACAATCATGTGCTCTGACTTCCTTTATTAATGGGATGACTGTGTTTTTACTGCATCTTGTGAGTAAACTACCTTTGAAACCCTAGTAATAAATTTCATTACTATTACTCAGAATTCACAATCATGTGCTCTGACTTCCTTTAGTAATGTAATTATTGTGTTTAGCAGTAGATCTTATTTACTATTACTTAGAATTCATAACCATGTGCTCTGACTTCCTTTAGTAATGAGATGACTTTGTTTTTCTGCATTTTGTGAGTAAATTACCTTTGAACCATTAGCAGTAGGTTCCATTGCTATTACTCAGAACTCATAACCTTATGCTCTTACTTCCTTTAGTAATGGAATTATTGTGTTGACCTATGTTTCTTGAGTGAATTATCTTTGTTTAAAAACCCCATTTTCCTTATCTTCCATGTTCAGAAACCTTGCCACTGAATCTACTGACTTGTTGACTCCATAGCCCAATGGTAGCAAGCCTTCATCTTTCAACCTACAAACACACGAAACCAAGATAGAGTTAGCCATCTATATCATCATTAATCAATATCATAAACTCTTGAGAGAGCCCTCTCAGGCTGAGGAGGCTAAGCCTCAGCTAAAATATTGGTTTGAAATAGTTACACTGAGGTAGTCTGATCAGTAGCCTATTAGGGTCCTATTTTGGTGATAACAGAAACCATCCGGATTTTCTTTTAACTGTCCAATACTTGTCTGTGGGGTTTAGTATTTCGCCACATTCTCCATTTTGTTTTGAAACCTCGTATAGACTCTTCCAACTCTGGTCTTTGAAAATAATCATAATTGTTGTACAGTTACCACATTGGGCTTTCATAGAGTATTGATTATTTTCCCTTTACTATCTAGCACTATCATGTTTCCCTGCAATCAAGCTTTCCCTCTGCGTTCAGGTGACTCATCACTCTTTTCATCACAATACTTGGGTCGATTCTCTTAGTTTTGTGTTCGTAGGCAAGTTTTTTATTCGCAGGTATTACATGGCTCCTCACCAACGATTACCCTTCCGATGGGGTGGTGCTCCAAGGGCATCCTCCTCAATGCATAAGCACCTTTTTGTGTGGGAATCAGTTGTGAATTTCTTTGACGTCGCCCCTCTTGAGGTTAGAAAATAAATTATCAATCTGGAAGCAAAGGAATTTAGTGATTGTAAATACTTCTCTGACTCTGAGATAAGTGGTAACAGTGTTAAATGGGTATCGGATCTAGGAAAGTTCTGGAGAAGAAGAATTCATTTCCTTCACTCCATCACTCACCATTGTTAAATAGATACATTGCTTAATATGGTTATCTATGACAAGCAAGTTGATAACTACAAACTATTTGCTGGCCAGGAGGAGATAAAGTGCATAATGCAAGATATCAAATATAACCTTGATGATATTGTGGTAAGGTTAAGTCACGTGGAACGTTTTGTTGTCTCTGATTTAGACATTGATTCTAATGACCATCATGAAGAGGCAACAGTTATCAATGTTATGCCTCTCAATTCTATTCCTACAAATTTTGATACGCCTCTAACCAATTCACACACAACCATATCCCCACCCTTGCTAGTCATTATTCTTGACTAAAGTGTTCTTCAAACACATTTTCTCAATCTTCACGGTGGAAAGAACCCACAGGCTCCAATTTTACTTACATTTTACTACACTATATGGTATTTTCATGTTTTCCAGTTTAGGTTCATACTCGTTAGTTTGTTAATTCTATAGTTGTTAACTCTATAAAAAATAGTACTCTCTATGTGTTTTATATGCAGTCACTTTTTTAAAAAGTTAGTCCAGGGTGTCCTATTTCAAGTTGTTGATTTGGTGCAATCACCTTTGGTCAATTTTGCTAAACACGTGTCTATTTTGTTTTAATTTATGGACTTAGCATGGTGAACTCTTTCATTTCGGGTTTGTTGAAGTTTTGGAAAAGCTTCCATTGTAATATCTCATGTAATACTCTTAGTTATAAATAGAAACTTTTGGACAAATTAAAAACCCATAATTGAAATTAATGGAAACCTACAAAATCGTATGTTGTGAAATGCATCATCATTTTAATATAGTTCATATATATTACACACGATAATAGATATAAACATAATAATAAACAAATGTGAAATTCTTACTATAGTCGATATAGTCGATACATATGATGTGTATAGAAATGTGTGTACATGCATGTTGTTAAATATACTCATTGATATATCACAATATTCAATATATGTACAAATATATACATTGTGGTTATGAACATAATGGTGATTATCATTTCACAGTTCCTCACAATAGACTTGATTGTGTCATTGAACGAAGACCAATGGTGTCTTAGATAGATTATTGATTATATAAATAATGTAACTTCCAATTACACATATTAATTGTATTAAGGATAATACATTTTTTCAATTGAACATAAATATCCTTGAGGGAAACCCATCACTAAGGGAACGCTTTGGGTCGTGCACAATTGAGCACAACAAGGTTTACCCACTTGTGTAAAACAATCGGTTTTGGGAGATATAGCATTTGTTCATCATTGAAAGGATTGAGTTCGAAGCCAAATGTATGCGTTCAGTAGGGAATCACTCATTCCTATGGGTGAGGTATTTATCATTCTATTTTTCCAAAATCGAGGGATGAACGTCTCAACATCTCTCCAGTCCAGGTAGGAACAAATTGTGTTACGAACATTTCGTCACGTTGCATAACATGATTGATGCTCATGTGGAACCAACATTTGATTGGGTTTCTAGCATAACAACAGTGAATCAAACGTAACACAATATTATGCCTAACATCGGGTTTTGGATCACTGCCTATGGGGAACTAAGCCACCCATTCCTTTGGTGAACCTGATTTTGATAATAGGGGTTCGATAGCACAAGTACATACCCTCTGGGATGCACAAAATTACTACTCGCGTGTTCGTGTTTGCCTTTGTGTTAATTTCCATGTCTCTATTTACAATTCTACTCTCTTTGAAATTTGAATCAATGAATTATATGTATAGGGAGAAGGAAAGAGGGAATCTTGTAATAGGTGAGGAAAGGGCATGAATAGTTGTGAGTTATAAGGGCATATATGGTTGTGAATAATTGGCACCTACCCTTGTCTCTACCCCTGTCTCGTTTACCAGTGTGTCTCTTAACCGGTTGGAATCAATAACAATCGAGGCCCCTCGCCTCATTAGATGAAGCTATCACCTGGGATATCACTATGAAATGCATTCCTTGCATATGAATTAGGGTGTTTCAGTTATTGAGGAAAGCTACTACGTGAAGAAATATGTTTTCGAAGAGTTGGACATGAGGCATCAATTAAAGTAGAAGTTTAAGCAATTACAGAAAAAATTTAGAACTTTGGATAGTGGTGGCAGGGAAACTTTAGAACTTTGGATATGAATATGAGTAAAAAAGTTAAGATGACAGATAAATTTTGATATTTTTCTTTGGAAAAAATATGAATGTCTTATAAAATGCTTGGATCTTAAAATATTTGGATATCTTTCTTTGCATAAGGATATGTTTCCTCGAGCCACATGAAGTTTCCAATAAGAGGTTGAATTGGAAAATTTGGTTAAAATTGGGTGAAGCGAAATTGCCATTAGAAAGTTTGGTTAAATTTTTTGTAACTGGGAAAATTTTTGGTCAAAGAAAGGATTAATAGGAATTCAAAGCTCTAGCGATCACTAAAGTCCCTACAGTGCCAAAGGCAAGGGCTAGTAAATAAAAATAAGACATCTAACCCCTTACAATATCCTTGAAACACCTCCATTGAGAAGACATTTAACCACCTTTATCCTTTTCAATGTAGGCAATTTATTTAGAACTCTTATAAAGTAATGGGATTTTGGGATTTTTTAAATAAATCTAAATTTGGGATTGAATTTCAGAATTCATATAAAATTTACTTATATAAATTAAAATTTCAATTTAAAATTATTTTAGAAAAACATTATTTTAGAGATTGTAATATTTTTAGGATTTTTTTGTATAAAATAAAGTATATGGCGTCATTTGAGTGTATATAATTTGGTTGGGAGGGTTTAACGATAACCTCTCACCTAGGTTTAAGTCTTATTGTGGCATGATGCTCTACTAGGAGCTGCTTTGTATTGATTTAGCCTTGAGGGTTAACTCAGTTGGTCGAGACCCCGTTGTTAAAGCACCTTTGTTATTGAGAGGTCACGAGTTTAATTTTATTGACACCCTCGAGGTCCAGCTCCATGGTTGAGCCAGTAGGAAGTGATCCCTTAGAATGGATCTACCTGGTACAAATATTTAGTGGACATAGTGGTCACTAATCTCCAAATTTTGTGAACCACATTATATATATATACACACACACACACACACACTTACTTAACCAAAGTATTAAGGAATATTTATTAATTATCATATAAAAAAAAATTATATTAATTTACCTTTAATATTAATATTTATTTAATATATATTATTTAAATATGTTTTATTTTTCATATTAACTTATTTTTAACATTGATATTTTTTGTGTCACTCAAAAGTATTCTATTATATTATCATGAAACAGATAGTACAAAAATTGTCTCTATCATTCCCCTAGCTTCACTCCTACCGAATTTGTTACTTAGGGGAGTTGGAGTATGTAGAAGATATTTCCATTTAACCATTATTTCTGATAGGCTAATGAGCCATACAAACCAAAAGGGAGACAAAATGAACAAATGAATTGTAAATCACACATCATGGAGATGGATGAGGAGGAAGAACAGGAGCTACTACAAATAATATGTCTCTCTCATGCATGTGAAAATCAATATGCTCTACACAGGCTTCCAGATCACGAAGGCGTTCATTGGTATGACGTTGGGTCCGGCAAATGTTGCCCAGTTGTTCCAAAATTTCATTACTGTAGAACTAGATATCGTTCATGTAAGCTACTAGTTAGTTTCTATCCTCATATATATGTTCCTTAAGGATGTCCAGGTTGGCATGGATTCCTTGTAGTTGCTAAGTTATTGATTCCAGAGTTGTCAGAGCATCCACATTTCCCGAGGAGTGGCCTTTAACATGGGTCACTTCCCCCACACGTTTCACACTCGCTAAATCTTCCTTGGACGAACTATGGTTGTTATCTCGGTGCCATGCATGGCCGAATTTCCCTCCACCACGGCGAGACCACCCTCTCTAGCGTGGCGTGACTTCCTATGAAAAAAAAATATGGACTGAGTGCGCAAAAGGAACACCAACTTTCTCACGTGTGTGGATTATTGGAGCATAATCTAAGAACCCAAGGACCCATCACCAACCTTGGGCACCATACCCATGTCAAGACAATACCCAAACTGAGCAAGGGTGATTGCAATCAAGTCTAGCCCCCATAAATTCGCACCACCCGCAAAGAAAGAGACAGTCTCCAAGAATCTCAGACACCCCACCCCCCAAGCCAAGACACCCAACAAAAAGATGCTCAACTAAGACCAGTACAAGATAATAGTAGCCTTGAGACTAAATCCATAACTAGGCAAGTTTGAGGTGAAGTAAGCCAGAAAAGAACTCAAATGTGCAAATAATAGAATAAGAATCAGCTCCCAGCACACACGATGTTCACCACCCAAGAGTCGTTCAACATAAACCCTCCACCACTAACACAGAAGACCCCCAAAAGGTGATAAAAAGAGATTAACACCCCACTACCTCCATCGTGAGCCCAATTCCACACACCCAAATGGAAACAATGTTGCACCTGAAATCCAAATGCCATCTAAGCAAGAAACACACCAGAAAACCAAAAACAGAAAGAGACGATTACCTACAATGCATCGAGGCCAAGGCCGAAAGGGTCACCACACCACAAGCTGATGCTAGTGTTCCCAAAATTTGGATGAAACCCACAATAGAAACTTGAAATTCCACTCAATTTCACTACAAGGTCCCAAATGAAAGCTTGAGAGCCGAACCTGAAACAAGTTGTTGCACGACAAGTTTCCATTTTGCTTCGTCTATTGAACTGACTCCATGGGGAGCACACATGGCCTCCGACGTTCACCGTCACCACCATGCACCCAACATTCATCTCTCGCGTCTCATCAACCTTTTCCTACCCATCATTGTATCACCTACACCCGCATCTTGAGAGTTCAGACGACCAATGTATTGTCTCATTAATCCCTTCTGCTCTGGAAACATGCCCGTCATGTGCCCTTAGGGGAAAGCCCCTATGCCAATTGGTTTAACATTAATATTTATTTAATAATATTTATTATTTAAATATGTATTGTTTTTATCATATTAAAAAAGTGAAAACTATTCATATGGTTATATACCTTCTAGCTATTTATTTTTACCGCACAAAAAAATTATTTAGAAATTCTAAGATGCTTAAATGTTACATTATTGATTGTTGAATTTTGTGGTCATAGAAAGATAAGAACTTAATCAAATAATGGTAATTATTCTTATTCATTTTACATTGTGTTTAATATATGGGTTTATAAACATTATCTTATTTTTAGTATGATTATTTTTTAGAGTTAAGACTTTTTATCTATAATATTGTAATAATAATGATAGTTTAATTTCAAGGTGACGAAACTAAACACTAAATTTGTGTATAAGATGTCTTTGTTTATGTGTCAAAAGTTCCACTTAAGATAATTATTCTTAAGAGTTAAGGTTTTTTATCCATAGTTTTGTAATAATAATAATAATAATCCAATTTTATGAGACACCTTTGTTTATTGGATAAGGGACTCATTTAGGATGATCATCTTTAGGAGTTCAGATTTTTTTATTTGTAATAATAATAATAATAATAATTCAATTTTAAGATTACGAGTAATTTACGAGACTCCTTTGTTTATGGGACAAGGAATCCACCTCCACACAACAATTTGACTTCTAAATATCCTTGAAACAACTCCATTGAGAAGACATTTAACCACCTTTCTCCCATTTATTTAGAATTATTAAAAATCATTGTGAGTTTTGGAATTTTAAAATAAAATATAAAACAATCTATTTAAAATTTAATTTAAGATTTTACATAAAATTTAATTATATAAATTTAAAATTAATTATATGATGATGATGATGAACGTCTGCTAAGACCAATGCGGCCTATCGGACCTCAAGAAAGGAAAAAGAATCTAAGTTTGATTTTTCAAAATCTTGCTTCTATGATCAAAGAGAACGGAAATAAGCGCTCCAAAATCGCTATAGGTGGGTTAGCTTAATAGGTCAATAATATTGGAAGTATGGCAGATGCTAGGGAATTGAAAGCGGATGTGAGTAAGAGTTGGTCGGTTTAAAATGAAGTGATTTTCATCTTCCACCTGCTTAGTATCGCAAATCTGACATATTTTATCGTTCCAGTGAGCCTTGGGAATAGACCACTGCTCAGTCTCACTTCGAAGCTCGTGAGAGTTAGTTATTATCCTAACGATGTTCATTTTTTTCTTAGTGTTGGTCAACATAGAGAGATAATTCTAATTTATCAAGGGTGGGGTTGATCACCTCCTTATAGTATCTTAGCTTCATTTTACCCTCTAGCTCCTGGTCCTCCCACAGTTTGTCCTTAAATTTGGAGGTAATAGTATTTTTTACACTATCTTTGCCTCCCATACTAAGCTCTTCTTTATTTCTCCAATAGTTTAGCCAAACCTAGGCATCCTTATATCGTCTGCACTTGAGGCAAAGGTGGGAGTTTTGAGTTTGTAATATTGTTAGGTTTTATTGTATAATATAATGTATATGGATATTTTCTTGGCTAAAATATTAAAGAATTTTTATTAATTATTATATTAAAAAATAAATAAATTAATATTTATTTAATTATTATATTAAAAACATAAATTATATTATTTTTTAAATTAATATTTATTTGATAAAATATTTTTTTTAAATATTTTTTTTTTTCATACTATAAAATGAAAATTATTCAAATATACTTTCTACCTATATATCTTTTATTATGCTAAAAAGATATTTAGAAATTCTAACCTGCTTAAATGTTGTACATTATTGTTTTTTGAATTTGGTGGTAATGGTAATTGTCAATATTCATTTTATATAATGAATAGTAGTGTTGAGTTTAAATATATTTTCCTTATATTTAGGATGATTGTTTTTTTAGAGTTGAGAATTTATTTCCATAATATAGTAATAATAATAATAGTAGTTATCGTCTAGTTTTAAGGTCATGAAGCTAGACACCAAATTGGTGTATGAGACGCCTTGATTTATGGGACAAAGGATCTAGTTAGGATGAGTATTGTTAACAGTTAAGATATTTTATCTATAATGTTATAATATTAATAAGCATAATAAAAATTCAATTTTATGAGTCTCTTTTGTTTATCAAACAAGGGATCCACTTAGGACGATTATCCTTAAGAGTTAAGATTTTTTCTCTATAATATTGTAATAATAATAACAATAATCCAATTCTAAGATCATGACTAGTGTATGAGACCCCTTTGTTTATGGGACAAGGGATCTACCTCCATGCAATAATTTGATTTTTAAAGTCTAGAAAGGCATACATACTCTACCACCACCTAGTTTTAGACTTGTGATCTCTTAAAAAACACACATACTCTTAATCATTAAGCCTACTCAAACTATATATGACTATTAAAATAAAATTATCATATAATTATAGTTCAATTAATATTAAAATAATCAAATTAAATAATATTTTCTTATCATTATTATAAAAAAAAATAGTTAATATTAAAATAATCATCTTAATATCATTATCATTTTGACATTGAATATAATATGATCCACAAGTGTATCTCGTAGGTAGTCACACCCCACCAAAAAGGATGTTTGGATTTGAATTATTGCAATAAATTGAATACCAGCAATAATTATGTGACGAGAATAGAATCCCACACTTGTCTAATTATGTAAACTAAGAGACTGTAATCAGATTTGGAGGTCTCATCAAATCTTCCCATTTCGCTCTAACATCACCTTTAATTACATGATGGATGTTCTCCCTCTCAAGTAACTTCTGCTTTGACGTTACGTTTGGGATTTTCTAACAAAATACATTAGGAATTGAATGCAGATTGAGTTTGTATTTTTTTTATTTTTTTTTCAAGACGTGTTACTTGGGCAATCTTAAATTTGAAACGTCCAAAAGGTTTCAAGAATTATATTTATGTTTGTTAGAGTGGGCTTGATATTTTGCGAGGTGTTACGTAATTTTATATAATAGGTTGAAAATTGAATTTGATTGTATTTTTTTTTTATAGTGTGGGAAAATTAGTATAATTTAATTGTCAAATTAGTAGTGAGGACAGTCATTATTGACTACTATCCGCAAATGCAAGTTGACTCATTATTGTTATTCAAGGAAAACCACGCCACTTGGAATAACTTGTTGATCTGTAAGGGGGCAATTTTTCACTCCTTCTAGATGTCTTTGGTATTTGGTTAACTATGTTATTTAAAAGATGGTTAATATTTTAGAATGTGTTGTTTATTAAATTTAAAATTAAATAATATAAATATATTGATAAAAAATGTTAATTGATTGTATTCCTTAGAGTAAATTTTATATTAAGGATTTTTAAGTATAGTTATATAAAACATTTTGATAATTAAAAATAAGTTAGTACAATAGTTGAGTAGGTTATTTTGAAATTATAAAGTATAATTATACAATACGCATTTAGAAACAAACTTAAGCTAATTGTAGTAGTTGAAATGGGGTCAATGTGGACATGTTGCTATGGGGATTTTTGTCAGGCCAGGAGGTAACTCCGCAAAACTGAAGATGCATTAGATGGAGATTGTGTGTGTACTTATACATGGAGGTGAGACTATTGGGATTTGTTTCCCAATGTCTCTTGGCCTTCCTTATTTACTAAATTACAATAATATACAATCTCACCCAATCCCTTAAGATTAGGTGTCAACATTCCCCCCTTTAATCTGAAGGGATGTTGGTGAGTCCAAGCATCGTTCTGAACTTTTCAAACTTTTCTCTTCCAAGCGCTTTGGTGAAGATGTTTGCAGTCTGCTCATTTGTGGAACAATGACGTAGATGGATAGTTTTGGCCTCAACATGATGTCGAATCAAATGGTATTTTGTATTGATGTGCTTTGTTCGATCATGGAACTTTGGGTTCTTGGCCAACTTTATTGCAAAAGTGTTGTCGATCATGAGTGGTGTTGAATGCATTTGTTTCATCTGCAAATATTCTAGGATTTTCCTGAGACACACAATTTCCTTTGTTGCTTCTGTTGCTGCCACATATTCTTCCTCGATTGTGGAATCTGCTGGAACTAACTGTTTTTGTGATCTCCATGAGACAGCTCCTTATCCAAAACTCATGGTATAACCTGAAATAGACACCCCAATTTCTTTTTCCCCATCAAAGTATGAATCAGAGTATATGATCAAGCTAAAGTCGCCTACCTGTGTATATTTGAGTCCAAAGTCTTGAGTCCCCTTCAAGTACTTTAGAACTCTTTTTGCAGCAGACCAATGTCCTTCACAAGGTTTTTGCATAAACTTGGAGAGGATTCCAACAGCAAATGAGATGTCTAGTCTAGTGGTAGTCAAGTAGATAAGACTTCCTACAAGCTGTCTATACTTCATTGCATCCTCGAACTCCTTCCCTTCAATGGATGTGAGCTTCAAGTTTTTTTCCATTGGAGTGGTTAAGGAATTGCATTCATCCATGCCAAACTTGTTCAAAAGATCTCCAATGTACTTCTTTTGAGACAGAAATATAAATTTAGGATGTTGAGTTACTTCAATACCCAGATAGTAATAAACATAGCCCAAATCAGTCATTTCAAAACCTTTCTTCAATTCTTTCTTTATGGATGCGATATAACTCTCATTGTTCCCTGTCATCAAAAGATCATCTACATACACCACAAGATATACAATTGTTTTTCCAACTTTCTTAATAAACAAAGTTGCATCATCAAGATCAAAATGTTTGAAGTCAAGTTTCAAAAGATGCTCAGTTAATTTCTCATACCAGGCTCGCGGTGCTTGCTTGAGGCCATACAAGGATTTTATAAGTTTGCATACTTTATGTTCTTGGCCTTTCACAACAAATCCTTCTGGCTGGGACATAAAAAAATTCTCCTTTAGATCTCCATTAAAAAAGGTGGTTTTTACATCCATCTGATGGACTTTCCATCCCTTCTGAGTTAATAGGGAAAAGAGTGTCCGGATGGTGGCCCATTTTTCTATGGGGGGGGAATTTTCTTCATAATCGACCCCTTCTTTCTGTGAAAAACCTTTTTCCACAAGCTTTTCTTTGTGCTTGTCAAGTGAGCCATCCGCTTTGCACTTGTTCTTGTAGACCCACTTGCAGCCAATAGGTTTGATTCCTAAAGGAGGATCAACCAGCTTCCAAGTGGCATTCTTTATCAAGGCATCATACTCCTTTTACATCGCTTCATTCCATTCAACATGAGAATCAACTTCTTTGAAGGAAGTTGGTTCATGATCTGTAGACAAATTCAATTCACAATTATAATAAATATCCATATCATCGGGTGAATCAGAATTATCTATCTCACCTCCGTTTTTTCTAGTGGAACTTCTTGTTCTTGTCTTTCCAACCTCATCGAGACGAACGTTTTCTAGCGTCTTTGTTAGCCATTTTGGGGGACCTTTCTGAGATGGCCCAGGCTGCTCATTTGACGGGGTTTTAATTGAATCAAGATTCAATCTCTCAATTCTTTCAATCACATCGTTCAAGGTGTCATCTGTGGTTGGTTCTTCACGTGGGGGAGAGAGTGCTTCGGAAAATGATTCCATAGATTGATTCAGTATAGGAATCCCCCCTTCAAGATGTGGAATCTGATTATCAAATTCTTGAAAAGACTTTGCATGTGTGAATCTATCCAAGTGATCAAGTTCTCGCTCAACAACATTGTCAGTCTTGGAAGATTCAAGAAATATGACATCTCTTGCTACTACAAACTTCTTATTGACTTCATCATAGAGACGATATCCTTTGGAGGTATTGGAATACCCCAAGAAGATACATTTTCAACTTCTAGCACCAAGTTTATTCCTTTGTACCTTAGGTATCAAATCATAACAGGTGGAACCAAAGACCCTAAAATGTTTTACCGAAGGAATGTGGCCATGCCACATTTCATAAGGAGTTTTGTGTCTGATGGAATTTGAAGGACATCTATTCTTTATTTATACAACACATAGAACTGCATCATCCCAAAACATCAATTTTACATTCTTAAAAAACATCATGGAGTGAACCATATTTAAAATTGTCATGTTCATTATTTCAGCTACACCATTCTGTTGGGGATTATAGGGCACAATTGTTTGATGTTTGATCCCATGTTGACGAAGATAATTTTCAAATTCGTTTGAAGTGTATTCTTTTCCATTATAAAAGCGCAAAGAGCCAATATGAGTTTATGCATAATTTTCAATCCATGCATGAAAATTCTTGAATGTTTGAAAAGCATCAGATTTGTTCTTCAATAAGTAAACCCAACACATTCTGGTGTAATCATCAATAAATGTCATCATATATTTATTTCCATTCGCAGAAGCAACAAGCATGGGGCCACATAAATCTGAATGAATAAGCTCAAGTTTTCTATGTGCTCTGGAATGTGAATCATGAAATGGTTGTTTGCTATGATTTCCTAGAATACAAGCATCACATTGCTTAAGTTTCCTAGGAATTGTAGGCCGTCCTGTAACACCATTTTTCTTCAACAATCGAAGGTTGTAATAGTTTAAGTGTCCAAATATAGCATGCCGTAAAAGACTTGATGGGAATGTACATTCATCATGATGTGAATTGAATGCAATTTTTTGTGCATGAACAGAGGAACCTTGCAGCTCCAGGAATATTCCTTCTTATAATCCCTCCATGACAAGTGAGTGATATGATGCTTTTCTAACCTCAACCTTGCCATCAAACATGTGAATGGAGTGTCCTTGCTGGCAGATGTGGACCAAGGACAACATGTTTCTCCTCAACTCAGGGAGGTATAGAACCTCATGTAGAAGATGATCTGGAAGACCAAGCAACTTAAGCTTGATTATGCCAAGCCCTGATGGCTTGAGTTTGGATTTATCTACGAAGTATACTGCTCCATCAACTTTGTCAGTAAATTCTTCAAAAAAATATTTTCTAAATTCCATGTGACATATTGCTCCTGAATCTAACAACCAATCATTTCTCCAAGAAGTAAATGAAACATCAAACAAGTCTTCAGTTACTCCATTGTTACAATTTTCTACAACATAATGAGCGAATTCAGGTGCTTTACCTTTGTCTCTGTCATGAGATTTACCTTTTTCTTGATTTCTTTACTGCTCAATTTTATCCCAAGGCAGCGTACATGTAGATGCATCATGCCAGTCTTTATTGCAGTGTGCACAATTAAGATCAGATTTTTCAGTTTGAGTTTGTCTTCCCCCCATTCCTCTGAAATTTATTCTTCCTCTTCCTCTCCGTCCACCTCTTCCTCTGGAAGAATCTTGAGCATGAATATTTTCTCTACGTGCAAAACATACAGCTGCTTCAGAAGACAGAGGGGTTGTCATCTTTCCAAAAGCCTTCTCTCTTTCTCCAAACTTTTTCTCAAGGGAATCAAAGGTGATTTTCATGAGGTTTCCACTTGCTTGCAATGACTCAAGGTAATGTGAGTAAGTGGGATACAATTACTTAACATATTCTATGAGAGGTATGTCAGCTTCTACACCAGTGTTTTTAATGTCATGCATGATAGATCTTAATTCTGAAGCTAAAGAAAGAGGGTCATCATTTTTCAATTCAAGACTGAACAGCTTAATCATTAATTGAACAATTTCAAGCTCTGAATGTGAGTCATATAGTTCTTTTAGTTTTCTTAAGGCTACATAGGCATTTGAAAATGGTGTAATATGGAAACTCACCTCTTCATTTACAGAAGCTGCAATCAAGGCATAGGCCTTGCAGTTCTTGTTTTCCCAAATAGTAATCTCCTTGTTTGAAGTGGGACTTGCTAGTGGATGGTCTCCTTCTCCTTCACAAATTCCTCTCCAAAGCTCATTAAAAATGAGAGTGTGCTTGATTTTCCGAGACCATTCAGGATAGTTCTACTTGCTAGAGAGAACAACTCCCACAATGGATATACAATATTAATACATTTAGATGAATCTGTTTCAGAAAAAAATTCGATTTCAGAGGAAACAGAATCAACTAAAAAGGGATAATTTTGTGTTGTAAAATTGCCAAAGAAAGATTCTGAAAAATAACTCCTAAGAATAGTGTTTGCAAAAACTATTGGTTCGTTTTCCTCATCTAGATCAGTCAATAAATATTTCATATGATTCTCTTTGTCCACCCGGATTTTATTGGGTTTATCGTTGTAGGGAAGCCACATGTGAGACCAATCATTTGCAAAATAACCATGTAATTTTTCGAACCAATCTCTGCTTAGAATAAGACCATAGAATTCAGGATTATCAACAACCAATATGTCTATTATTTGAAAAACCTTTGAGTTAGATAATAATTTTATCAAAACAGAGTTCATTTCCCCTAATACTTTGACCTTTGTTCAATCTAATTGGACAATTTGGATAGAATATTTCTGAGGCGATATATTAATTTTGAGGTAAACTGCATATGGCATAATATTAGATGATGCACCAAAATTCACTAAACAATTGCGAACATTCTTATTGAAAATTTAAAAGGTCAAAAGAAAAGGAGGTGTATGAGAATTTGATCTATCTCCAATCAACATATCATCGGAAGAATCAATCTTATCTAAAAGATCATTTGGAGGCTTACCTTTCCCTTTTGAGGCTTTTGCAGTAACAACAATGGGTAAAGAGGATGCAGGAATTGTATTCAATTCTTCGAGTAAGAAATTTTTTTGTTGCTTTAACTTACTTACCTCATACAATGAAATGTTAGCTTTAAGCTTTTTCATGTCTTCTATGATGTTATATTCTATGGTATCAGAGACTACTAAAGTTTTATATGCAGAGGGAGTTTTGGAAGAAGTTGAAACAGGATCGGAGGATATAGAAGATGACTTTTTCACTGTGAATTTTTCTTTAGTTGGAGGAGTAGGGAACATTTGTTTTTGACTTGATGAAAGAGCATAAGTAGGTCCCTTGCTTCTAGTGCTTACTAGCAGAGCTTCTTCTTCCTCTTCATTATCTGAAGTAGTTAGAATTAAATCCCATAATTCATGAACTTCAGCTAATTCTTCCTCTTGTGATTATTTAGCAGATAAGGTTGATTCTTCTTCTTCTTCATCTTGATCTTATTTTGAATTTCATAAAATGGAAGGGGGTTAATATTGTGATGACTGAGTCTTTTGAAAAGAATGGAAAGACATTTTTGAAGATTTGGCGACTTGCTTTCTTATTTCTTCCATTTCGTTAGACATTGTTTTGAGGACTTTTTATATTCCTTACAAATCGAAAGGATCTTTGGGAGCTTTATTTTTGGATTCATATTTGAAAGTGACCTTGCTGGTTTTCCTTTCTTCGAGAGCATTCTTATTTTCCAAAGAAATAATTGTCTTCTCCACAAATAGAGCTTCTTTCATATTCTCAATCAAAGTTGTCTTATTAGCTCTATCTATTAATATTGCAACATTAGAAGGAAGAGCATAGATATACCATTCAATATGCACATCATCACTATGTCTAGAAATATTAGGAATTTTATTTAACAATTTATTGAATATAGAGTTAAAATATTTGATCTTCTAATTTGGATTAGCTTTAAGATTATATAGATCATTGATTAAAGTAGTTGTTGTGCGATCATCTCCAATTTTGTCAAAAATTGTTCTTCAAATGTCTCCTAATCGTTAATTGAACTTGGTGTTAATGAGAAATACCATGAACCTGTGGATACTTTAAAATTATAAGGGAAAAGTATTACTACATAATCCTCTTCTGCAACCCCATTAAGATTGATGGCCAACATGAAATTGTGAAGGAGTTCCTCAGCAGGAAGTCCATCATCAGGATTATACTTTGGTTACCACCTCTCTATATGTTTAGGTAGAGGATGGAGTGGTGGTGCCATTTGGATTTCCCCTGGGTTAGTCCAAGGTATGCTTTCCATTCTGGGGTTTGTAGGAATAGAGGAAGATGTAGATGATCCAGAGTTTGAAGATTATTGTGTGGATGAAGAAGTTTCCCTTGTAGTGCTACTAATTATGATAGCACCAGTAAATTGTGTCATATGAATGTGGATAGAATGATTTATTAGATGTTAAGAAGAAGGTAGTGAAGGATTTGAATGATCGAATAAAGGAGTGTGAGGTGGGAAATATGATGTAATCTCACTAGTATAAGATTAAGTTTCTGAGGTAAGTTCATTTCTTAGATGAATGGGTAGTGGAAACTCAAAAGGAGTTATTTCAAGTTTCTCACTCTGAGATCGAGTCAATACATGACAAAATTCTAAAGATGATGATACACTTCCTTTAGATACTTCACATTGAACAGGTCTTTCTCCTAAAATAGAAATTCATTCCAATGCTTGGATCAAGGTCTAAACTTCAAGTTACTCTTGAGGTAGCGGAGTGGAATTTTGACCGACTGACTTGAGAAGTGTGCTAGGAGATTTTGTGGTTGTTTCAACAACTTCAGATCTAGGAGTGGGATATTTTGAATGGGATCTTGAAGTTGGAGGGGATTTTAAGGGGGATTGACTCTTTTGATGGTCTTTTGCTTTGGGATTAAAGCTTGATTCCATTCAAAGTATTCATGCCCTCCTTCTAGTTCCAAAAATGTTGTAGGCTCTGAATTATTTGCATCAACATCTCAGAAAAACACCCGGTCGAGAACTTAAAGCAACTCATTTTCCATTTGGAGTGATGGCTCCGACTAGGGATAATGGGACCAGTTTCCCTTTAAAATATATATAATGGATGGGATATAGAAGTATAAAGATGGTAATGTAATTAAAACTAATGAAAGAAGAATAAATATACTTAAACTATGTATATCTCAGGACATTTCTCTCTTTACATTTGACTTTTAAAAGATCTCATATAAAGGAAGACAATATAGATCATCAAATCATTTATGAGGTGAAAACAGATAAAGATAACTAATTTAATTAAATTATTTTATAAAACATATCACATAAAAGATCCCATTTTTCATACATATATTTAAATGATTACAAACCATAGACTTCAATAGTGATAATTCCTTATTGTTTGCAAAAACATATATGAATAAACACAATTAAAATAACCATTCAACTCATAAACAGATCAAATATATATAGATAGTAGTACCCGAGATATGGTGACTCTGCTCATGAGCGAAATAGTGTTGGTTCAACTTTCTATTAAGATTACTCATATTTACAATAGTGAAAACTCAAAGCTCTCTTACAAAACTTCATAACCCCTTCCTCATTACAATGAAGGGGATTATAGTTTCTAATCAAAATAAAATTACAGAAAAGTAACATAAAATACTGGAGTGGGTTCAACAAACCATCCTTAAAATAAATTAAAAGGCAATAATAGATTTTATGTTGCAACACAATGAATAGGGTTGATATGAGGATTGTTCTCCCATTTTTTTTCAAATCTCGCATATATTTTTCATTGGTTTCAATTCAGGAGGATGACTAGGTTGCATGCACATCTGTACCGTGAATATTGCATCATTGAGTGTTGGAAGGAGATGAGTAGTTGTATTCGAGAGACACCTCAGCATAAGCCATTGACTGTGAGGTTTGACCAAGAAATGCCAATGGATTTCTAGGTTAACCTTTGACATCTTCTTTATACTTTCAACCTTATTTTTAGATAAGTCCTTGTTTTGGTTAATAATTTAACGTATGGTAAACTGCCTTCAGGGCATTTTTGAATGAGGTTATCCTACAGCAGATTGTTAGTGACAAATTCAGTGATATTGCTGGAAATGTCTTTGGCATTGAAAATGGCCATTTCAGCATACTTTAATTTTACTTCCCACTCTCTGAAAACGATATCTTTTTATGATTCATCGATCCTAGGGAGATCAGATGATCTCCCTTCAATAGTATATTGCCAAGCTATGTAACTAGAAATATTCTCTTTGATATCCTTATAATCTGTCCTCAGATCAGAAAATTTATTCACTAATGAATCACTTGATTTTCACAAGTCATTGGTTGTTGCCAATTTATGGTAGAAGATAACATGTTGTTGAGCAAGCAGAGTGTTCATCTCTCATGCTTATTTCTTGAATTCATCTATATCGGTATTTTCTTTCAACTGATGTATATTTTGTTGTAGCTCCTGAATTTGTGTGTTCCTACTTTTCATATCAGCTTCATGTTGAAGCCTCAAATAATTGATATTCTTCTGAAACTCTACAAGATGAGCTTGCCATTGTTGTTCAATGATTTTTTTTTCATTCTCTAGAATCTGTTCTAGCTACAAAATCCTTTCATCTTTACTTAGGAGTTTTTTTACTTAAGAGGCTTTATCAATGGTGGTAGTGTCATATGTTCCTCCAAATTGTGAGAGCCTACCAACATCTTATGCAGGGGTAGATTTTTCACCTTTCCACAATAGTTAAAAAGAAGTATCTGCAAGAACTAAGGCTTGTGGTTGATCAATTATCCTCCTTTTTCTCTGTCTTCTGACCACAAATTTGTGTTTGGGACTATAAAATACATCAACGGGAGGGATTTCTTCTATATTTAGGATGTTCTGTGAGGTCGGAAAGCTGGGATGATTTCTAAATCATCAATGTCCATGGCCTTATTGAAAGCCTCAGTAGTGAGCGATGTCTCCCTTATATTTTCAGGGTTTTGTGTGATCTTTTCCTACTCTGGAGTCTTCATATCTTAATCCCCTATTGTTTTTATAGCTTGATTGAATTCCTCCATTTCTTGCCAATTTTATTGTCTGTTTGAGTATCTTTAGTTTGTTTAGTGGATGAAGTGGATGTCTCTTTGGCTTGTGATGCATCAATATCTTTTGTTGAAACAGACAGGGCTTTATCTTTTTGTGTGTTTTGTTGGGGAAATCTCAACAAATCCAAAGTAATATCGGTTATTCTTTTGTTTTGATATTGATTAAACTTAGCCAATTCTTCAGGAATTAATTGAGTTGGTGCTAGTTTCTCAACTTGTGAAAAAGTGGAGGCCGATTCAAATAAGTCATCATATTTGTTAATTTCATGCATAAATTGCCTTATTTTGGCTAGTTCTTTGAATTATTACATTCTTAGCGGTATTATTAGGATCAAACTGTCTGTTAGGGACAGTTGGGAATTTTAAACATTGAATTTCATCAATTTCAAGAACAGCATGCTTGAAATTTTCGAGGGCATAAACTCCACAGGAAATAGGAAAGGAAGGCCACATAGTATTTTTAGCATGATTCAGTACTTTAGAGATTCCATTCCCAACAGTTTGATAATTTATTTCTCAATCTAATAGCTTATCGGGCACATAGAGAGGCAACACATGAGGGTTAGATAGACTGTCGAAAACCTGGATATGAGTAAAGGATTCCTCCCCAAACCATCTCCCTATAGATAACAAGTCATTATTGGCTTTTTTGGAAATTTTGGTGGCTTTATCTTCAAAGAAACCTTGGTACATCGGTAGCATAACTCCATGGCATATTTTGTAGAAAAATGGCTGGAATTTAGATTCCCACAGTATATCATGGTAGACTTGTATGTACGTAGGGTATTTAATGGTCCATTTCCATCCCATAGATGTGAAATCACAGGTAAAAAAAATAACATCCATTATATAAGCACTCATGTAGAATGGGGGCAGAATATTCTGAGAAAAACTGTAATTGTTTCTATAATTAAGGATTTTGGAAGCTATAATGTCAGATAATATATTTCCCCAATCAATTATGTATTCATCTGAGGCAACATCTATCAAAGGTACCCATTTGTCTAATAACTTGTGTGTATTCGGGTATCCATACATCCTACACATCATGGAAGCTATATAATAGTATGGCCCAGCAAGAGAGGCAATAGAATATATATCCTTATCATCATGATTGTGTTTGTTGGGATCTCTTCTCCACTACCTGATGGGCTCTGCTTGATCTTCATTTTCCTTCATGAACTTTTGCTCAAATTGTGTGTTGTACTTCTTTTGGGGCAACGACATGTGATATATTTTCCTTAAATCCTAAATTTTAATGACCTAATTACTGTTTTCTTAGAAGTTAAAAAACTTCTCTCTGAAATATTCAAATTTTCAATGACCCATTCAATCAGTTCTGTGTATGGAAAGATCTTTGGTCGAGCCGCAATTCTGTGTAGAAAAGAATTGGCGACATCACTTCAGGTTGACTCAGAAATGGATGTAGAGTCATCTTTTGTGGCCCTTTTCTCTACTACTCTGGGTTTTTCATCTTCAAACAGTTTATGCAAAGCTTCCCATGAAGAAGTTCTAGCGTCTGGAGTACACGTGGTGTTTATAAATAGTAGGAGCATTTTAGTGGTTTTCAAAGGAGTAGGAGGCAGTTGTTGTTGTCATGTAGGCTTCTTCTTTGCCTTAGTAGCTTTAGACATTTCCACTGTATTATGTTTTTTGGGGCTATCCTACGATAAAACATAGGAATAAGCAACGACTTATTAATTGAAGAAGTCACTAAGGCAAATAACTTATTTGATATAAATATGTTCCTTTATGAGAAAATTCTATCGACATTAGGTCACAACAAATCAAATCCTTTAATACTTTGAAAAGATAAATTCATTACCCTTAACTATTAATTGATGAAAAGTGGGTTCACATTGGCTTTTCTACAGGTCATCATATCAGAGGTTTGATATCGAAGAAATATTTAGGTTGTAACTTTAAAACATGTGAAATCGTTTTTCCCGATAAAATTTTTATTAAGGTGGTAAATGTTATCAAAGGTTTCATATCAGAGGATTCATATCGGAGGTTTGATGAGAGTGAAATCCGATCAAAGGTTGTGATATGGATATGGTGATATGGTTCTTCTGATATCAGGGGGAAAGGCTTATCAGAGATCGGAGGATGAGTGATGGAAAATATCGAAGATCAGGGAATAGGAATATCAGAGTATCAGAGGGATGAGGGTATCGAAGGAGTGATAATATCGGAGATCGGGGATTTTGTAGGATGCTCATATGGAAACCCCCAATATGAGAACTCTGAAATTCCACGTAGTATTTCTGTGGGGTCAAGCCTTTAATTATTATTTTCACAAACAGTGATTTATTACATTAAGGCTTTTTAAACTATTTTTAACTCTTAATCGAAGAATTTATATCAGAGATTTATTTGAGCGGCATGGTGTACATAAAAGTTATTATACCGATAAGAGTAAAATCCTATGAGTATGCTTTACTCTTGATTAATTTCTTTTAAAAACTAAACTCTAATATATAGTTCTGATAGGGAATTTTCTTGTTTAAAGTAATTTTTTGATAACCAAAAACTATAATGGTCCTATTTTATTCAAATAAAGGGATTTTATCTAAAAACTTAAAAAGGTCCCCATAATTTATTAGTACTACTATTAACTATTATAGAGTTATTTGATGTTACAACAGGATGTTAAAGCTTGGGTTCAATCGGGACACTTGGACTAGGCCATACATGTTTCGTGGAATTTAATATTTTCATTTTACCATCTTTCTCATATTCGGAGTTCGTTATATAGCCCTTCGCCTGCACATAAGGTGGTGGAATTATGGTTTCCTGGTTGTTAAAGATGTGGACTCTCTCCTGGTAGCTTGTTGTCTCTAGGACTCTTTGATTATTTTCAAACGAAGGTTAAACCATATGGTTTTCACAATGTCTGAAGGTTATTCCCTATGTATACACACCCCTATCCTTTCACGTTGTTTTTGTTGTGGTCGTTCTTATCATCGAGTCTCTCATAGTTTCGTTACCCAGGGTTGTGTTTTCTCTCAATGTTTTTTGTTTTTTTTCATAACATGAGGATTGGTCCGTCCTTTGAACTCATGGTTTTTTTATCCCTGATGTCCTTACAAGCCTTTGAAACCATCCGAAATTTCTTTTAACTGTCCAATACTTGTCTATGGGGTTTAGTATTTCAGCACATTCTCCATTTGGTTTTGAAACCTGGTATAGACTCTTCCAAATCTGGTCTTTGAAAATAATCATAATTTTGGTACAATTACCACATTGGGATTTCACAGGGTATTAATTATTTTCCCTTTACTATCTAGCACTATAATGTTTCCCTGCAATCAAGCTTTCCCTCAGCGTCCGGGTGATTCATCACTCTTGTCGTCACAATAATTGGGTCATTTCTCGTAGTTTTGTGTTCTTAGGCAAGTGTTTTATTTGCAGGTATTACATGGCTTCTTACCAATGATTACCCTTCTGATGGGGTGGTGCTCCAGGGGCATCCTCCTCAATGCATAAGCACCTTTTTGTGTGGGAATCAGTTGTGAATTTCTTTGATGCTACCCCTCTTGAGGTCAAAAAATAAATTCTCAATCTGGAAGCAAAGGAATTTATTGATTGTAAATACTTCTCTGAATCAAAGTTAAGTGGTAATAGTTTTAAATGGGTACTGGATATAGGAAAGTTCTGGAGAAGAAGAATTCATTTTCTTCACTCTGTCACTCACCATATTCAAATAGAGACATTGCCTAACTTGGTTATCTATGACAAGCAAGTTGATAACTACAAACTTTTTGCTAACCAAGAGGAGATAAAGTGCATAATGCAAGATATCAAATATAACCTTGATGATATCGTGGTAAGGTTAAGTCATGTGGAAATTTTTGTTGTGTCTGATTTAGACATTGATTCTAATGACCATCATGAAGAGGCAACGTTTATCAATGCTATGCCTCTCAACTCTATTCCTACAAATTTTGATACGCCTCTAACCAATTCACACGCAACCATATCCCCACACTCGCCAGTCATTATTCTTGACTAAAGTGTTCTTCAAACACATTTTCTCAGTCTTCACGGTGGAAGGAACCTGTAGGCTCCAATTTTACTTACGTTTTACTACACTATATGGTATTTTTATGTTTTCCAGTTCAGGTACATACTTGTTAGTTTGTTAATTCTATAGTTGTTAACTCTATAAACAACAGTACTCTCGATGTGTTGTCTATGTAGTCACTTTTTTCAAAATTTAGTCCAGGGTGTCCTATTTCAAGTTGTTGATTTGGTGTAGTCACCTTTGGTCAATTTTTCTAAACGTGTGTCTATTGTTTTTTAATTTATGGACTCAACATGGTGAACTCTTTCATCCCGGGTTTGTTGAAGTTTTGGAAAAGCTTCCATTGTAATATCTCATGTAATACTTTCAGTTATTAATATAAACTTTTGGACAAATTACAAATCCATAATTGAAATTAATGAAAACCCGCAAAATTGTATGTTGTGAATTGCATCATCATTTTAATATAGTTCATATATATTGCACACAATAATAGATATAAACATAATAATAAACGAATGTGAAATTCTTACTATAATCGATACATATGATGTGTATAGCAATGTGTGTACATGCATGTTGTTAAATATACTCATCGATATATCACAATATTCAATATATGTACAAATATATCCATTATGGTTATGAACGGAATGGTGATTATCATTTCATGGTTCCTCACAATAGACTTAATTATGTCATTGAACGAAGACCAATGGTATCTTAGATAGATTATTGATTATATAAATCATGTAACTTCCAATTACACATATTAATTGTATTAAGGATAATACATTTTTTCAATTGAACATAAATATCCTTGAGGGAAACCCATCACTAAGGGAACGCTTTGGATCGTGCACAATTAAGCACAACAAGTTTTACCCACATGTGTAAAATAATCGGTTTTGGGAGATATAGTATTTGTTCATCATTGAAAGGATTGAGTTCGAAGCCAAATGTATGCGTTCAGTAGGGAATCACTCGTTCCTATGGGTGAGGGATTTATCATTCTATTTTTCCAAAATCGAGGGATGAAGTCAAGATATATCTCTCTCAACATCTCTCCAGTCTAGTCCAAGGAGGAACAAATTGTGTTACATATATTTTGTCACGCTGCAGAACATGATTGATGCTCGTGTGGAACCAACCTTGGATTGGATTTCTAGCATAACAACAGTGAATTAAACGTAACACAATATTATGCCTAACATCGGGTTTTCGATCACTTCCTATGGGGAACTAAACCACCCATTCCTTTGGTGAGCCTGATTTTGATAGACGGGGTTCGATATCACAAGTACATACCCCCTGTGATGCACAAGGTTACTACCCGCTTGTTCTTGTTTGTCTTTGTGTCAATTTCCATGTCTCCATTTCCAATTCTACTCTCTTTGAATTAATGAATTATATGTGTAGGGAGAAGGAAAGAGGAAATCTTGTAATACGTGAGAAAATGGCATGAATGGTTGTGAGTTATAAGGTCATAAATGGTTGTGAATAATTGGCGCCTACCCTTGTCCCTGCCCTTGTATTTTTTACCAGTATGTCTCTTAGCCTGTCGGAATCAATTACAATCGAGGCCCCTCGCCTCATTAGATATCACTATCAAATGCATTCCTTGCAAACGAATTAGGGTGTTTCAGTTACTAAGGAAAGCTACTACGTGAAGAAATATGTAGTCGAAGATTCAGACAGGAGGCATCAATTACAATAGAAGTTTAAGCGATGACAAAAAAAAATTAGAATTTTGGATAGCGGTGGCAGGGAAACTTTAGAACTTTGGATATGAATATGTTTAAAAAAGTTAAGACGACGGATAACATTTGATATTTTTCTTTGGACAAAATAAGAATGCCTTGGAAAGTGCTTTTATCTTAAAATCTTTGGATATCTTTCTTTGCATAAGGATATGTTTCCTCGGGCCACGTGAAGTTTCCAATAATAGGTTGAATTGGAAAATTTGGTTAAAATTGGGTGAAGCGAAATTTCCATTAGAAATTTTGGTTAATTTTTCGTAACGGGGAAAATGTTTGGTCAAAAAAAGGATTAATAGGAAGTTAACACTCTAGCGATCGCTAAAGTCCCTGCAGTGCCGAAGGCAAGGACTATTAAATAAAAATAAGACATCTAACCCCTTAAATTATCGTTGAAACACCTCCATTGAGAAGACATTTAACCAACTTTATCCTTTTCAATGTAGACAATTTATTTAGAACTCTTAGAAAGCAATGGGATTTTGGGATTTTTTAAATAAATCTAAATTTGGAATTGAATTTAATAATTCATATAAAATTTAATTATATAAATTAAAATTTTAATTTAAAATTATTTTAGAGCTTGTGATATTTTTAGAATTTATTGCATAATATAAAGTATATGGCATCATTTGAGTGTATCTAATTTGGTTGGGAGGGTTTAATGATAACCTCTCACCTAGGTTTAAGCTTTATTGTGGCATGATGCTCTATTAGGAGTTGCTTTGTATTGATTTAGCCTTGAGGGTTAGCTTAGTTGGTCGAGACCCCGTTGTTAAAGCACCTTTGTTATTGAGAGGTCACGAGTTTAATTTTATTGACACCCTCGAGGTCCAGCTCCATGGTTGAACGAGTAGGAAGTGATCCCTTAGAATGGATCTACTCGGTATAAATATTTAGTGGACATAGTGGTCACTGATCTCCAAAGTTTGTGAACCACATTATATAGACACACACACATACTTAGCTAAAGTATTAAGGAATGTTTATTAATTATCATATAAAAAATAATTTATATTAATTTACCTTTAATATTAATAATTATTTAATAATATATATTATTTAAATATGTTTTATTTTTTATATTAACTTATTTTTAACATTGATATTATTTTTTGTCACTCAAAAGTATTCTATTATATTATCATGAAACAAATAGTACAAAAATTGTCTTAATAATTCCCCTAGCTTCACTCCTACCGAATTTGTTAGTTAGGGGAGTCGGAGTATGTAGAAGATATTTCCATTTAACCATTATTTCTGGCAAGATGATTAGCCATACAAACCAAAAGGGAGACAAAATGAACAAATAATTTGTAAATCGCATATCATGGAGGTGGATGAGGAGGAAGCACAAGATCTGCTACAAATAATATGTCTCTCTCACGTATGTGAAAATCAATATGCTCTACACGGGATTCCAAATCACGGAGGCAATCATTGGTACGACATTGGGTCCGGCGGATGTTGTCCAGTTATTCCATAATTTCATTTTTGTAGAACTGGATATCATTCATGTGAGCTACCAGTTAGTTTCTATCCTCATATATATGTTCCCCGAGGATGTCCAAGTTGGCATGGATTCCTTGTAGTTGCTAATTTATTGATTCCAAAGTTGTCGGAGAGTCCACATGTCCCGAGGAGTGGCCTTTAGCATGGGTCACTTCCCCCACACGTTTCACACTCACTAAATATTCCTTGGATGAACTATGGTTGTTATCTTGGTGCCATGGATGGATGCATTTCCCTCCACCATGGCAAGACCACCCTCTCTAACATGGCGAAACTTCCTATGAAAAATAATTATGAACCGAGTGCGGAAAAGGAACACCAACTTTCTCTCATGTGCGGATTACTGGAGCACAATATAAGAACCCAAGGACCCATCGCCAACGTTGGGCACCATACCCAATGTCAAGACAATACCCAAACTGAGCAGGGGTGACTACAATCAAGTCTAGCCCCTGGAAAATCGCACCACCCGCAAAGAAAGAGAGTCTCCAAGAAGCTCAAACACCCCACCCCCCAAGCCGAGACACCCAACAACAAGATTCCCAACTAGGACTAGTACAAGATAATATTAGCCTTGAGACTAAATTCATAACTAAGCAAGTTTGAGGAGAAGTAAGCCAGAAAAGAACTCAAATGTGCAAATAATAGAACAAGAATCAGCTCCCAATGCACACGATGTTCACCACCCAAGAGTCGTTCAACATAAACCCTCCACCACTAACACAGAAGACCCCCAAAAGGTGATACAAAGAGATTAACATACCATTACCTCCATCGTTAGCCCAATTCCACACACCCAGAAGGAAACAAAGTTGCAACTGAAATCCAAACGCCATCAAAGCAAGAAACACACCAGAAAACTAGAAACAGAAAGAGACAATTACCTACAATTCACCGTGGCCAAGGCCAGAAAGGTCACCACACCACAAGTTGATGCTAGTGTTACCAAATGTTGGACAAACCCCATCGTAGAAACCTGAAATTCCACTCAATTTCGCTACAGGGTCCCAAATGAAAGCTTGGGAGCCAAACCTGAAACAAGTTGTTGCACGACAAGTTTCCACTATGCTTCGTCTGTTGAACTGACTCTGTGGCGAGTACGCATGGCCTCCGATGTTCACCGTCACCACCCTGCACCCAACATCCATTGCTCGCGTCTCATCCACCTTTCTGTTAGACCTACCCATCATTGTATCACCTGCACCCGCATCTTGAGAGTTCGGACGACCAATGTATCGTCTCATTAATCCCTTGTGCTATGGAAACATGCCCGTCATGTGCCCTTAGGGGAAAGCCCCTAGGCAAATTGGCCACTTGTGTGCCCACCCCCATAAGGGGTTTAAAATTAATATTTATTTAATAGTATTTATTATTTAAATATGTTTTATTTTTTTCATATTAAAAAGATGAAAACTATTCATATGGTTATATACCTTCTAGCTATGTATTTTTTTATCGCAGAAAAATTTATTTAGAAATTCTAAGATGCTTAAATGTTATATTATTGATTGTTGAATTTTGTGGTCATAGAAAGATGAGAACTTAATCAAATAATGGTAATTATTCTTATTCATTTTACATAGTGTTAATATATGGGTTTATAAACATTATCTTATTTTTAGTATGATTATTTTTTAGAGTTAAGACTTTTTATTTGTAATATTGTAATAATAATGATAGTTTAATTTCAAGGTGACGAAACTAGACCCTAAATTGGTGTATAAGACGTCTTTGTTTATGGGTCAAAAGATCCACTTAAGATAATTATTCTCAAGAGTTAAGATTTTTTATCCATCGTTTTGTAATAATAATAACAATAATCCAATTTTATGAGACGCCTTTGTTTATTGGATAAGTGACTCATTTAGGATGATCATCCTTAGGAGTTCAGATTTTTTTATTTTCAATATTGTAGTAGTAATAATAGTAATAATAATAATCATAATTCAATTTTAAGATTACGAGTAATTTATGGGACTCCTTTGTTTATGGGACAAGGAATCCACCTCCACACAACAATTTGACTTCTAAATATCCTTGAAACAACTCCATTGAGAAGACATTTAAACACCTTTCTCCCATTTATTTAGAATTCTTAAAAATCATTGTGATTTTTGGAATTTTAAAATAAAATCTAAAACCATCTATTAAAAATTGAATTTAAGATTTTACATAAAATTTAATTATATAAATTTAAAATTGATGATGATGATGATGATGATGATGATGAACGTCCGCTAAGACCAATGCGGCCTATCGGACCTCAAGAAAGGAAAAAGAATCAAGAATATTGGAAGTGTGGCAGATGTTAGGGAATTGAGAGCGGATGTGAGTAAGAGTTGGTTAGTCTAAAAGGAAGTGATTTTCATCTTCCACCTGCTTAGTATCGCAAATCTGACAGAATGTATCATTCCAATGAGCCTTGGGAATAGACCAATTCCTAGCGATGTTCATTTTTTTCTTACTATTGATTAACACAGAGAGACAATTCTAATTATCAAGGGTCGGGTTGATCACCTCCTTATAGTATCTTAGCTTCCTTTTACCCTCTAGATCCTGGTCCTCCCAAAGTTTGTCATTAAATTTGGAGGTAATAGTATTTTTGACACTATCTTTGCTTCCCATACTAAGCTCCTCTTTAATTCTCCAATGGTTGAGCCAAAACTAGACATCCTCATGTCACTCGCGCTTGAGGCGAAGGTGGGGGTTTTGAGTTTGTAATATTACTAGGTTTTATTATGTAATATAATGTATATGGCTATTTACTTAGCTAAAATATTAAGGAATGTTTATTAATTATTATATTAATTTTTTTAAATTAATATTTATTTAATTATTATATTAAAAAGATTAATTATATTATTTTTTAAATTAATATTTATTTGATACCATATATTATTTAAATATATTTTATTTTATTCATACTATAAAATGAAAATTATTCAGATATATTTTCTAGCTATATATCTTTTATTATTCTAAAAAAAAAATCTAGAAATTCTAACTTGCTTAAATGTTGTACATTATTGTTTATTGAATTGGGTGGTAATGGTAATTGTCAATATTCATTTAATATAATGAATAATAGTGTTGAGTTTAAATACATTTTCCTTATTTTTAGGATGATTATTTTTTAGAGTTAACAATTTTTTCCATAATATAGTAATAATAATAGCAGTAGTCGTTGTCGTTTAGTTTTAAGGTCATGAACTTAGACACCAAATTGGTGTATGAGACGCCTTGTTTTATGGGACAAAAGATCTACTTAAGATGAGTATTGTCAACAGTTAAGACATTTTATCTATAATGTTATAATAGTAATAAGCATAATAACAATCTAATTTTATGAGTCTCTTGTGTTTATCAAACAAGAGATCCACTTAGAACGATTATCCTTAAGAGTTAAGATTTTTTCTTCATAATATTGTAATAATGAAACAATAATTCAATTATAAGTTCATGACTAGTGTATGAGACCTCTTTGTTTATGAGACCAGGGATATATCTCCATGCAATAATTTGACTTTTAAAGTCTAGAAAGGCATACATTCTCTACCACCATTTAATTTTAACTTGTGACCTCTTAAAAGAAAACATATACTCCTACTCATTAGACCTACTCAAACTATATATGACTAAATTAAATAATCAAATTAAATAATTTTTTGAAAAAATAATTAATATTAAAATAATCATCTTAATATCATTATCATTTTGACATTGAATATAATATGGTCCACAAGTGTATCTCGTAGTCACACCCCGCCAAAAGGATTTTTGGATTTGAATTATTGCAATAAATTGAACACCAACAATAATTACGTGACGAGAATACAATCCCATACTTGTCTAACGATGTAAACGAAGAGAGTGTAATCACATTTGGAGGTCTCATCTCATCTTCCAAGTGTGTCTCTCTATAATTACATCATGGTTGTTCTCCCTCTCAAGTAACTTCTACTTTTGTCCATTTTGGTTGGATGGTCAGTTTCTTTAACTTCTACTTTTGTCCATTTTGGTTGGATGGTCCATAGTTTCATTACCTAGGGTTGTGTTTTCTCTCAATGTTTTTCATTTTTTTTTACATAACATGAGGATTGGTCTGTCCTTTGAACTCGTGGTTTTTCTATTCCTGGTGTCCTTGCAAGCCTTTGAAACCATCTGGATTTTCTTTTAACTATCCAATACTTGTCTGTGGGGTTTAGTATTTCGCCACATTCTCCATTTGGTTTTGAAACCTCGTATAGACTCTTCCAACTATGGTCTTTGAAAATAATCATAATTGTGGTACAATTACCACATTGGGCTTTCATAGGGTATTAATTATTTTCCCTTTACTATCTAGCACTATCATGTTTCCCTGCAATCAAGCTTTCCCTCTGCGTTCGGGTGATTCATCACTCTTTTCGTCACAATACTTGGGTCGTTTCTCTTAGTTTTGTGTTCTTAGGCAATTTTTTTATTTGCAGGTATTACATGGCTCCTCACCAATGATTACCCTTCCGATGGGGTGGTGCTCCAGGGGCATCCTCCTCAATGCATAAGCACCTTTTTGTGTGGGAATCAGTTGTGAATTTCTTTGACGCTGCCCCTCTTGAGGTCAGAAAATAAATTCTCAATCTGGAAGCAAAGGAATTTAGTGATTGTAAATACTTCTCTGACTCTAAGATAAGTGGTAGCAGTGTTAAATGGGTACCGGATCTAGGAAAGTTCCGGAGAATAAGAATTCATTTCCTTCACTCCATCACTCAGCATCATTAAATAGATACATTGCTTAATATGGTTATTTATGACAAGCAAGTTGATAACTACAAACTATTTGCTGGCCAAGAGGAGATAAAGTGCATAATGCAAGATATCAAATATAACCTTGATGATATTGTGGTAAGGTTAAGTCACGTGGAACATTTTTTTTGTGTCTGATTTAGACATTGATTCTAATGACCATCATGAAGAGGCAACCGTTATCAACGCTATGCCTCTCAACTCTATTCCTACAAATTTTGATACGCCTCTAACCAATTCACACACAACCATATCCCCACCCTTGCAAGTCATTATTCTTGACTAAAGTGTTCTTCAAACACATTTTCTCAGTCTTCACGGTGGAAAGAACCCGCAGGCTCCAATTTTACTTACATTTTACCACACTATATGGTATTTTCATGTTTTCCAGTTTAGGTTCATACTTGTTATTTTGTTAAGTCTATAGTTGTTAACTCTATAAACAATAGTACTCTCTATGTGTTTTATATGCAGTCACTTTTTGAAAAAGTTAGTCCAGGGTGTCCTATTTCAAGTTGTTGATTTGGTGCAATCACCTTTGGTCAATTTTGCTAAAATTGTGCCTATTTTGTTTTAATTTATGGACTTAGCATGGTGATATCTTTCATTTCGGATTTGTTGAAGTTTTGGAAAAGCTTCCATTGTAATATCTCATGTAATACTTTCAGTTATAAATAGAAACTTTTTGACAAATTTAATAACCATAATTGAAATTAATGGAAACCCACAAAATCGTACGTTGTGAAATGCATCATCATTTTAATATAGTTCATATATATTACACACGATAATAGATATAAACATAATAATAAACAAATGTGAAATTCTTACTATAGTCGATACATATGATGTGTATAGCAATGTGTGTACATGCATGTTGTTAAATATACTCATAGATATATCACAATATTCAATATATGTACAAATATATTGAACGGAGACCAATGGTATCTTAGATATATTATTGATTATCTAAATCATGTAACTTTAATTACATATTAATTGTATTAAGGATAATACATTTTCAATTGAAAATATATATCCTTGAGGGAAACCCATCACTAGGGAACTCTTTGGGTCGTGCACAATTGAGGACAAGAAGGTTTATCCACCTGTATCAAAAAACAATCGGTTTTGGGAGATATAGTATTTGTTCATCATTGAAAGGATTGAGTTCGAAGCCAAATGTATGCGTTGGGCAGCGAAATCCTCATTCCTATGGGTAGAGATTTATCATTCATTTTCAAAAATCGAGGATGAAGTCAAAGAAGTCAAGATATATCTCTCTCAACATCTCTCAGTCTAGTCGAGGGAGGAACAAATTGTGTTACATATATTTTTTTTCGCTGCACCCAGAACATGATTGATGCTCGTGTGGAACCAACCCTTGGATTTGATTTCTAGCATAACAACATTCAATTAAACGTAACACAATATTATACCTAACATCGGAGTTTTCGATCACTTCCTATGGGGAAACTAAACCACCCATTCCTTTGGTAGAGCCTGATTTTGATAGACGGGGTTCGATATCACAAGTACATCTGTGATACTGAGTTACTACCCGCTTGTTTGTCTTTGTGTCAATTTCCATGTCTCCATTTACAATTCTACTCTCTTTGAATTAATGAATTATATGTATAGGGAGAAGGAAAGAGGAAATCTTGTAATACGTGAGGAAATGGCATGAATGGTCGTGAGTTATAAGGTCATAAATGGTTGTGAATAATTGCCCCTACTCTTGTCTTAGCCTTGGAATCAATTACAATCGAGGCCCCTCGCCTCATTAGATGAAGCTATCACCTGGGATATCACTATGAAATGCATTCCGTGCAAACGAATTAGGATGTTTCAGTTACTAAGGAAAGCTACTACGTGAAGAAATATGTAGTCGAAGATTCAGACACGAGGCATCAATTACAATAGAAGTTTAAGTGATGACAGAAAAAATTTAGAACTTTGGATAGCGGTGGCAAGGAAACTTTAGAACTTTGGATATGAATATGTTTTAAAAAGTTAAGACGACGGATAACATTTGATATTTTTCTTTGGACAAAATAGGAATGCCTTGGAAAGTGCTTTTATCTTAAAATCTTTGGATATCTTTCTTTGCATAAGGATATGTTTCCTCGGGCCACGTGAAGTTTCCAATAATAGGTTGAATTGGAAAATTTGGTTAAAAATTGGGTGAAGTGAAATTTCCATTAGAAATTTTGGTTAATTTTTCTTAACGGGGAAAATGTTTGATCAAAGAAAGGATTAATAGGTAGTTAACACTCTAACGATCGATAAAGTCTCTACAGTGCCGAAGGCAAGGACTAGTAAATAAAAATAAGACATCTAACCCCTTAAAATATCCTTGAAACACCTCCATTGAGAAGACATTTAACCAACTTTCTCCTTTTCAATGTAGACAATTTATTTAGAACTCTTAGAAAGCAATGGGATTTTGGGATTTTTTAAATAAATCTAAATTTGGAATTGAATTTAAGAATTCATATAAAATTTAATTATATAAGTTAAAATTTTAATTTAAAATTATTTTAGAAAAAAATTATTTTAGAGATTGTAATATTTTTAGAATTTATTGCATAATATAAAGTATATGGCATCATTTGAGTGTATCTAATTTGGTTGGGAGGGTTTAATGATAACCTCTCACCTAGGTTTAAGTCTTATTGTGGCATGATGCTCTATTAGGAGCTGCTTTGTATTGATTTAGCCTTAAGGGTTAGCTTAGTTGGTCGAGACCCCTTTGTTAAAGCACCTTTGTTATTGATAGGTCACGAGTTTAATTCTATTGACACCCTCGAGGTCCAGTGCCATGGTTGAGCGAGTAGGAAGTGATCCCTTAGAATGGATCTACCCGGTATAAATATTTAGTGGACATAGTGGTCACTGATCTCCAAAGTTTGTGAACCACATTATATAGACACACACACATACTTAACTAAACTATTAAGGAATGTTTATTAATTATCATATAAAAAAATAATTTATATTAATTTACCTTTAATATTAATAATTATTTAATAATATATATTATTTAAATATGTTTTATTTTTTAGATTAACTTATTTTTAACATTGATATTTTTTTTTTGTCACTCAAAAGTATTTTATTATATTATCATGAAACAAATAGTACAAAAATTGTCTTTATAATTCCCCTAGCTTCACTCCTACCGAATTTGTTAGTTAGGGGAGTCGGAGTATGTAGAAGATATTTCCATTTAACCATTATTTCTGGCAAGATGATTAGCCATACAAACCAAAAGGGAGACAAAATGAACAAATAAATTGTAAATCGCATATCATGGAGGTGGATGAGGAGGAAGCACAAGAGCTGCTACAAATAATATGTCTCTCTCATGTATGTGAAAATCAATATGCTCTACACAGGATTCCAGATCACGAAGTCAGTCATTGGTACGACGTTGGGTCCGGCGGATGTTGTCCAGTTATTCCAGAATTTCATTTTTGTAGAACTAGATATCATTCATGTGAGCTACCAGTTAGTTTCTATCCTCATATATATGTTCCCCGAGGATGTCCAAGTTGGCATGGATTCCTTGTAGTTGCTAATTTATTGATTCCAAAGTTGTCGGAGCGTCCACATGTAACGAGGAGTGGCCTTTAGCATGGGTCACTTCCCCCACACGTTTCACACTCACTAAATATTCCTTGGACGAACTATGGTTGTTATCTCGGTGCCATGCATGGATGCATTTCCCTCCACCATGGCAAGACCACCCTCTCTAATGTGGCGATACTTCCTATGAAAAATAATTATGAACCGAGTGCGGAAAAGGAACACCAACTTTCTCTCATGTGCGGATTACTGGAGCACAATCTAAGAACCCAAGGACCCATCGCCAACGTTGGGCACCATACCCAATGTCAAGACAATACCCAAACTGAGCAGGGGTGACTACAATCAAGTCTAGCCCCTGGAAAATCGCACCACCCGCAAAGAAAGAGACAGTCTCCAAGAAGCTCAAACACCCCACCCCCCAAGACGAGACACCCAACAACAAGATTCCCAACTAGGACTGGTATAAGATAATATTAGCCTTGAGACTAAAGCCATAACCAAGCAAGTTTGAGGAGAAGTAAGCCAGAAAAGAACTTAAATGTGCAAATAATAGAACAAGAATCAGCTCCCAATGCACACAATGTTCACCACCCAAGAGTCGTTCAACATAAACCCTCCACCACTAACACAGAAGACCCCAAAAAGGTGATACAAAGAGATTAACATGCCATTACCTCCATCGTGAGCCCAATTCCACACACCCAGAAGGAAACAAAGTTGCAACTGAAATCCAAACGCCATCAAAGCAAGAAACACACCATAAAACTAGAAACAGAAAGAGACAATTACCTACAATTCACCGGGGCCAAGGCCAGAAGGGTCACCACACCACAAGTTGATGTTAGTGTTACCAAATGTTGGACAAACCCCACGGTAGAAACCTGAAATTCCACTCAATTTCGCTACAGGGTCCCAAATGAAAGCTTGGGAGCCGAACCTGAAACAAGTTGTTGCACGACAAGTTTCCACTATGCTTCGTCTGTTGAACTGACTCTGTGGCGAGCACGCATGGCCTCCAACGTTCACCGTCACCACCCTGCACCCAACATTCATTGCTCGCGTCTCATCCACCTTTCTGTTAGACCTACCCATCATTGTATCACCTACACCCGCATCTTGAGAGTTCGGACGACCAATGTATCGTCTCATTAATCCCTTGTGCTCTGGAAACATGCCCGTCATGTGCCCTTAGGGGAAAGCCCCTAGGAAAATTGGCCACTTGTGTGCCCACCCCCATAAGGGGTTTAAAATTAATATTTGTTTAATAATATTTATTATTTAAATATGTTTTATTTTTTTCATATTAAAAAGATGAAAACTATTCATATGGTTATATACCTTCTAGCTATGTATTTTTTATCGCAAAAAAAATTATTTAGAAATTCTAAGATGCTTAAATGTTGTATTATTGATTGTTGAATTTTGTGGTCATAGAAAGATAAGAACTTAATCAAATAATGGTAATTATTCTTATTCATTTTACATAGTGTTAATATATGGGTTTATAAACATTATCTTATTTTTAGTATGATTATTTTTTAGAGTCAAGACTTTTTATTTGTAATATTGTAATAATAATGATAGTTTAATTTCAAGGTGACGAAACTAGACCCTAAATTGGTATATAAGACGTTTTTGTTTATGGGTCAAAAGATCCACTTAAGATAATTATTCTCAAGAGTTAAGATTTTTTATCCATATTTTTGTAATAATAATAACAATAATCCAATTTTATGAGACGCCTTTGTTTATTGGATAAGTGACTCATTTAGGATGATCATCCTTAGGAGTTCAGATTTTTTTATTTTCAATATTGTAGTAGTAATAATAGTAATAATAATAATCATAATTCAATTTTAAGATTACGAGTAATTTATGGGACTCCTTTGTTTATGGGACAAGGAATCCACCTCCACACAACAATTTGACTTCTAAATATCCTTGAAACAACTCCATTGAGAAGACATTTAAACACATTTCTCCCATTTATTTAGAATTCTTAAAAATCATTGTGATTTTTGGAATTTTAAAATAAAATCTAAAACCATCTATTAAAAATTGAATTTAAGATTTTACATAAATTTTAATTATATAAATTTAGAATTGATGATGATGATGATGATGATGATGATGAACGTCCGCTAAGACCAATGCGGCCTATCGGACCTCAAGAAAGGAAAAAGAATCAAGAATATTGGATTGTGGCAGATGTTAGGGACTTGAGAGCGGATGTGAGTAAAAGTTGGTTAGTCTAAAAGGAAGTGATTTTCATCTTCCACCTGCTTAGTATCGCAAATCTGATAGATTGTATCGTTCCAATGAGCCTTGGGAATAGACCACTGCCCAATCTCACACCATAGCTCATGAGAGTTAATTCTTATCCTAGCGATGTTCATTTTTTTCTTACTGTTGATCAACACAGAGAGACAATTCTAATTATCAAGGGTGGGGTTGATCACCTCCTTATAGTATCTTAGCTTCCTTTTACCCTCTAGATCCTGGTCCTCCCACAGTTTGTCATTAAATTTGGAGGTAATAGTATTTTTGACACTATCTTTGCTTCCCATACTAAGCTCCTCTTTAATTCTCCAATGGTTGAGCCAAAACTAGACATCCTCATGTCACTCGCGCTTGAGGCGAAGGTGGGGGTTTTGAGTTTGTAATATTACTAGGTTTTATTATGTAATATAATGTATATGGCTATTTACTTGGCTAAAATATTAAGGAATGTTTATTAATTATTATATTAAAAAAAAAAATTATATTATTTTTTTTAAACTAATATTTATTTAATTATTATATTAAAAAGATTAATTATATTATTTTTTAAATTAATATTTATTTGATACCATATATTATTTAAATATATTTTATTTTATTCATACTATAAAATGAAAATTATTCAGATATACTTTCTACTTATATATCTTTTATTATGCTTAAAAAAATCTAGAAATTCTAACTTGCTTAAATGTTGTACATTATTGTTTATTGAATTGGGTGGTAATGGTAATTGTCAATATTCATTTAATATAATGAATAATAGTATTGAGTTTAAATATATTTTCCTTATTTTTAGGATGATTATTTTTAGAGTTAACAATTTTTTCCATAATATAGCAATAATAATAGCAGTAGTCGTCGTTGTTTAGTTTTAAGGTCGTGAAGTTAGACACCAAATTGGTGTATGAGACGCCTTGTTTTATGGGAATATAGATCTACTTAAGATGAGTATTGTCAACAGTTAAGATATTTTATCTATAATGTTATAATAGTAATAAGCATAATAACAATCTAATTTTATGAGTCTCTTGTGTTTATCAAACAAGAGAGCCACTTAGGACAATTATCCTTAAGAGTTAAGATTTTTCCTCCATAATATTGTAATAATAAAACAATAAACCAATTATAAGATCATGATTAGTGTATGAGACTTCTTTGTTTATGAGACCAGATATATCTCCATGCAATAATTTGATTTTTAAAGTCTAGAAAGGCATACATTCTCTACCACCATTTAATTTTAGACTTGTGACCTCTTAAAAGAAAATATATACTCCTGCTCATTAAACCTACTCAAACTATATATGACTATTAAAATAAAATTAAATAATGTTTTGAAAAAATAATTAATATTAAAATAATCATCTTAATATCATTATTATTTTGACTTTGAATATAATAGGATCCACAAGTGTATCTCGTAGTCACACCCCGCCAAAAGGATTTTTGGATTTGAATTATTGCAATAAATTGAATACCAACAATAATTACGTGACGAGAATACAATCCCATACTTGTCTAACGATGTAAACGAAGAGAGTGTAATCACATTTGGAGGTGTCATCTCATCTTCCAAGTGTGTTTCTCTATAATTACATGATGGATGTTCTCCCTCTCAAGTAACCTCTACTTTTGTCCATTTTGGTTGGATGGTCAGTTTCTTTAACGTTACGTTTGGGATTTTCCAACAAAATACATTAGGATACATTAGGAATGGAATGCAATTAAGTTTGTTTTTATTTTGTTTGAGACGTGTTACTTGGGCAATCTTAAATTTGAAACGTCCAAAAGGTTTTAAGAATTATATTTATGTTTGTTAGAGTGGGGTTTATACCTTTTGAGGTGTTAAGGGATTTTATAATGTGTTGAAAAACAAATTTGGTTAATTACAAGAAGGCTGGTATTTTTGAAATATTGTATATTAAAATTAAAATTAAATTATATTTAATATATTGATAATAAAAAATTGAATGATTGTATTTGTCAGTGTAAATTTATGTTGAGGATTTTTAATTATAGTTATATAAGGCATTTTGATAATTAAAAATATATTATAAATATGTATTTTGAAATTATAAAGTATAATTATATAATATGTATTTAGAATTGAATTTAAGTTAATTGTATTAGTTGAAATAAGATTAATGTGGACATTTTTTTATGGGGATTTGTTGGGAGAGATGTACAAGCTATACTGAGAATTAAACTTAGGGTGTTTATGTTAAAGATCAAAATGGGTAAAGGAGGAAAGCCCCTACAAAATGTATTTTAGGAATTAAAAAATTACAAGAGTGCAATCATGAATTGCACAAAAAAATTTAAGTACTTGAGTGGAAGATAAAGCAAAATCAAAACATAATTAATCAAATGACTAGCACATTAGAAGTAACAAAATATCTTCAAAATGAACTAAATATGAAAGAAAAACTCTTTAATGCACTCCAGATAAAATTGAGGAAAAAACAATATGTACTTGATGCAAGATGTACAGAAAAGATAGATGTAGTTTGTGACACGAAAGACCTCATCCAAACAACAAATGCAATTTGTGAAACAAATGACCTCATTCAACGTGTTTATGAAAATTGAATAATCTAATCCACGAGGTAATGTTGTGACAGAGATGATCTCATCCAGCAAGTTGTGCAACTAAATAAAAAATAATGCAACTAGTTTTATTGAAGATCTAATTGAAACGTTTGATGCTCAGTGTGATACAAATGACTTAATGAACCAAACAGAGAATATCAACATCAATAACGGTAACGAAGAAAAACAACAAGAAAATGGTATTTCCAATATGGTGATCAGACCTTGGGAAGAAATTTCATTCAACAAAGATCGACATTGTTTGGGTACAACAAAGAAAACAATTTTATGTTCCTGCATATTTCTCAAAACCAGTTCAGTTTGTAAGTGCGGGTTTTCTAGAAAATACTCGAAATCTTGTTAAGTGTAACCATTGTAAAAGAAATGGTCATATGGAGAGTAAATGTTCTGACCTCCATCCTTGTCTTCATTGTGGGAAGACAAATCATATATCATAGAAATGTCAAATGCAGAAGAAAACTAAAATGATTGTTAGTCATGGATGATTAAAGCCTTAGAGATTGAATCTAGAAGTAAAGAAGTTGCATAAGTCCTACAATCTACTCAAGAAATATGTAAACATAAAGTTGCCTAGAGAATTGAACAAACTTAAAAAGAGAAACTCTCCTACACCTTAAGGGGGTGACTTCAAAAATCAAATGCATATGATTAGTAGTCAAGAAAAAGTCACCTATTGTCTCTCATTTCGGCTGACAAAGGGGGGAAATGATGATGGAATTGAAGTTGGTCGTCAAACTAAAAGTTTTGTCATACTCAAAAAAAAATCGATGAACATCCATAAATCTATCATTTGGAATTAATAAATCTGATAGTGGGCATTGTCCAATATGTGAGTGGGCATCATCAAATCTGCTAGTGGGCCTCAACAAATATGCTATTGGGAATCATCAAATTTTCTAGATGGGAAAGCGAACTTTAATTTTTCAACATCCATTTTTAGTGGTTTTTCAGTAGTTCTTCAGCAACTCAACGCATAGGAGTATCAACATAAAGACTTGGAGATGGTACAAGGATATTACTCTAGAATTATGATTGAGAGGGGGAATGTTAGCCTCACACATATACTAACAATCATTAAGTCCATATTAAATATTTATTAAGTATTTATTAAAGGGACTGTGAAGGAATAATTCATAAGAAAATATTAAATTATTCATAATGAAAGTAGACTTACCCTGGAAGTCTATGTATGATGAAAGATAAGAATGATGAGATATGTTAGGAATGGAAATCACAAAAAATCAACTAATATATACGTGGAGATATTCATGGATATATTGTGGAGAAATTTGTGGAGGAGGTTCAACCAATTAACCAAATTGGTAATTTGTTATGGGAACCTCATTTATCTATTTAGGGGCCTCATGTATTGTGAGAGGGTGTGTGAATAATGTATAATTTTTGTAAATAAATGAATTAAGTCTCGAAATCCTTTTATCCCAATTTATGTCTTCTATTTCTAATATTTTGTTTTTATTAGTTACTTCATAGAGATATTGTAAATAGTCTCATACCAATCACCAAAGTAAATTCCTTACCATATATTCATTTAAAACTAAAAAATAAGAAGCAAAAAGAACAAAGAAGATCAATGTAATATTCCAACAGAAAAAAGTTGAAAAACGCAGTTTTCAAAAGCATGGTTAGTTTTCAATCCACGAGGAATCTTAATTGGTGATCATCGTGTTATAAAGTATTAAATAAACCATGAGATTCAAAGTTCAAACCCCTCGTGGATCAAGCCAACAAAAAATAAAAAGTATGGTTGGTTTTCTAAACTACACATAATGCATTGTTGGTTTATATTAATGTTTTCCACATTCATTTATATTAATGTTTGAATGTTTTTTTGTTCAAAGTTTACATCTTAACACAACCTTCATGATAATTCCATATATTCATGAGTTAGTGCATTTGTTCATGGTTTGGGGTTCACACGATGTAATTTGTTTTCTTTTTGTGCATGTATGTTATGGCATGGACTATAACTATTGATTTTTATCTTAGTTCCATGGATTATAAATGAATGTGAACAAGATGTTAATTAATCAACAATATTTATTAGTATTTCTTTACAGAAATTTCATATAAATTGATTTCCAAGACTTATACCTAATTGGATATATTATTAGACACTGGAGTTAGGCTTGCAATTGTATATTATGTATTGTTTAACACATATTATGAGAAACATGGTAAATTTTTTAGTGCATGTTGTCACACATAATCAAGTGACCTTGTAACCAATTGTGCAACTTTTCTCCCTTCCTCCACTCACCATAGTCCTTTATTTTCCATTATCTCATTTGGATAATAATGCTACTTGTTAGTAACTTGTTTAAAACCATACTAGTCAACAATTCTTTGACAAAATTTACATCACCATCAATATATTTGAAGAGATATTGGGAGTTCGAGTAATCATTTAGAGCATCCTTAACAAATCGATAGGCAAATAAGTGTGTTTTCCATTGGAAGTATTTTCTCATTATGTTGTAAGACAATGACTAGGGAATTCTTGTTCCCATGATCTAAGATTCAATTATTATTTTCATAGTTGCTTTGAATTGAACCTCGTCACACTCTTCCCATTATCTCGTCGTGATTAAGCATGTACATTGGTGAAAGGAAGAAGGAATGGGGAGGTGGGGTAATGGACATGTGGATGGTAGTTTTTGGGATAAAAATAAAAAATAAAAAATTATCATGTGGTCATATCATACATTGGCATGTGGTGTGGCTCCATATGTCCACAACAGATGTCGAAATATCCTATAGGAATTGTGTCCTTAAAAATTCCTTAGGCATAATACATGGAAAAAAAATGGTAGTTGTATTTGAGTGATCCGGACTTGTGCAGGAATGAAATAAAAACGAGAATATGCATAAACGCAGAGATTCAGCACAAATAAGACTTCATTTAATTAATATCTCATAACCGAAATATGCTTACAAACAAAATGGAAATAAACTAGTTAGGGAATTGCTATCTTATCTCTAAGAAGAGATGTGGTGACTAATTGCCTCTAAACTGTGTTAAAATGAGGCTCGAAGGAATTTTTATTATTGAGAAACAATGGAAAAACCATAAGCATCCAAAAACCTAACTTTATGAGATGAAACGCCATGCTATGGGCCCCCTCGAGGTAAATTGGTACATCAATTTCCCGGGGTCGTAACTTTGGCATATTATCTCCATTTAACACACATGATACATCATTAGAAAGATCTATCCAAGGACTACAATTATAGATAGCTAATATTGATTTTTGAAGATTCATTTTTTCTAGACATTTCATGCCCAAAAAACGTCGTTTAGGGCCTCAAAACGACTCTGGAAGTTCAGGACCCGAAAAACTGCCAAACTAGTAAATTGTGCTACGATTAAGGAAACTGAAAAACTGAAAGAAAAAATGATGTGGGTCCAAGTGGAATAGGCGGGTGGCCGCCAATATCCACCTGGATCATTCCTCCCCCCTTAGGAAGCAATTCTCCTCATTGCGTTGAGTTCCTCCATGAGATGAGGAAACTTCTACTGAACTTGGTCCCTGGTGAGCCACTTGCCCTGGTGAAGGAGTTGGCCTGCTTTAACAACTCGATATAGCTGGATACTCTGCTGGCGGGTGTTCTTGATCCGTATGTCCATAATCTGATTAGTTGTGGCTTGTTCCATGTAGTCTGGGTTTAACTTTGTTGGTGTGAGTTGTTCTGCCATGTCGGATGTGTCTAGTAGAGGTGAAAAGTAGGGCAGAAGTCAGTCCACATTGAACACTAGGTGCAAAGCAAGGAATAGTGGAATATTGAGCTTGAAGGCATTGTCCCCTACATCCTTGGTGATGGTGTATGGCCCATATCGGAGCGGGCGAAGCTTGTGGTGGGTTCTAGCGAGGTACTCCTTCTGCAAATGTAGCCACACTTTTTCGCCCACCTGTAAATTGTGTGGCACCCAATTTTGATCATGCTGCTACTTGTACTTAACATTGGATATATATAATATGTCATGAACCTGTTGGCGAATGTGTTGAATGCATTCAATGAAGTTGTTCACCTTGGCATCTTCAAACTAGACATGAGCCGAATCAGCCTGAGTTGTTGCAAATGGCATGGCTACATCAATGGGACATAATGGTTGGAATCCCAGGCCCGCCTAAAGGGGGTTGTGGTCGGTTGAGATGTGGAGGGCTTGGTTATAGCTATGTTGTACATAGGGAAGGATCTCATCCCATGTACGTGGATTATTTGAGTTGTACATGCACAAAATGTGTACAATCATCCTGTTGATGACCTCTGTTTGGCCATCAGTTTGGGGATGGAAATTTGTGGACTTGGTGAGCTTGGTGTCCAGAATTGACCAGAATTTGGACCAAAATTTACTAAGGAACCTGTTGTCCCAATCTGAGATGATAGACTGTGGGATCCCAAAGTGTACCCACACTCATTTAAAGAAGAGTTTGGCAGTGGCTTCTGTTTTTTTATTCTTCTTGCAGGCCGCCATAATGGCCATCTTCGAGAATCTGTCGACAACCACGAAAACACAGTCATTACCATGCTTAATAGAAGGAAGGCCCAACATGTAATCCATGGAGATTGATTCCCAAGGTCGACTAGGGGTGGGCAGCGGAGTATAGAGGCCTTACTTCTTGATGCTCGGTTTGGCAATGGTGCAGGCAGTGTAGGATCTAATGTTCTTCCCAACATCATGTCAAAGGTTTGGCCAATAGAAATACTTATGTAGTATTTCCACTGTTGTCTCGACCTAAAAATGCCCAGCGACCCGAGTGTAGTGCGCTTCCCAAATCATCTTGGCACACTCGCTTGAAGGAGCACAAAGGTGTCCCAGGTGACATAGCAGTTCATCCTGGAGGTGAAAATTGGGAACTCGGTTACCCTCCAAGAGTGTCTTGTATGTGTGGCCGAATTCTAGATCGCCCTTGTAGAGAAGCAGCCAATCATAAATCTCATGCCCACAAGAGTTGAGCACGGTGGTTAGCGCCACGATTGGTGGTCAGCTGAGGAATTCTGCAACATTATTGGTGTTTCCCTTCTTGTACTTAATGTTCAAATGAAACTATTGCAGATATGTGGACCACTTATGATGGCGATCGTTCTGCAACTTCCCTTGTGTCTATATGAACTGCAGGGGTTGGTGGTCTGTGTGGATGATCGTTTCCTTCCCCAAAATGCAATGCTTCCATTGTCAGCAAGCCTACACAATGGAATACATCTCTTTTTCATAAATGGGATACTTTCGAACTGTGTCGAACAATGTCTCACTATGATATGTCACTGGTTGCCCCTATTGAGTAATAAATGCCCCTATTGAATAAGAAATGCCCCAATAGCATAGTCAGAGGCATCTGTCTCGATCTCAAATGGTTGTTTCGAGTATGGTAATGTGAGCACTAGGTAGAGCAGAGGCGATGTTTCAACTCTTTGAACGCCTTGTGTTGATATTCAGACCAAAATAATTTTGCTTTCTTCCCTCCCTTGGTGACTTGACTTAAGGGCCAAGTGATATGAGAGAATCCCAACACGAACTTGCGGTAGAAATTAGAAAGACACATTGTTAGAGTGGTTTGGGCTAGCCAATCTTGGATGACTTGGATCTTGATTGGATCCCCATGCACTCCCCACTCATCAATAATGTATCCCAGATACTGAACCAGGGTTGTGCCAAAAGTGCACTTTTCCAAATTGGCACACAACTTGTGTTGCCGCAATGTTTCGAGGACCTGTCAGATGTGGTGGAGGTGCTCTTCCCAAGTCTGGCTGAAGATCAAGATTTCATCCAGGTATACTACTACAAATGAGTTGGTGAATGGCTGCAAGATGTCATCCATGAGCCTCGTGAAGGTTGCAGGAGCATTCATCAACCCAAAAGGCATGACCAGCCATTTGAACATACCCTCCTTTGCTTTAAAGCCAGTCTTCCAAACATTGGAGGGTTCGATTGGTACTTGGTGATACCTGGACTTTGAGTCGATCTTGCTGAAATATTTTCCCCCCTTGAGTTGGTCCAGAAGGTCATAAATCCGTGGGATCGGGTACCTATTCCGGACAGTTATATTTTTCAGTGCCTAGTAGTCAATACAGAGTCTCTAAGTCCCATCCTTCTTCTACACCAACATGATCAGACACCCACAGGGTGATGAACTTGGCCAGATGTGACCTTTCTGCAGTATTTCCTGAATCTACCTCTTGATTTCATCATTCTCTAGAACAGAGCCCCGATATATTGGTCCATTGGGTAATGGCGCACCTAGGGTCATATCAATGGGGTTCTTAACCTGATAGTGTAGAGGCACCCCTGCGGGTGAGGTGAAGATGTCCCCATACTCCTCCACGACCTTGTCCATTTGTTATTTTCGTGTAGAGGAGCCCTGTCTGGAGGTCGTGGCCACAGTCTTCTTCTTTACCTAAGGAAATGAGCTTACTGTAATGTTTTGCAGTAACCAAAGAGATGGCGGTAGGCGATGCCACCTTCGGTATCCCGTACAACTTATTTCCAAAAGTAACAATAACAGTGTGAGGTTGGGACTGCATACAGCATGTCGCTTCCACAAGTATGGTTGGCCTAATAATACATCACAAACATCAAGAGGGGAAATGTCACATAATACCTCATCCGTGAAGGGCTTGATGTTGTAGGGAAGGAGACATTGTTGGCTGATGCGGAGATCATGTCCTTGGTGAAGCCACTCGATGGTGTATGGCTATGGGTGTCTTGTGGTCGGAAAGCCCAGAAACTTCACAACCTTTGCTGAAATGAGGTTATTTTGGCTCCCACTGTCAACAATGAACTGTAGCGGGGAACCCTTTACCCACATCTAGAAATGGAAGAGGCACTCCTCCTCCTCCAGATATTTTGGTTCCTCCTTCTAGATATTTGTGGTGGCAACGGTGACGTTGGGCTCCACATCGATAATTTTCTTCCCTTTGTCACTCCCCTTGTCGGGTTCTGATTCAGATTCGAAGCATGCATCCGATTCAAAAGCCTTTAGCTTGGCCAGCAGTGACTACTTGGCCCGAAACTCACTTGTGTTGTGAGTGGAACTCTTATGGAACTCACATCACTTTCCTATGTCCTTCTTTGGCTTCATGGTTTTTTTCTTTGCTTGCGGCTTTGGCGGGTTATCTTGGGTCGTCTCGCCTTGGCTTTTCCCTTTGTTTTTTCATTTAGGGGCACCTTTCCTTTTCTTATGATTCGCAGGTCCAAACTCGCACTTCTTCTGTTTTAACTTCTGCTCAATCTTGGCAGCATACCGGTATACCACACCAATCAAGGATATATCGAGGAACTCCATTTCCTCTTGAATATATCTATGCAGATAGTTGCGATACTTCAGCACCAAATGTTTATTTGAATCTTTGATACCCAATTTTGTGTGTAGGGTATGAAAAAAATTTGTCAGCTCATGCACATATTGATCCCTATGTTTTTGCAATGTAGTCCATTGTATGTACTTTTCCTTATAGCTCCCCATGGGATAATATTGTTCCTTGATGGCATCTCAAAAAGAATTCCAAGTGGGTGCAACCGAAAACAAAGAGGGTTGCCTCTCTTCCTTTTGCTCACAATAGGTTTCCCACTAGTCCTTGACATGTGGGGCGGCTTTGAGGAGTGAACAAGTAGTATTTTCCCGGTTGGAAAAGTCATGAACCAAGAAATACCCTTCTAATAGATTCAACCATCTATCTACGACGTCTGCATCTATTTGGCCCTCAAATATGGGAATGTCAAAGTTTACTTGTACCTTAAAAGGAGTTGCGCCTCCAGAGTGGCTGATGAATGCAAATGTGTCGCCAGTGTGCAATCGTTGAAGAATCTGAGCAAAGTCATATGTCATCGCGTTCCTTTGTTTCTCAAGGGCATCCTCTAGAAATATTTTGATAGTATCTCCTACTCCCTCATCTTTCTTTTAGTCTCCCATGGGAGGTTGTTATGGTTTGTGAGGCTGATCTTGCAAAGGTTCAACCAGATCGAGCTCTAACTCCTTATACCTCGACCTCATTGGGGACATGCAAAGAAGGATCGAGAAAGACCAGACCGCTCTAATACCATTGATCCGAACTTATGTAGGAACGCAATAAAATACATAAATAGACATAAACGTATAGATGTAGCAGAAATAAGGCTTCATTTCATTATTATCTCATAATTGAAATATGCTTACAGATAGAATGGAAATAAACTAGCTAGGGCATTGGTAGACTGTCTTTGAGAAGAGATGTGGTGGCTACCTGCCTTTGAACTGTGTTACAATGAGGCTCGAAGGCCTATTTTATTATTGAGAAACAATGGAAAACCCTAAACATCCAAAAACCTAACCCTAGGAGATAAAACGCCAAACCATGGGCCCCGTCGGGGTAAATTGGTACATCAATTTCCCGGGGTCATAACTTTGGCATACTATCTCTGTTTGACACACATGATACATCGTTATAAATATCTATCTGAGGAATACAAATGCTGACAACAAATATTGAGTCTAGAAGACTCATATTTTCCAGACCTTTCATGCCCAAAACATGTTGTTTAGGGCCTCAAAATAGCTCCGGAAGTTCAGGACCCGAAAAGCTGCCAAAAATAGTAAATTGTGCTACAATTAAGGAAACTGAAAGAAAAAATGGTGGGGGTCCAAGTGGCATAGGTGGGAGGCCACCAATATCCACCTCGATCATTGAGGCACCTATAGAAGAAGGGGTTGAATGTTTCATGACAAGATGGTAATAACTCCCACTACAACAAATGCTAAGACAACTCATGCATAGGAACACCAAAGCTCATAATACTATTGGTATTATTACTTTCTTTTTCCAAATTTTTGCTTATTTTTTTTAATAAATGAACGATAAAATTTGTATCTTATCTATAAGAATATATAAAAAAAATCTCTCTTCTTATGTGCTACATTATATTGATTATGAGGATTTCATATAAGTCGCAAAATACCTTGATCCTTATCTCAATGGGAGATTTATAAGGGAGAATTGTCTCATACTTATAAAAAGGTAAATTGGTTGTGAGATGAGCATACTCATTTGCTTGACCTTCCCCTCCTCTTTTATAAGAGGTTTTGTGTGGGTGCATATGTATTAAACAATAGTGAGATACACATATCTTGTGTCGTATTGGAATAATGTTTATGACTCTAAAATATCTTATTTTATCTTGTGTTGTTGTAAGCTAACATATATGCAATACCTGACTTTAATATTTTATGATTTGATTTTCATTTGTCATTGAATACTCAATATTTACCTTTTATTTGATTTCAGAGAAATAATCATAACTTTTAGTTATTAGAGGCTACAGTTGGCATAGTCTCTTTAGATTATTTGCTAAAGGACCATGTATAGATGATTTGAAGTGAGGATTTGTAGGTTTTTTTTTTTCCTTTATTTTTGCAAATAAAACTTTTATATTTCATATTTGAAAGAAAAATGTTAAAGTAGTTGGAGGTTTATCCTAGTTTTCCACTTGGGAAACAAGGTATATGAGTGACATAATCATGGTTTTGGAAACATCCACGTAAAGAGTTTGATAGAGTTCAAAAAGGAACCAATAAACTGAACTGTAAAATTGAGCCACCTGGTCTATGATCTAACTAAAAAAATAAAATTTGACATAAACAACTAAAAATAATAGATTGATAAGAACTCATCATTTGGACATGGAGGAATCAGAGGAATCCATAACTACAGGCTCCTTGTTACTATGAGGGGAGCAACCTGAGTCTTGGGGAAAGCCCAAATGAGCTTGAATTTGACCAAGCCACTAATCTAGGTTCCTCATTGTTAGTTGCAATTTATAAAACATTAGAAGGATTTCTTCCTTAGCCTCATTTTAGTTAAGCAAAACCAGACCAAGCAGGAGCTTCAAGTTGCAGTAGATATCAACAATGTACATATATTGATTGTAGCATCATTGAGTGTGCCCCATGTCAAACATCCAATCAACAATCTCCCCAAGCACCTATGAATTTTTCAAGCAACCTCGTTCTCCACCAATTTCATGTTTCTCCTTAGTAATTTCTTCTTAGATGACATGAGGAGTATTTGCAAGATAACACTAAGTGGAATACTTGTCCTCTATTAGGCGTGAGAGCCTTTTTGTTCCTTGAAATAATTTTCCCCCTTCTATTATGGGTGTGTTAGCGCGACATGTCGAGTAGGGGCCAATCATTTGTCTCAAAACCTAAGTTGTAAAAAAAATCACTGCACGTGGAAGAGGAGGGGTTAACAGATTAGAGCACATTGTGAATTTGAAAATTAAAGAAAGAGACCAAGAGTAATTTGAGACATGAATATTTAGAATTGGTGAAAAGGATAGGTGAGAGGGACCTTGATTGGAAATCAAGTCTTTCAAGACTTGATGGTTTGGATACAAAACTAGAAACCAAAGAGAAGAGTCGGGGGAAAGGAGGTGATGCAAGAGAAACAAATCTAGGAGGACACATAGAAGAAAGAGGTAGGTAGGAAAGGAAAAATCCAAGAACACAAATATTTAAAGAAGCCAAGAAGAGCACCTACAAGAGATTGAGTTGGATGGAGTAGAATGTTTCCATGAAAAACAATAATGTGCCACCTTGCTCTCCTTAGTTCTATTAAATAAACATTCCCTTACATTGTAGTCTTCCACCTCACAGAATGAATGACCATCCCAACCTGGAATAACGATAATACATGTGAGGTTTGGCCAAAGCTGGACACTTTGATGGTTGCAAACATCTAGACCCTCACATCATTGAAATTAATAAAACTCCACTAAGGTCTGAGCATTAAATCAATAATGAAACTAGCGGAACCAACATCATGAATCCATTAAGTTGCATGATTCTTTATGCAGGGGCATTCAAAGCTTGATAGTGACCTTGGGGGTGGCATATGGCCTCATCATCAGCCAAGTATACGTGATGGGACAATGGCCATGAACCCCCTCCTCCTCCCCCTCGCCCTCGCCCTCGGCACTTTGCATGTTAATGAAGATTTCAATATTAGTGAAATATTGGTTTTTACCTCTCTTTTTTTTTTCTTTTAAATAATAAAAAATTTTGGTGGAGACATTTAACTAACAATTAAAAAATACAACCATAGTGGAGAATAAATTTCAATAGACTTAAATAATTAGCATTTTTTTTTAATTCAATGAGGAGAGTAACTAGGTAAAAAAATTGGTTTTTCTAATATTTAAAAAAAATGAATTTGAATTATAGATATTAATTTCCTTTTTCTTATTTAAGTAAGCATTTAAATAATTTTGTACTGAGAGAGTGGATACTTTAACAATCAAAAAGGTTACAATGAACGATAAATTTTAATAAGCTTAAATAATTAACACTTTTGCTTTTATCTCAATTAGAAAAATAAGAAAGTAATTTAAAAAAAAATAGTTATTAAAAAATATATTTTGATTTTATTAAAAATATTGGTTGTCTTTTTAATTCTAAACTATTTAATTCATATATTTGCTTTATCTATATATTAAAATAAAACTATAAATTTAAATTAATAAGCAGTAATTTTTATATTTAATTTAAAATATTATTTATTAATTAATTTTATATTTTTATTTAAAACTTTCGCTAAGATAATTTATCAATATAATGTATCACAACCTTATAGTAAAAAATCAAATCCAAAATTTTTTTTTATTAAAAAAAACAAATAAACAAAATCTTTAGTATCTAAAAACCTTGACAAAAAATAAAAACTATGGAGATTCCGAGCTATAAAAAAAGCAAATAAACAAAATCTTTAGTATCTAAAAACCTTGACAAAAAATAAAAACTATGGAGATTCCGAGCTTTCTATCTTAAAAACCTTTAATATCACATCGCATTATTTATTATTTGTATCACAACCTCATAGTAAAACTTCCTTTATTAAAATATATATATATTAATTTTCATATACAAAATAAATAAATAAATAAAACAAAACCACATGCATATATAATTTATCCAAATATTAAATGTAAAAAACGACTAGCAGTTTACAATTTTAAGCATACCTAAACAACCCATATCTCTTTTATTAAAATATATATATATTAATTTTCATATACAAAATAAATAAATAAATAAAACAAAACCACATGCATATAATTTATCCAAATATTAAATGTAAAAAACGACTAGCAGTTTACAATTTTAAGCATACCTAAACAACCCATATCTCTTTTATGGAAGCACTGTTTGCGTACATCATGAATGAGGCATTGACAAACACTCTCGTCTTTTAAATTTGAAAAAAGAACACCAATATTATTATTAAAAAAAAAAAAAAAAAGTGGATTTTGATATATAAAGTCTGAGATTTTTCTTTATAGATTTAAATAATAAACACTTATCGTGAAGTCGTTGAACTAACAATCTTTCTTTCATAGAAAAACATAATATAGATTTAAATAATAAACACTTCTGGTGGAGCCATTGAACTAACCATCAAAGAGGCGATAGTGCGCAATAAATTTAAATAGACTTGCAGAATTAACACTTTGGTTTCGCCATCAAAATAATAGCAATCGAATGGTAAAATGAATGGATGTTAAGAATCATTAGATGTACATGGTTATCTCATATGCACACTTACATATTTTTTTATTTTTTTTAACTGAAACGGGTATTTTTATTGATAGGGGTGGGTTGGCCAAAGCCAAATCAAACATTACAGTTCACTGCATCAAGCATTACAATTCACTGTTTTTACATGAACGCCTTGTCCAGTTAGGGAATAATTGCCATGTTCACTGCGCCTGCATTTATGCTGATCATGCTCTTTTCTAGAGTGCATCCTATATTTGCTAGTCTGTCTGCTTCTGTGTTTAATTCTCTGAGGATGTGGAAGATTTGAGCTGAGGGGAAATCCTTCAAGAGTCTGTTCACTCTTGCAAGCTGTTTATTTAACACTGGATCCTTGAGCCCTTTCTTGTTTATTAGAGATTTTACCAGCAGCTCTGAGTCTCCGAAGACTAAAATTTCACTTGGATTCTCTTTCCTGGCCAGTTGGCAAGCTTTTAAAAGACTGAGAACTTCAGCCTGATTGTTGGTTTTTATCCCAAGTCCCCAACTGAAGTCCTCTTTTTTCCCATTCGGAAAATAAATAGCCCCTCCTGCTCCTGACCTGCCTGGATTGCCTTTTGAGGCTCCGTCAAAGAAGATAGTGCATTTTCCTTGTGATTTCCACCACTTCTGAAAACTGTCCAAAGTGTCTCGAATCTGCCATTTTTCCTTGTGATCTGGACGTGTGATTGCTGAAGGTCTAGGCATGGGGGAGAAGCCATCCAGCCATGCCCTTTCTTCATTTCGAAGGGAACTATCGTCTTTGACAATGGAGTGTCTCAGAGTTTCTAATAGAAGTTTCTTGGCCTGCTCCGCAACGATCTCTGCAGTCATTTCTTTTTGATTGAAGACAATTTTATTCCGGGCAAGCCACAACTTCCAACATACATATTTTGGAGCTGCAATCCACACCTTGTGCCAAAGAGATTTGTCTGCAATGTTGAAGGGGTATCGAGCTTTCCATGACGAGAACATGTCTATGATCGAGCAGTGTGCAGGGGTTCTCACATTCAGACCTGTCAAGAAGATAGACCAGGCCTTCTGTGCATACTCACAATCAATGAACATGTGATCTGAGGTTTCCAATGCGTTTTTGCAGAGAACACATCGGTGAGGGCCAGCTATGTTTCTTCTGCACAGATTTTCTCCAGTGAGGATTTTGTTGTGAAACAAAGTCCAAAAAAAGAAATTGATCTTGAGAATGCTGAAATTTTCCCAGATCTGTTTCCACACTGTTTCAGGATGCGGAGAATCCTTTTTACCTTGCAGCTGTAAATATCCTTGTCTGGCTGTGTACACCCCCGTCTTTCCCCATCCCCATGAATCTTCCTCGTCCTTGTGCACTGGAGTAAAGTCTGTGATTGCAGCTGTAAGAACATTTAACTGGTTTTTTAAGTGCGCTGGGGTATTAGGCAAAGTCCAACTCTGCCAATTGCCATTGTGATCCCAATCTGCAATATCCTCAATTTTTCGAATTCCTTTTGAACTTAACCAAGCTCTTAATTCTGCAATTTCATTGTTAGCTGAAAGAGGAGGATGGCCCATGATTCGATCTCTCCACAGCGATGTGTTTTTGCCATTCCCTGGGATTTTATACAGGTGAGTTCTGAAGAAAACGATTGCTTTGCTGCAGAGCTTCCAAGCCTGCGTTCCTCTGGGTGAATTCTCTGGATTGAAGGTGATGATCGATTGGTTATTGAGGTACTTGAGATTAAGGATCTGACTGACAGGATGGGAGGGCTCGATTAGTAGCTGCCACAGCAGTTTACACCCCAAAGCTAAGTTGGCATGTTGGGGGTCACAGATTTGAAGTCCGCCTTCAACCAATGGACACTTCACAGTATCCCAATTAATTAAATGAAATCGATTGCTGTTACCCCGCCCACCGTTCCACAGAAAATTCCGCATGAGACAGGAGATTCGGTCTGCAATTTGTCTTGGTGCCATCAGCAGAGAGGCTTGGAATGTTGGCAATGCTGAAAGAACAGTTCGAATAAGGGTGAGTTTGCCGCCTGTGGAGAGCCAAATACCACCCCACGCTGTAATATTTTTCTTGAACTTAGAAATCACCTCCTCCCACATATGATTTCGATTGGATCCCATCGATAACGGAAGTCCGAGATACTTTATTTTGTCCCAGACTGCATAGCCATTGAACCCCAATTCGCTGGCAATCCTTTCAATTGTGTGTTGGTCTGTGTTCCAACCATAAACAGCGCTTTTCCTCTCACTGATTAACGCTCCAGAGATTTTGCAGAACTTTTGAAGAATGGTCTTGAAGGTGTTAGCAATTCTCAAGGAAGCACCCCCAAGCAGGAGTGAATCGTCTGCAAAGAGTGCGTGATTCACTGGAGCGATGCCTTGCACGATTCTTATCCCAGGTATGGTGCCTGTTTGTTTCTCCTGAGTCAGCTTTCTGCTCAATGAATCAACCATCAGTATGTAAAGAAAGGGAGAAAGAGGGCAGCCCTGCCTCAATCCCCTGGTGGCTAAGAAAAAATATGCTGGTCTTCCATTCACCATTGGGGCGATCCAGAGATTCTCAGTGCAAGCTTTGATGAGGTTTATGAATTCCTGACTGAATCCAAAGGCAGCAAGAACCCTGTACAGAAAAGAACGATTAACTCTATCAAATGCATTACACATATCCAGTTTTATGATCATACCTTGTTCTTTCCGAGAATGACTGGAGTGCAGGGCTTCTTGGACTTGAATGACGTTGTCCAGAATTTGTCTGCCTTTCACAAATCCCCCTTGAGCCGGAGAGATGAGTTTTTGAAGGAGGGGCTTAATTCTGTTAGCCAGAAGTTTGGCCACGATCTTGTAAGAAGAGTTGCAGAGTGAGATCGGCCTATATCTGTCAAAGGAGCCAGGGTTTGTTTCCTTGGGGATTAAAGCGAGGAAGGTGGAGTTAATTCCGCCTCCAACTTTTGCCTTCCTCAAGATTCCCCTTATCATTCTGAAGAGATCAGATTTGATTATCTCCCAACAGATTCTATAGAAATGCACTGAGAATCCGTTAGGTCCTGGAGCTTTGTCTGGTTCCATGGACCAGACTATGGTAGTTATCTCTTCTTCTGTGACTGGGCTCATCATAGAATCATTATCTTCCATGCTGACTAGATTTGGAATGTTGGAGAGAAACTCTAATGCATCCTCCTCATTCCCATTTCTTTCTGCACTAAGGAGGTTTTGGAAATGATTTACTGCTGCTTCTTTGATTTGAGCAAATCCTTTATACACCTGGCCATTAGAGGTGGTAATTTCTGCAATATGGTTTTGTGAGAGGCGTGCCCTGCACTGTCTATGGAAATAAGTGGTATTCCTGTCCCCGGATTTAAGCCACAAACTTCGAGACTTTAAACGCCAATGCTCTTCTTCATTTATGAAAGAGCTGTATGTATTCCTTTGGGCAGCTTTTTCCTTGGCTAAATCAGTGGAAGAGAGATCTTTCTCCTCCATTTCGAATTGGAGATCTTCCAGCAGAAGAACGGCCTCCTTCCTCTGTCTAGTGGGGGTTTTCATGGATTTCTTTATCCAATATTTAAGAGCTTTTTTTGTATTTTTCATTTTTTGTTCCCAAACAAAACTTGGGGATCCGGAAACCTCTATCCTCCATGCTGTTTGGACTGTTTCAAAGAACCCTTCTTTTCCGGCCCAGACAGGACTGAAGCGAAATGGGAGGGGGCCTAGATCTTCTTCTTCTTTCAGACATAAGAGGATTGGCTTATGATCCGATGTGAGCTTTGGGAGGATCTTGGTGAAAACTATTCTGTTGTCCATCATTAACGAGCTGCTGATAAGGAATCTGTCCAGCCTGGCTGAGATATGGTTTTCTCCTGTTCTGTTGTTAGTCCAGGTGTATTTGCCTTTCACTGGTTTGTAGTCAACTAAGTCCCACTGCAGAATCAGATTTTCCACTGTGTTGATGAAAGGATCCCTAGAGTAAATCCCTCCTCTTTTTTCTTTGGGGTCTAGGATTATATTCAGATCACCACCTATGACTATATTTGAAGGATTGATATGCTCTATATAATCCAAGAGTGACCTCCAGCACTGTCTCTTTTCTTCATAATGGACGGGGACGTACATGTTAAACAGAGCAAGGGAGAGGTTGCTTGCAATGTGGCGCAGTTCTGTATAGATCCAATGTTGAGTCTCAGAGAATCATTCTAAAGAGAAGGAGTTTTTTGACCAGAAAGTGCCTATACCTCCGGCCGAGCCCCTTGCACTGACAGCTTTTCCAGTATCATATTTCCATTTCATTAAGCTAGTATTTAGAAGGGTTTCCCCTTCTATTTTGGTCTCTTGGAGCATAAGGATGTCCACGGTTTCCAGCTTCAGTAAGTCTTTGATAGCATCTGCCTTATTGGGATTTCCCAGACCCCTGCAATTCCAAGAGACCATCTGCATCATTTACCACTTGAAGGGGTGGGGCCTCCTTTCTTGGGCGCCCTTGGTCTTGTATTTCTCCCGAGGGTCATTTCAATGGTAGTTTGACTGCCTAGGGTTTTCTGCCTTTCTGATTCTTCTTCCCTGGTTTCCTTGTTTGTTCTTCTTCCCACTTTTTTGGATGGCCTTTCAAAGGTTTCTTCATCAGATGATCCCATGTTTTCTAGGCTCTTCTTCTTTTGTTTAATAATGTCAGCATATGAAGGAGAAGGAGTATTGCTAGGGATCGGGTTTGGAATATTACCTGGCTCTTCATTGTCTGCATTGTTCAGCTGTGGTAGATCTTCCTGCTCAACCTCTGGAGGGTCTGACGGTGGTGTAAGAGATTCGAAGGGGTTTTTATCTCCTGCAATGTTGTTAGCTTCCCTACTTCCACTGTTTTGGTTACTTACGTCTTCTTGCCCTGTTTTGGCTCCTGTCTCTTTTGCTTTACTTTTGTTGTTCTGTCTACTGCTTGTTGTTCTCTTTGCTTGCTTCCATTGTTCGCCTTTCTCTTTCTCTGCTATTTCTTCATTTATTTTTTACAGTAGCTGGAAAAATGCCCATATTCATGGCAATGTCGACATTTAAAGGGCAGTTGCTCGTAATCAAGCTCTTGAATGTGCGTCCAGTCTGCCACTGAGAGTTTGATGGCTTCGGGGAGCCCGACCTCCAAATCAACTTCCACACAGATACGGGCGCAGGAGAACTGATCCTTCCTCAGGGCCTGATCGATATACCTGCCTAGGGCATTGCCGATGGATTGCAGTGAGCTCTGACTCCAGCAATGGAGAGGGAGGTGCGGGAGACGCACCCAAACGGGAACGGCTGTGGGCACAGCTTATGCAGGGTCGAAATCTGGAGACCATTTATTCAAATATAACCCTTGGGGGCCCATGAAATATGGCCTGTTTCTGAAGATCAGGCTTCGGTCTTCCACACTATCAAACACGAAGACGAAGAACCCCTTGCCTACAAAATGGCTTTTTATTCCTTCCTTGACCAGTGGTGACCAGTTTCGTTTGACCCAATCATCAACTGCTTTCGGGGATGGCCATAGCCCTGTGAACTGGCCGATGAGGCCTCTTTCGGCTAGGTTTAATGCTGATCTGCAAGCATCGTCCACCGGGAGAGTCACCGTAGGGATATTGTCCAACTTTTTGACAAAATTTTGCTGAGAAACCGGGGTCGGCCTCTTTTCTGCTGCAGCAACAAGAGATCGGAATGCCTCGAGATCAGAAGGCGGGAGGGAGTCACCTTCTGTCGTCATGGCCGAGGATGGAGAGCCGGGTCAATGCAGGGACCCCATACGCAGATGCAGATCGTCCTCCAGAGATAACAATGCGCAAGGGCAGGGACTCACTCGTGGCCACTCGGGTCGGGAGATTCACCGTGCCCAGAACAGCGGGCAGAGCCGAGCCCGAAAGTTGCAGAGCGAGCGCGCTTATTGGATTTCCACACTTACATATTTACTCATTGCTTGATTTATAATTTCCAACACTCATATTTAAATTTGTCCTTTGTAATAGGGTTGAGGTTAGCAATGTTTGAGTAATTAATTTGAAGGTTAATCTCATATGATTAGGATTACATAATAATCATACTAATTTTTTAATTACAATATTTATTTAAATATTTGTATTCATAAAATATTATATATGTGGAATAAAAGTATGTGAGTATTTCTTTACATTTTGTGAATATTAAATTAGGTAAATCATCAGTTCTTGATTACGGAGTTTTACTTCAAGAGAATCAAAGCAAATCAAAATCGTGATTAACAATAAATAGCAACACCACTTAAACTAACTCTTGCATATATATATATAAGTGGTGTGAGTCTTGAGCCTTTGACTTGAGAAACCATGATCTAGGGGCATCTAAGTCGTCAAAATCACCTTGTATATATATATATATATATATATATATATATATATATATATATATATATATATATATATATATATATATATATATATATATAAGTGGTGTGAGTCTTGAGCCTTTGACTTGAGAAACCATGATCTAGGGGCATCTAAGTCGTCAAAATCACCTTGGGATCACACCCGACCTAGGTCACACTAGCACCTAACATGGCTAGATTTTTGCCCATGGAGGTTCGAACCGGTGACCTTCACATCACAGAGTGTCTTCAAAATACACCCCATCACCGTCTATTCTACACCTCATAATCATTAATATACAATATATATTTTTAAAAATATAAAATATTCAAAATTATTATTACATTTTTATATGTAAAAATTAAATGTTGCATAGACTACAATGTATATATACAAATCTATTAAGTGTTGAGAGGGATCAAATCTTTTTTCAGTCTAAACAAAGTTTGCATCTTAAGAGATTTGATCCCTTAGTGTTTGGTAGATCGAGAATTATCTAGGTTGATTTAATTATTAATTATAGTTATAATTATAATTATTAATTTAATTTAATTTTAATTTTAATTTTTATGTAATTTGATCTAGTCAAAATGTTTACATAACATAACAAAACAAGACATTACAACAGCTTTTCCATACTAAATAAATGTATACATCAATTTGATGTCTAATTTAGTTGTGGTCTTAAATTGATATTATAGTAATAATAAATATTTAATAAATTAATTATATTTTTTACCATACATATTATACTAATATTCAAAACACAATAATTCATGAGGGGTAGACTAGTTGGTTTGAAAGGGGTTTAGTGCCTATCAGGTTTCAAGTTTAAATCATATGGAGGTTGAAGATGGAAGTTATTTTTGGGGGAATTAAACTATCCCAAAAGACTTCCTAGCTTAACCAAGCTTTACAAAATCCTAGTGATAACATCCCACTAGTGGGTAGTTGGTTCTTTTATCCAATAAACTCAACCTAAACTTAACTTAATACCATATCTTTAAATTAAAATTATATACGTTTTTAGTCAAAGGTTATTTATTTAAAGAGTTGTCTTTAGTGAGACTTTTTGGATGCTTTTTCAATGGATTTTTCTGGTTTAATTTCTCTAAAATCCGCAGGGATTTATTGAAATCACAAGCTTGATGGGTAACCCCTGCATAATTGAAGTGCCCTAGGAGTTTTCCAAGGTGTTGAATCCATATATACAGTCAAAAAAACCAGTTTAAATAACACAATACAAGATTTCACCTCAAATTTTTCCACCAAATTCAACACTAAAAAATCCAAAAATTTACACTAAAATCAACTCTTTTATTTAAACTCATTAATACATTTATAATTTTAAACCTCTTAAATAATACATATATAAATTTAAATTTTAAATTTTAAATAAAATCTAAATACATTAAAATATTTGGAATAACTTTGAAGTTTGTAATATTGTTAAATCATGTTTTTTGTGGCATAAGGTATATGGTCACTGACACGGTCAAAGCATTGTGAGTTGTTAATTAATTATCTTATCAAATGACAATTAACATTGCTTTATTTTTAAAATCAATATAATGTAAAAGTGAACCACATTTCAAAAGTTTTTCCATATTCTAAAGAACACTAACAAATACCTATATAACCATATATCTTGTGTCATATACATTTAAAGGCATTATTGATTATTGAGTTTGGTGACATATTGTTAGAAAGATTGAAGAAGAAAGATAAAAGCTCTATTCACTCATGATACTTATGATGATACCCATGCTTTTTTTATTGTGTGTGGCCTTTGATACAAAGTATTATTTTTATTTTTCAAATGGTCATCCTTAAAAGTTAACATATTTTAATTAATGTTAAAATAATTATATTAGGTGGCATTGCTTTATCATTTTTATAATAAAAAGTTTAATTGATGTTAAAATAATTTTTTTTAATTTTTTTTCCATTCATGATGATTTAAAATTGTTTGAAATTTTGTTTTACTACTACGGTGTGAAAATGCATTAGGTTTAATAATGATGATTTTCATCTTAAAGTAATAAACAACTATTTTTGATTAATTAAATTAAGATTAAGGATTTCTTTATAATATTTTTTGTCTTTTTATTTTTTATTTATAATTATAATTTAATATCTAAAATCTTTTTTTTAAGATTAGACTATTTATATTATCTTCAAAAAGATATCTATAGACAATTATCATTAGCAATTGGTCTCTCATTTGAGCTAGATGCATAAGTTCAAAATTTTATGATTACTAATACTATATATCATTTGATTGTTTGTCAAAATGTAAATAAAACCCGTAGAGAAACTAAACTAGAAACAGGTAGACATGCCAATGAAATTGCCACAATGAAAACATTACTTAAGATAGCAGGCTCCCTTGTTTATCATTCATTTGGAGAGTCCACTTAGACTATTGTGGCTTACTGTCTTTGTTTGAGGTAGAGAAGTCATGGTTTGTCAAATTCTTGGCTAGATCTATTACTTTCTTGCTAAGCCTGTTAGTTTAATCCATTTATTCTTCCATGGTGATTATCATTTCCTACTAGGTGTTAGCTCTCTCAGTAAGAACTTTTTCTATAAGAGTTTTGATATGATAGCATAAATTGATGGTTTATCTAACTTACTCTCAAGAATATATTATCTTGTTTATCTAACTTACTCTTCAACATCCAAAATTTCCTTTTGGATCGCTTCAGGGATATCGCTATATCTATCCATAACTAAGCCACTAACTTAGTTCTCATAAAAGCTTAACCAAATTAAATTTAAAAACTTTATCATATCTAAATTCACTCACATGAAAACATGTATCTAATTAAATTATTTATTTATTCATTAAATTCACTGATATAAAAACATATATCTATGTTAGATCTAAGACTTTTATGATCCATAATGTAGATAAATGTTTTTCGAATTAATCACATCATTAGGATTTGGTCGACATTTCGAACCAACTAATGTGGTTCATCCTCAGGACAAGGTGAAAGAGTTAATCAGTCTTCATGAATAAATAGTATGGATGCATCATTACCCGGAAATAGCCGTTAGTGAATTAAGCAATTAGTTAGTTAGTTATTGGGGGATCAAATTCAAATCGTTTGTTAGGGAATATTTATTAATTAGATTAATTTCAATAATTAATACCAAATAATTTTCAACGAATTTTATTAATAAATAAGGGGTATTCTAATAATAATAAAAGGGGGATTAAAATTATAGTATGAATATATAATTATTTTTAAGATTAAAAATATTAGTTATTAGAGTATAAATATTTTAATAAAATAAATTAATGAAAAGAATAAGGATAAAGGGGAAGAAGAAGATCAAAATATTATAAATTACTAATGAAAATATTATAGTAATAAGGAAGAAGGTTTAAGAATCTAATAAGAACCAATAAGAACCAAAGAAAATGATAGGGGATTTTTATTAAAATAAGGAAGAAAATAAGAATTAGAAAATTAGAAGGGAAATAAACCTAAAAACTTAATGCAAAAAGGATCCCAGCGAGATGGGAAGAATCACATCGAGAGAGTCGAAGTCCAGCTCTCACTTAATTTCCAACCATCATCTTGTTGAGCTTCCTAGCATGTCTCTCAATCTCAACAGCCTCTCTAAGTTTCCTATCGTGGAAATGATCAACCTTAGCAAGGGCCTTGGATTCCTCAATACATACATGGTGACAGGATTTTTCTGCATGTTCAGCAAGAGTCGATGTGCGGGAACGATTGTGCCTAATGTCTGCAACATGCTCTTGGATTTTTTTATTAATAGATTGACTCGTTTCTCCAAATAGAAAATATCACATGAGCAATGAACAAGGTAAACATGTTTCTTGTCTTTCACCTTGTCCTGAAGATGAACCACATTAGTTGGTTCAACACGTCGACCAAATCATAATGATGTAATTAATCCGAAAAAACATTTATCAACATATATCTAATTAAATAATTTTATTTATTTATTCAATAAATTATTATCTTGATTCATTTAAAGAACATTCCAAACATCAAACTTGTATTCTTTAATAACTCCATCTGAAATTAAACTTAACACATAAAATGCAATACCTTGTAGATTCTCAAGAACGTAACAAGTTTAAAATTGCAATGAATGAATGTAATAAATGGAATGTGGTCAAAAATAGTATCTATCGGTCGTCACGCCCCCACAGCATAGATTTTTCACTTGGAATTAATGCACTAAATTCCATACAATCAATATAGTGGTATGATGGGAACATAAGCCCATACTTTGTCTCCGGGTAATCACATAAATAAAGAGTCTAATCTCTCATCTTATACTGATTGTTAATTGCTAATAGATGGCCTTAGACTGATTGCTAAATCGGCTATTGGTTTGCAAGAGCACTTACGTTCCCTTGAGCATTTGTGTAGAAGGGTAGGGATGCAAGTCAATATTATTAAAACGGAAGTAGTGGTTTTCCCTAACAAAATAAAGCATAACCAGCATAAGTTATATTTTGAAGGAAACATCATGGAAGAAGTTGCAGACTACAAATACCTCGGAATTGACTTCAACAGAAATTTAAGTTGGGATGGTTGTAGAAAGAAAAGAACTTTGGGGGGTTGGAAAGCATTTTATGCTCTTTAAAACAAGTGTAGAGAGGCAGAGTTGTGGGTCTGGAAAACAACACTAACTCTTTTTGGGCTTCTGGTGATTCTCTACGACTGTGAACTGTGGGCCAGCAGCACAACCGAGATGTAGTGGAAACAAATTGAGAAAATTCAAAAGCATTTGATTACAAACAAATTCAAAATTAAAAGTACAATTCCTTATGTTATCATTTTAAGTGAAACAGGGGTTGCTCCTATTGAAGAAATCGCTATGGTGTGAGTCATAAGGTATTTGAAAAAAATTGAGCAAATGGAAGAGGGTATATGGCCTAAGGTTGTGTTTAATGACAGATTGTGAAAAAGAAAGAAGACTTGGATGCGGAAAAATAAAAAATGGTTTAGTAAATGGGGTATTTGCTTGAGCATGTGCCCTACAAACATTAAATAGATAAAAAAATTTGTTATGGATAAGTTCCACAAACGTACTTGGGAGAAAGAGCTAGGGAGAAAGAAGAAGTCCTACATTAAAGAGTTTAACCCCACTCATAATCATCAGCAAAAAGCGTACATAGGGGCCAATATTTCTTGGAGATCTAAAATTTGTATTGCTCAATTAAGGACTAATTCTCATCAACTTCGTTGTGAAACAAGCGCTGGAAAATGCCAAAAGAAATGTGGAAGGAAAGAGTATGTATTTTTTTCTCTTCTAAAAAAGTGGAAACAGAAAAACATTTCATTTTAGAATGTGAGGCCTTCAAAGACAGCAGGGAAAATTATGCAGGTATTCTGGTAGCTAGCTCTTGGGATAATATATTTAGCGAAGAGTTTGTCTAGAAGTTGGGAGCGTTTATTGTAAAACTCCATAGGAAAAGGGTCGAATACAAGAGCCAAATGGAGAAGAAATCTGTCCCATAGGCTATTTTTAGCCTTGTGGATGTTAAAAATACTTTCTTTCTTTCTTTATTGCGCGTACGCTTAGTGTCGATAAGTGTATCTAACACGTCACATTCAATCATGTGGATCATGGATAGATCTTGTTTTTCCTGTTGGAGTAAGGATTAATACGGAAGAGATGTACACAGGATTTTATGGAATGGGTTGAAAATCAAATTTGAATCATTATGTTATTTTGGCATTAGTTATGTTATTTTGGGTAGAGTTAATGTTCTAATATAACATAATTATTCAAATTTATTATATTAGAACATTAACTTGGTAAAAAAAATATAACATAATTATTCAAATTTATTATATATATTAAAAACAATATAACATAATTATTCAAATTTATTATATATATATATATGAATAATTATGTTATATTGTTTTTAATATATATAATAAATTTGAATAATTATGTTATATTTTTTTTACCAAGTTATATTGTTTTGTTTTTAGTAAAAAAAAATGAATTTTCAATTAATTGTAACACTTTTAAATAACTTTTATAAAATCAATTTAAATTTTGAAAAAACTAAAAATTAAAAATAGGTTTTTAAATTTTTAAAATTTAAAAATACTATTTCATTGAATCATATAGATGAAGTGTCTAATTTTAAATTTGTTAAATAATATGTCAAAAACAAATATACATATATATATATACTAGCAAGTCTCATCATATTACACATATCAATATCAATTTTATCATTAAATTTCAACCAAATCTTTGTGAATATTTGATTTGACATGTTATTAACAAGTTTTATTGATTTGACATGATATTATTAAACTATTTTATACTTAAAATGAATTAGTTTATTTTTCTTTTGTCAAAATGTATTTTTTACAAGTCAATATGAAAAATATAAAAGAGAAGTGTAACTCTTATGTTCACGGAGAGTTTACATATAATATTAAAATATATTAATAATAAAATATTTTTTCAATATTTATTAAAAGTCAATTATTTTAATATATATCTTAAATAAAATATTCTAAAATCAGCTTTATCTAAATAATATAAAGAAAATAATTTAAAACAACTCTTTTTTATTTAAATTTCATTCAAAATCATTTTAATACTATGGAGATATATCGGTTTTTAAATGTTTAATATAAACTTGGAACATGACATTTAAAAAATTGTTTCAATGTCAAACATAAATTATATATATTATTTCTATGTTGTTTAATATGAGTGAGGTGTAATTTTTATCACGTTGGCATATGTGCAAATGCACTTGCACTTGCACGTGTATAGATTCACATACTAAGAATTAATGTAAATTCATTTTAACTTTGATCCATCATGTACTGATTTGTAAACAAGAGACTAGTATACTAGTTTCACTAACACATTTGTAGAATTAACTTTTGATATTTGTAAAGGAGAAATCCAAAAGAATATTAAATATACACAAAATTGTTTGACTTAGATGCCCATTGAAATGATTGAATTCTAAAATAATATTTTAATTTTACACATATTTTATCCCAAACATCATGTAGAAGCAAGATAAATGTCTTATCACTCAACTTTGACAAGAGAAACCCCTTAACGCTCAACACAAAGACCATAGAATGCCTGCATGTATTTCATTAGTATATATATTTTATTAATCTTATGCATAATAGTATAATTTTTTATTTTATTTGTATAATACACCAACACACACTTTTGAAACCAAATATCATTATAAGTTTGTCAAGGATTTTAATTTCTAAGGTACACTTCAATTTTTTAGTATATATAAAAGTTACGATTTCAATTATCAAATTTATTTTATTTCAATTTCTAAGGTACTCAATATTAACCTTTTCATTTTACTTGTTTTTCCTTAAATTTATGCATTTGGTTAAACTTATATGTATTTATTTAAAAAAAATAAAATGATATAAGTATGTAAATACGTTTTTCTTGATTACCAGCCTAGATCCATCTAACTTTGAATCTATCATGCGTCGAGAGGAATCAAATCCCTCGAGGTGCAAACATTTTCTAAAATTATACACTTCAAAAAGAAAGTTTGCAAGTGAAGGGATTTGTAATTATTTATTTATACAGTTATTTAAATTTTTTTTATGAGCCGGCATTATTTAAATTGTATAGTAATTTAAATTTTTTCAATTTTTATGTCAAACCAGGAAGTAACTCCGCAAAACTCAATGTGTATTAGATGGAGATTGTGTGTGTACTTATACATGGAGGTGAGGATATTGGGATTCACTTCCCAATGACTCTTGGCCTTCCTTATTTACTAAATTACAATAATATACAACCTCACCCAACCCCTTAGGATTCGGTGTCAACATTCCCCCCTTTAATCTAAAGGGATGTTGGTGAGTCCAAGCATCGTCTGAACTTTTCAAACTTTTCTCTTCCAAGTGCTTTGGTGAAGATGTCAGTGGTCTACTCATTTGTGGAACAATGATGTAGATGGATGGTTTTGGCCTGAACATGATGTCGAATCAGATGGTATTTTGTATTGATGTACTTTGTTCGATCATGGAACTTCGGGTTCTTGACCAACTTTATTGCAGAAGTGTTGTCGATCATGAGTGATGTTGAATGCATTTGTTTCATCTACAAATCTTCTAGGATTTTCCTGAGCCACACAATTTCCTTTGTTGCTTCAGTTGTTGCCACATATTCTGCCTCAGTTGTGGAATCTGTTGGAACTGATTGTTTGTGTGATCTCCATGAGACAGCTCCTGATCCAAGACTCATGGTATAACCTGAAGTAAACACCCCAGTTTCTTTGTCCCCATCAAAGTCTGAATCAGAGTATCTAATCAAGCTGAAATCGCCTACCTGTGTATATTTGATTCCAAAGTCTTGAGTCCCCTTCAAGTACTTTAGAACTCTTTTTGCAACAGACCAATGTCCTTCACAAGGTTTTTGCATAAACTTGGAGAGGATTCCAACAGCAAATGAGATGTCTGGTCTGGTGGTATTCAGGTAGATAAGACTTCCTACAAGTTGTCTATACTTTGTTGCATCCTCGAATTCCTTCCCTTCAATGGATGTGAGCTTCAAGTTTTGTTCCATTGGAGTGGTTAAGGGATTGCATTCATCCATGCCAAACTTGTTCAAAAGATCTCCAATGTACTTCTTTTGAGAAAGAAATATAAATTTAGGATGTTGAGTTACTTCAATACCCATATAGTAATGAACATAACCCAAATCAGTCATTTCAAAACCTTTCTTCATTTCTTTCTTTATGGATGCAATATAACTCTTATTGTTCCCTGTCATCAAAAGATCATCTACATACACCACAATATATACAATTGTTTTTCCAACTTTCTTAACAAACAAAGTTGCATCATCAAGATCAAAATGTTTGAAGCCAAGTTTCAGAAGATGCTCAATTAATTTCTCATACCAGGCTCGTGGTGCTTGCTTGAGGCCATACAAGGATTTTATAAGTTTGCAAACTTTGTGTTCTTGGCCCTTCACAACAAATCCTTATAGCTAGGACATAAAAACTTTCTCCTTTAGATCTCCATTCAAAAAGGCAGTTTTTACATCCATCTGATGAACTTTCCATCCCTTCTAAGCTGTTAGGGCAAAGAGAGTCTGGATGGTGGCCCATTTTGTTGTGGGAGCAATTTTTTTTTCATAATTGACCCCTTCTTTCTATGCAAAAAATTTTGCCACAAGCCTGGCTTTGTGCTTGTCAAGTGAGCCATCTGCTCTGTACTTATTCTTGTAGACCCACTTACAGCCAATTGGTTTGGTTCCCAAAGGAGGATCATCCAGCTTCCAAGTGCCATTCTTTATCAAGGCATCATACTCCATTTACATCGTTTCATTCCATTCATCATGAGAAGCGGCTTCTTTGAAGGAAGTTGGTTCATGCTCTATAGAAAAACTCAATTCATAGTTATAAGCAATATTCATATCAACAGGTGAATCAGAATTATCTACATCACCTTTGTTTTGTCTAGTGGAACTTCTTGTTCCTGTCTTTCCAACCTCATCGGGACGAACGTTTTCTAGTGTCTTTGTTGGCCATTTGAGGGGACCTTTCTGAGATGGCCCAGGCTTCTCATTTGACTAAGTTGGAATTGAATCAAGATTCAATCTCTCAATTCTGTCAATCACATCGTTCAAGGTGTCATCCGTGGTTGGTTCTTCAGGTGGGGGAGAGAGTGCTTTGGGAAATGATTCCACAGATTGATTCAGTATAGGAATCCCCCCTTCAAGATGTGGAATCTGATTATCAAATTCTTGAAAATAATTTGCATGTGTGAATCTATCTAGGTGATCAATTTTCCACTCAACAACATTGTCAGTCTTGGAAGATTCAAGGAATATGACATCTCTTGCTATTACAAACTTCTTATTGACTTCATCATAGAGACGATATCTTTGGATGTATTGGAATGCCCCAAGAAGATACATTTTCGACTTCTAGCACCAAGTTTATTCCTTTGTACCTTGGGTATCAAAGCATAACAGGTGGAACCAAAGGCCCTGAAATGCTTTACCGAAGGAATGTGGCCATGCCACATTTCGTAAGGAGTTTTGTTTCTGATTGAATTTGAAGGACACCTATTCTTTATGTATACAGCACATAGAACTGCATCAGCCCAAAACATCAATTTTACTTTCTTAAAAAACATCATGGAGCGAACCGTATTTAAAATTGTCTTGTTCATTCTTTCAGCTACATCGTTTTGTTGGGTATTATAGGGCACAGTTGTTTGACGTTTGATCCCATGTTGACGAAGATAATTTTCAAACTTGTTTGAAGTGTATTCTTTTCCATTATCAGTACGTAAAGAGCCAATATGAGTTTGTGCATCATTTTCAATCCATGCATGAAAATTCTTGAATGTTTGAAAAGCATCAGACTTGTTATTCAATAAGTAAACCCAACACATTCTTGTGTAATCATTAATAAATGTCACCATATATTTATTTCTATTTGCAGAAGCAACAGGCATAGGGCCACATAAATCTAAACGAATAAGCTCAATTTTTCTATGTGCTCTAGAATGTGAATCATGAAATGGATGTTTGCTATGCTTTCCTAGAATACAAGGATCACATTGCTTAAGTTTCCTAGGAATTGTAGGCAGTCCATTAACACCATTTTTCTTCAACAATCGAAGGTTGTCATAGTTTAAGTGTCCAAATATAGCGTGCCATAAAATACTTTATGGGAATGTACCTTCATCATGATGTCAACTGAATGCAAAGTTTTGTGCATGAGAAGAGGAACTTTGCAACTTCAAGAGTCTTCCTTCTTCTATTCCCTCCATGACAAGTGAGTGATCTAATGATTTTCTGACCTCAACCTTGCCATCAAACATGTGAATGGAGTGTCCTTGTTGGCAGATGTGGACCAAGGACAACAAGTTTATGCTCAACTCAGGGAGGTATAGAACCTCATGTAGAAGATGATCTGGAAGACCAGGAAACTTAAGCCTGATTGTGCCAAGCCCTGATGGCTTGAGTTTGGATTTATCTGCGAAGTATACTGCTCCATCAACTTCGTCAGTAAATTCTTCAAAAAAATATTTTCTAAATGTCATGTGACATGTTGCTCCTGAATCTAGCAACCAATCTAGCAAACAAGTCTTCAGTTACTCCATTGTTACAATGTGCTACAATATAATGAGCGGATTCAAGTGCTTTACCTTTGTCTCTATCATTATTTTTAACTTTTTCTTGATTCCTTTGCTGCTCAATTTTATCCCAAGGTAGCTTGCATGTAGATGCATCATGCCAGTCTTTATTGCAGCGTATGCAATGAAGATCAAATTTTTCAGTTTAAGTTTGTCTGCCCCCCCTTCCTCTGAAATTTATTCTTCCTCTTCCTCTTCGGCCACCTCTTCCTCTGGAAGAATCTTAAGCATGACTCTTCTCTCTATGTGCAAAGCATACAGCCTCTTCAAAAGACATAGGGGTTGTCATCTTTCCAAAAGCTTTCTCTCTTTCTGCAAACTTTTTCTCAAGGAACTCAAAAGTGATTTTCACGAGGTTTCCACTTGCTTGCAATGACTCAATATAATGTGAGTAAGTGGGATACAAAGCCTTAACATATGCTATGAGAGATATGTCAACATCTGCACTAGTGCTCTTAATGTCATGCATGATAGATCTTACTTCTGAAGCTAAAGCAAGAGGATCATCATTTTTCAATTCCAGACTGAACAACTTAATCGTTAATTGAACAATTTGAAGTTTTGAATGTGAGTCATAGAGTTCTTTTAGCTTGCTCAAGGCTTGATAGGCATTTGAAAATGGTGTAATATGGCGACTCACCTCTTCATTTACGATGTCTGAAGTGGGCTTTGCTGGTGGAAGGTCTTCTTCTCCTTCACAAATTCCTCTCCACAGCTCATTAAAAATGAGAGTGTGCTTGATTTTTTAAGACCATTCAGGATAGTTCTCCTTGCTGGAGAGAAAAACTCCTACAATAGATATGAGAGAATGCATTCTTTTGAAGGAAAAAAAATAATGCTGGGTAAAAACTCAATTCTACACCAAAAATAATAATAATAATAATAATAAATGTTGTAAAAAATTTTGGGGGAAAAACAAAGGTATTATCTGAGGGAGGTTTTTTCTAAGGGAGGTGGTTTCTGGGGATTTTCTGGGGGAGGCCAAACTGTAAAAAAAATTAAAATAAGAGGCCGAAAATCAAGGGAACGCAGAGAATCTGTGTGGGAGGGGAGGGGAGGGAGGGTTGAGCGGCTGTGAGAGGGGAGTGGGGAGGACGAGGGGTGAGAAGGCGGGTGGGCAGTGAGCGAGTGGGTGGGGAGGTCAAGGGGTGAGGGGGCGGGGTTATGTGTGGGAGTGAGTGGGGAGGGGAGGGCGAGGGGTCGGGGGTGAGAGTGCAGTGAACGGGCAGGTGGGTAGGGTGAGGGGGGAGGGCGGAGGGGTGTTGTGCGGGAGTGAGTGGGGAGGGGAGGGCGAGGGGTCGGGGGCAAGAGTGCAGTGAGCGGGCGGGTGGGGAGGGCGAGGGGTGAGGGGGAGGGGTGTTGTGCGGGAGTGAGTGGGGAGGGGAGGACGAGGGGTCGGGGGTGAGAGTGCAATGAGCGATGATGGAGCGGGTGAGGGGCCAAGCGATGTGAGGGGGGGGTGTGAGGGTCTATAATTTGCACAGCGAATGGGAATGAGTGTGAACAGTAAAAAATAAATAAATAAAATTAAATTAAAATAAAAAAATTTGTACATTAAATTTAACTGTGCTCATAATTTGAGAAGAAATTGCATAGTGGCGTGCAGAAACAATAGGCAGAATGTGCAGAAAAAAATTGCAGAATTTGCAGTAAAAAAAACTCAGAATTTTCCAGAATGTGCAGAAAAAAATTGCAGAATTTGTAGTAAAAAAAACTCAGAATTTTCCAAAATTGCAGAATGGCAGGAGCAGTAAACAGAATACTGAATGCACAATGACAGTCTGCAAAAATGCAGAACATGAGGGAGTTACACCAAAGCCAGGAATGCCAAAAATGGGACTGGCTCTGTTACCATGTCAGACCAGGAGGTAACTCCCCAAAACTCAATGTGTATTAGATGGAGATTGTGTGTGTACTTATACATGGAGGTGAGGCTATTGGGATTCACTTCCCAATGACTCTTGACCTTCCTTATTTACTAAATTACAATAATATACAATCTCACCCAACCCCTTAGGATTAGGTGTCAACATTTTTATTTTGGCCGACATGAGCAAAATTTCAACTTTGATGACGGATAGACACCCTTACACATCATACTCGTTGTAGAATGCGACGCAATAATAACTTCTTACTTTTTTGCATAAGAGGTAGTTCTAACTGCATGTTACATTTCTTTATATATAGAATGGGTTGAAAATATATATTTTATTATATTATATTATTTTGGGTGGATTTAATAATCATATATATTTATATAATTAAAATTGATTAATTATATTATTTAGAGCGAAGTTAATATTCTCTCACTTATATAAATTAAATTTGAATATATATATATATATATATATATATATATATATATATATATATATATAATATAGATTTATAAAATATATTGAGAATCGAATATATATTATATAATGATTAAAATGGGGTTGAGAAATCTTATTTTAAGAATAATAATTTGAGTTAATTGTGTGACTTAAAATGAGAACAATTTATAGGATATCTTTATATGAGGATTATTAAGAAAATATGTACAAGTTGTACCAAAAAAATAAATTTAAAGTATTTATGTTTATGAGAATGGGGTTCTTTTTAAATATGTAGGATTATCTGAAAGAATTATATCAAATATAATATGAATTGAATTTATGATCATTATGTTGGTGGAATAAAGCTAATTTTATATGACATTTTTTCTCTATGATTTCTTAAAATGGCATCGAAATTGAATTTGACATAGTTATGTTGTGTAAAGTGGGCATCGAAATTGAATTTGACATAGTTATGTTGTGTAAAGTGGGTTGAATTACTTATAATGTATCATTTTGAAGATTTTAAAGTTGAATTATATCAAAGAGAATAAATTGCAGCCAACATTAAGTTAGTCTTCTAAGACATGTTGTCGTAAGGATTACAAATTAAATATGTATAATTTGCATTAAAAATTGAAATTAAGAAGGCTGTGTTGATCAAAGTGCGGTAAATGAAAGGTAGCACATGTGCGAAACTTCCTACACTAATCAATGATAAACAAAATTCTACTAATAAGCAACAGATAAACATAGAACTAGTAAGCAACAATCTCTTAGGGAAAACCCTTTTGAGATTTAAAAAAAAAGAGCTCAATATATTACATAACAATGAACAATGTTTACAATACACTTTTATAGTCATGCTTTTAACATGAGTACTTTGCAATGAACTCCTTCAAACCTGACTCTTTATACCAAACTGGATCTGCACCCTACTATTACATTGGTCACTCAAGCCTATATAGGCTAATAAATCAACTCTTGAGACCCATATTATGAAGCATTTTACAATGTATTATTTCATACCATTAAATAAAATAACATAAACCAATGTTATAGGTTACCTAATATGAAGGCCCATAAATCATGAATTGTGACATACACCATTAATTGTATCAATGTCATCATAACTATTTATAACAAATCAAATTTAACGCAAAATTATATCACTTTGAAAACTCCCCAATAAAACCATACATATTACATTAAAATTATATATATATATATATATATATATATATATATATATATATATATATATATAACCTTACAAATTTTTAATTAAACCATAAAAACTAAATGATAATCAAACGTAAATATAAGATATCTTATATTGCTTAAAAAAAATCAATTTTAAATAATAATTATATATATATATATATATATATACACATTCCATTAAATCATAAACCAACTATCAATTTATTATAAAACCATCATTCACTTATCAACATACTCTTTTTTTGTAACATCTGACCAAAATTTCTATTAATATTCCAAAAAATCAGTTACAACTGATAAGCTTTGAAGCATGAAGGTTTCCATGTCAACCATATCCAAAAAATGTTTACATAACAAAACCAAGTTGTTTGACATACTTCCAAAAAACTAGCTATGATATCTAAAACTATAAAACGGGGCACCAAACAAACAACATGTAACTAGACACCATGAAAGTAGAGAAGTTATAGAAAACACAAAACACAAGATCATCAAGGGAGTTCATTCATCGAGAATGATGATTGGTTGTTCAGGAGAGGAAATTTCACTGGCCATATGGATCGGGGCTGCATTGTCAACGCCTTCTCCATTTTGGGGAGCACTAGAGTCTGAATCAGAATCGGTAACGACGTATCACTCAATTTTATTCAGTCTCACAACGATTGCATCCAATATAGTATCAAATATCTCTCATGAACTCTTTTGTTTCTTCCTAGCCCACTAAAATCTTATAATTATCCATTTGTTTGTCATGTAACAACATGTGCATTAAGGTATCCATATGTTTGTGTTGATAGAGGGAGTGCAGAAAATACAGGCGACGCTTCCTCCATTTACCTGGGTCTAGGACCAATTTGGTCTTACTAACAGTGACTTCTAAGTCATAATGATACATTCTTGCCTCAAATTCCTTAGCCTCCAAGGTCTTGATCTCCCTTTAGACCTAAAATGACAGAACATCAAATAAATTAGCGACATATTCCCAACCAAATAGGCGACCTTTCCTGGATAATGAGGCCCCTGACGAGCCTCCTCGACGGTTGATTAAACATTTTCTCAGACAATTTGAAACCTGCATATAAACTCCACTAAGAAACGATAGACTTGACCCCAGAGGACTCTAGAATGGCCGGCAGGGGGAGACCAAACTATAATTTGTGTGTATTCTCTTTGTTTCACAAAACAAACACCGTCTAGGTAACAACCATAGGAAATATGAGAAAGTAACTGAGTAGTTCACCAGTTGAGTTGCAAAGGGGTAAACAGAGTGACCCACTGGATCGAACGATGAAATATCTTAAAATTTCAAGCACAAAATACCTTAAAACCAAATAGAAAAAAAACCACAGTACCAAGTGTCATCCACCAAGACTAGATAATTAAATGACATACCTGAGGGATCCAAGGATTGCAAATCAGTAAAGGGGAGAACAATGACCAATTTGAATGATGGTCTTGTCAATGTGTTAGGCAGGAAATAGTTAAAGAACATGTGTGACCCTTGCTCGACCCAAGAACCCTACCAAAACCAACTTTGGTGAGAGAGTAGCGAGCTGAAACATAGCCCAAAACATAACCACATACACAACCCATGACCACGTAGTGAAAAAGCAAAAGTTTAAACAACACAATACATCAGGGATTTAATATAAGACAACATGAAATTTTTACTACCACTAGCAAGAGATAACGAAGGGGAACCAGAGGCGGATGACACAAAATAAACCCAAATTGTGAGTGTGTTTATCAGACCCAAACTGTGACACAACAATATCAGTAACTCTAAATTGCAGACCAGCAAACTAGAATGAACCTACCCGAAGAGACCAGATGATAGTGTAAACCAAACCATAATGATACTGATCAAGAGTAAGAACCCAATTAAGACTAAGTGTTGAAATACGCCACGCTGAAATCAAGTTTACTATGTACCACCTTTGGACACCATGCATGCAGTTATATAACTACGTTGTCAAGACCATGCATTCCTTTGGTTCAAAAAAAACTTGAAGCCAAACATACAACTCTTGCCAAGTGGTGAACTACTGCTGCAATTCGCATGCCTGAGAAAAACTACGATATGGTGATCAGAAATTTCCTTTGATCACATGTGAGAAGCAAAGCACCCTTCCTCCAATCAACTACTACTATGTCGCTCCATGCTACGTCAATAGCTCCTGACAAAAGGTACCGCAGGGTTACGATCTTGTCTTTGTTAATGCATGCTCATGTGACTTTAACCCGCTAATCCACCTGCTTAGCGTTTTCCTCTATATTTCCCTTGCGCATGTCCACGCGTCAAAGAGAGTAGGCCAAGCGGAGGCCATGACACTCTCCCCACGGCCACCTCCCGATCAGCCACCCACAATCCGTGCATGTCATTCATTGAATTGGTTTGCCAAGGCATCGAGAAACCATCGTTCGTTGCCTCTCTGATCGATGTCTTCTGGGTCGTCACCTTCTTTCGGGACACTTACCAACATACTCCCAATTAACTACTTTTTATACCTTACCCAAAAATATCACATTTCATAATTATTATGAAAATTTTAAATTTGATTTTACCTCTACTTAGTGGAAACTTAGTCCACCACCAAGAACATCGTGGAGAAAAAAAAACATTGAAATGATGAAGACGCACAACCAGTAGTGTCATCGGGGAAAAAGGAAAGATCGCATTGAAGATAATAGTTTCTATAGTCGATCCCCGTAAAGATTGATTACTTTCCTTTAAAACAAACCAGTAAATCATTGTTACGTTGGCAAAATTACTGCCGACATAACGACAACTAGTGGTGTCAGATATTATCTACTCGTATATTATATGCCACTTGACACACTGTGAGTTGTATATTTCAATAGATATTTTTTATTTTTTTTAGATCTAGGACAATCGGTAACTGGTGAGAGTTGCCTGAGCAAGGCTCGGGTTCAAATCCAACTGGCTGCCACTATAAACCTAGGCTAGGTGCAACAGCCTGCAAACCGTACACAATAGCAATTAACTTATGCCTCAACAAGAGCCGAGACGTCCACTATGGGGTCGCCTACTCTTCTAGCCAAGACACAACAGGCGTATGTCTCCACGGAGATTTGAACCTTGGTGGATGGGATGAAAACCTTCTCCCTCCACCGTCAGAACTCCGCTTCACGGACAAAAGGTCGTGGGCTTGGCCCGGAACGGTTAATCTCTCGCGGCAAGCCACGCCCTCGCTCAGGATTGAGCACAGGACCTGTCCGTCTTTACGAGAGCGACCTTACCACTACGCCGCCTCCACAGACCTTAAAAAGGTCGTGGGCTTGGCCCGGAACGGTTAATCTCTCGCAGCGAGCCACGCCCTCGCTCAGGATTGAGCACAGGACTTGTCCGTCTTTACGAGAGCGACCTTACCACTACGCCACCTCCACAGACCTTTATCATTATCATTATCCAATTTTAAGGTCACAGCCAAGCAAGACACCAAATTGGTGTATGAGACCCCCTTGTTTGTAGGACAAGGGACCCACCTTTGTGCAATGATTTGACTGGTAATTCTATGAAGGCATACATACTCTACTCCCCTCTGGTTTTGAATCTGTGACCTCTTAGGATGAAACACGTGCTCTTAACCATTAAGCCCACTCAAGTTGTATATCCATTGTCATGTTTCATAGATCTGCAAATGTTCTCTCTGAAATCCAAAAAAAACCAAACCAAAACCAAAATGGTTTCTCTGCGGATATATTCAATGTGTATATCCGCAACCTTCTTATTGTCTTTTCTCCTTTGCAGTACGCACCTAAAAAATTTGCTTGCTTCGTTTTCACCGGAGAAAGCAGTGCCAAGAGGTGAGTAATGCAGACCCAACTTTGACATTAAGTGAACAAACTGGGATTTTTGGCTTGTCATTTGTTATGTGAAACCATCGATGCAATTTTGATAGGTAACGTGCATTTGGAGGCTTCTCCACCCGCTCCTTTAGCAGAGAATAGTTCCCTAATTCTAGCAGCAAGGCGAATGCACATACATGATCCATTAGACAACTTCAAGTGCTATGGTGGGGGATGGAATATCACTAATGAGCATTACTCGGTTGTAAGGGATTGAACCCTGTTAGAAATATTTTCCTATCATGCCCAAATATATATAAACACACCCATATATACACCCCCAGCGACCACAAATATCTATACATATACACACCATTCCATCTCTGTGTAGATGTTTGAAATTCTATTTATATACACATATATGTGTATATATTGTTAGATGTATGGAAATGTTGATGTCTATAACATACTGGTGGAGATATTGTATGGTTTAAGGTCATGAAGCTAGACACCAAATTGGTGTATTAGACGTCTTTGTCCCATAGAAAAAGGATCTACTTAGGATGAGTATTGTTAAGAGTTAATATTTGCTATCCATATTGTTATAATAGTAATAAGCATAATAGCAATCCAATTTTATGAGTATCCTTTGTTTATCAAACAAGGGACCCACTTAGGACAATTATCCTTAGAGTTAAGATTTTTTCTCCATAATATTGTAATAATAATAACAATAATCTAATTCTAAGATTACTACTAGTATATGAGACCCCTCTGTTTATGGGACAAGGGATCCATTTCCATGCAATAATTTGACTTCTAAAATTTAGAAAAACATTTATACTATATTGCTATCTAATTTTGAACTTATGACCTCTTAAAAAAACACATACTCTTAATCATTAAACTTATTCAAACTATATAACTATTAAAATAAAATTATTCTATAATCATTATAAAATAATTCAATAATATTAAAATAATCAAATTAAATAATATTTTCTTATCATTAAAAAAAAATAATAATAATTTAAAAATTAAAATTAAAACAATCTTCTTGTCTAATGATGTAAACGAAGAGTGTAATCATATTTGGAGGTCTCATCAAATCTTCCCCTTTCGCTCGAACATCACCTTTAATTACATGATGGATGTTCTCCCTCTCAAGTAACTTCTACTTTGTCCATTTTGGTTGGATGGATCAATTTCTTTGACGTTACGTTTGGGATTTTCTAACAAATTACATTAGGAATTGAATGCAGATTGAGTTTGTAATTTTTTATTTTTTTAAAGACGTGTTACTTGGGCAATCTTAAATTTGAAATGTCCAAGAGGTTTTAAGAATTATATTTATGTTGGTTAGAGTGGGGTTGATATTTTGCGAGGTGTTATTTAATTTTGTGTAATAGGTTGAAAATCAAATTTGGTTGATTGTATTTTTTTTTGTAGTGTTGGAAAAGTTATCATAATTTAATTGTCAAACCAACGGTGAGAGCAGTCATCCATGAATGCAGGTTGACTTATCATAGTTATTTAAGGAAAACCACGCCACTTGGAATAACTCGTTTGTGGTCCATAAGGGGGTAGGTTTTCACTCCTTCTAGATGCCTCCGGGATTTGGTTAACTATGTTATTTAAAAGAAGGTTAATATTTTAGAAAGTGTTGTTTATTAAATTTAAAATTAATTAATATAAATATATTGATAGAAAAATTTATTTGACTGCATTCGTTAGAGTAAATTTTATATTAAGGATTTTTAAGTATAGTTATATAAAACATTTTGATAATTAAAAATAAGTTAGTACAATAGTTGAGTAGGTTATTTTGAAATTATAAAGTATAATTATAGAATACGCATTTAGAAACAAACTTAAGGTAATTGTAGTAGTTGAAATGGGGTCAATGTGGACATGTTGCTATGAGGATTCTTAGGGAGAGTTGTACAAGTTATATTGAGAATTAAACTTAGGGTGCTTATGTTTATTATAGGAAGGCCAATCTCTATTCTTAGAAAGAATTATACCAATTACACTAAGAATTTAACTCATGTTAAGTAGACTGAGGTCAATCTTCTATGACATTTTACCATAGGGATTCTCAAAGAAGGCATTGGGATTAAATCTAGTGTACTTACATTGGGTAGTTTTAAATATCTTGCAATGTATCATTTGAAGACTTTAAAGTAGATCCATATCCAAGAGAATCAAACACAAGCTAATTGTGTTTGCCAGTGTCAAGTCAATCTTCTAAGACATGTCAATCTAGGGATAATAAATTAAACACATACACACTATAGTTAAAAATTAAACCTAAGTTGGCTATGTTGGTAAATAAATGTAAATCCCTTGGATTGTGTTGCTTTGTAGGCCCTTAAGTAAAACCATACAAAATGCACTGAGAATTGAGCATAAATTAAGTGTGTATGACAATGTGCATTCAATCTCACAAAACATGTCACTTTGAGGATTTCCAGCCCATATAAAATGTGATGATAATTAAAACCATACAAGCTTTAGTCTTCAATCTCTTATGAATTGTAGTACCAAGGATTTTCAAATAAAACCAATAAACCAAAAAAAAGACTCTTTATTTATTTATGTTGTGGTTCATTATATCGAAGATCGATATTAGCTACATCCACAGAAAACTCACTTGTTTCTAGGTGAGTCAGTTATATTTCATGTAGAAATAACTCATAAGGAGCAAGCATGTCAATCTCAGGGGGAAGGGAACCCCTGTGGGGAGGATAATAGTGACTCGTCCCTACCACCCGAGCTACACCCACTTGACCCCCCAAAAAAAGACTTAAATAAATTGTAATAAGCTTTCGTTAATCTATTATTAAATTGCAACATGATTATCAATATATTAAATAACCACAATCCACTTACCAATTTATTGTTAAACCACACTACAACCAACTATCTCCTATACAATACATAAAAACTACACTATATATAGGGCACTCAAATCACCCTATTTCTTACGAGGGTGGTTTTTTCTGACCGGTCAAAGTTACATCTTTTCCCTCTATTTTTTTTTAAATAAAATGATTTGGGTCATCTTAAAATCAACCAATACCTCTAAAGGAAAAGTTCTCAACATAGGGTTGTAATTATAACTTCCAACATAGTTCCTACCAGGTTTAGGATCATTTTTTGTCAAATAAAAAATATTATGAGTGTCCCTTATCTCATGCACCAAAAAACATCACATCTCATAGTTACTACCTATACCTTACTTAAAAACATCACATTCCATAATTATTGTTAAAAATATCATTTTTAACCCCATGAATAATTTTCCCCTGCATTTCAAGTCAACACCTCATCCACTGCCAAGAATGTCATGGAGATAAGAAGTATTCAAATGAGGAAGATGCATAACTAGCAGTGTCATTGTAGACAAAGAATTGTTCACATTGAAGTGCATGGTTTCCTTAATTGATCTGCATAAAGATCGATTGCCTTCCTTTAAAACTAAGTTACTAGTAAATATTTGACATGGTATCGAAATTGCCATCAACATAATGGAAATTGTTAGCGTAAGATATTATCTGGACGTAATTATACTCCACTTGACACTCTCGGAGTTGTACATTATAGTAAATATTGAGATTCAACTTCCACATGATATAAACATATGTGTTGTCATTATTTTGAGATATACAAACATTCTTTCTTTGAAAAACAAACCAAAATAAGTTCTTTACAAAGATATATAATGTGTATATCCTTGACTTTCTGATATCCCTCTTCTTAATTACTTAATTTATAATATGCACTTAACAATAGAACCTCCAAAACCCCCAAAGCTAATAATAATTCCTATTAAATCATATCAAAATTACTAAATCACCCAAATAGTTTAGAGAAAATAAAACCATACCTAAGCCACCATTAAAATTTGATGCAAAATCAAAAAGTGGAGCATCCACTAGATTAGAGATATTGTAAAGAGTCCCATACCAAAGAAAAATACTTACTAGCAAATAAAAAAGAGAAAACAAAATCAATGTAATATTCCCAAGAAAAAGTTGAAAACTTCGGTTTTCAAAAGCATGGTTGGTTTTCCAAACTACACATAATGCAATATTGGATTATATTAATGTTTTTCACATTCGTTTATATTAATGTTTGAATGTTTGTTGTTCAAAGTTTACATCTTAACACAACCTTCATGAAAATTCCATAGGCTCATGAGTTAGTGTATTTGTTCATGGTTTGGGGTTTACATGTTGTAATTCGTTTTATTTTTGTTTACGTATGTTATGTCATGGATTGTGCTTATTGATGTGCATCTTAGTTCATGGACTATAAATGAATGTTAATAAGATGTTAATTAATCGACAATATTTGTTTCTATCTTTTTACAGAGATTTCATATAAATTGATTTACAATACTTATAACATGATTGGACATAGACACATGAGTTATGCTTGCAAAGGCCAACTATGTATTGTTTAATACATATTATGAGAAACATCGGAAATATGTTAGAGGACTTTGTTACCTAAAATAATCCAATGACCTTGTAACTAATTTAGCAGCTTTATCCCTTCCTCCATTCACTATTAGTCTATTATTTTCCATTTTTTCATTTGCAACACAATTCAACTTGTTAATAACTTGTCTAAAACCATAATAATCAACAATTTTTTGATAGAATTTATGTCACCATCAATATATTTGAAGAGATATTGAGAGTCCAAGTAATCATTTAGGGGATCATTAACAAATTGATGGGTGTGGTGTCCTAGGCTTTGGTGATTGGTGTCCAGGAGATGCTACATGTGGGATCGAAGTTGCTCGATTGATAGCGCTTTTTCATGGATTGATCCTCGGAATCTGGTTTACATCACACAGGGCTTATTATCGGTTTGTCACATGTTGTTGCTCATCCATGGACTGATCCTTGGAACTTGGTTAACATCACACAGGGCACAATATTGGTTTCTGGTCACATGTTGTTCATCGTTCTTTTTTGTAAAACTTAGATTATACCACAGATACAGAGATTTGATGAGTAATATCGTTAACAGATTTTTTATCATACTATGTCATATGGTCAAATGGAGGAGATCATGTTTCTCCTGCTGGTTTATTCCAAAACTGTGTATGGCCTATCCTCAATATGACGATCATGTAACTGCTATTATATCTAATAATAATAGTAGTTTTTTCTTCTTGAAAAAAAAAAGATTGAAAAGCTTTCTCATTATGTCGTAAGCCACTGAATAAGAATGCTTATTCCTGCAGACTAATATTCAATTACTTTTTTCACGGTTGCTCTAAATTGAACCCCATCACATCCTTCCCCTTATCTCATCATGATTATGCATGGGTGTTGGTGAAAGGAAGAAGTCTTGGGGGAATGGGGTAATGGAAATGTAGTGGGTCGATGTAGAAAGATTAAGAAGTCTTTATGAATAGGGAGATGTGAATGGTAGTTTGTGGAAAAAGACAAAAAAAAATTGTTATCATGTGGTCATATCATACATTGAAATGTGGTGTGCCTCCATATTTCCTCAATGGATGTTGAAAGATCCCATAGGAATTGTGTCATTAAAAATTTGCTTAAGCATAATATGCGACAAAACAATGGTAGTTGTAGTTGAGGCACCTAGAGAGGAAGGGGTTGAATGTTTCATGACAAGATGGTAATAACTCCCACTACAACAAATGTTAAGGAAACTACTCCATAGGAACAACAAAGCCCATGATACTACTGGTATTATTACGTTCTTTTTCTAGATTGTTACTTAATTTTTTAAATAAATAAACAATAAAAAATATATATCTTATTTAAAAGAATATTACATAAAATTTTCTCTCTTCTTGTCTGTTGTATTATATTAATTATGAGGATTGCATATAAGTCTCAAAATACCATATTCCTTATCTCAAGGGGAGAGTTTACAGGAGCATTGATTCATACTTACATAAAGGTAAATTGGTTGTGAGATGAGTATACTTATTTGCTTGACCTTCCCCTCCTCTTTTATAGGAGATGTTGTGTGGGTGCATATGTATCAAATAATAGTGAAATACACTTAACTTGTGTTATATCGGAATAACTTTTATGACTCTAAAATCTTTTATTTTCTCTTGTGTTGTTCTAAGATAGCATATACTTGATATCTGAGTTTAATGTTTTACGATTTGAATTTCATTTGGGGCTGAATAATCGATATTTACCTTTTATTTGATTTTAGAGAGATAACCATAAATTTTACTTATTAGAGCCTACAATTGGCATAGTATCTTTATATTGTTTTCTAAAGGGCCATGTATATATGATTTGAAGTGAGGATTTTCATGTTTTTTTTTGTAAAGAAAACATTTTGATTTCATATTTGAAAGAACAATGTCAAAGTGGTTGGAGGTTTGTCCTGGTTTTCCACATGGGAAACAATTTAGATCAGTGATAGAATCACAGTTTTAACAACATCCACATAGAAAATTTGATAGAGTTTGACAAAGCAACAAAAAAATTAAACTATAAATTTAACCCACGTAGGTTATGATCTATTTTGGAAAAGAAAATTTGACATAAACAACTAAAAGCACTATATTGATAATAACTCGTCATTTGGACATGGAGGAATCAAAGGCATCCATTGCTATGGGCTCCTTGCTACTATGAGGGGAGCAACCTGAGTCCTGTGGAATGCCCAAATGAGCTTCAATTCGACTAAGCCACTAATCCAAGTTCCTCATTGTTAGTGCAATTCATCCAACATTAGAAGGATTTCTTCCTTAACCTCATTTTGGTTAAGAAAAACCACACCGATAAAGAGATTCAACTACCAATAAATATCAACAATGTACATATATTTATTATAGCACCATCAAGTGTGCCCCATTTTGAGCACCCAACCAAAAATCTCCCCAAGCACCTTTGAATTTGTCAAACAACCTTGTTATCCAATGATTTCACGTTTCTCCCTAGTAATTTCTTCTTGGATGACGTGAGAAGTATTTGAAAGATAATGTTGAGTGGAATTCTTGGCCTCAATTAGGTGTGAGAGCATCCTTTTTCCTTGAAATAAGTTCCTCCCTTCTACTATGGGTGCACTAGCACAACATGTTGAGTAGGAGCTAGTAATTTGTCTTAAAACCTAAGTCGTAGATATCACCAATAGATGGAGAAGAGGAGAGGATGAAAAACTATAGCACATTGCAAATTTGAAAATTAGAGTGAGAGACTAAGAGTAATTTGAGACATGAATATTTTGGCTTGGTGAAAGGCATAGGTGAGAGGGACCTCGATTGGAAAGTAAGTATTTCAAGACTTGATGGTTTGGAGGCAGAACAAAAAATCAAATAGAAGAGCCAACAAAAAGGAGGTGATGCAAGATAAACAAGTCCTGGAGGACACACAAAATAAAGAGGTAGGTAGTAAAGGAAAAATCCAAGAACACACAGATATAAATAAAAATACAAGAAGAGCACTTGTAGGAGAGCGAGTTGGATTGACAATAATGTTTCCATGAAAAAAATAATGCACCACCTTTCTATCCTTGGCTCTATGTGTTATAGGCCATTTTTTCACATCTGATCAATAATCTAGCAAATTGGATCATTCAACATCCATCAACACCTTGTCATCATCCCTACAGAAAGCCCTAGGCATGACTCTCCCAAACCCCTAAGTTTATGGGCTTAACTACTTCATTTCCATGCTTTTAAGGCCCAACACGCTCTGTTCCCTTAGGAGATCGTGTTCAGTGCAGGTTGCTCCACTTTTCACCTGCACTGATCATTAGCAGGTTGTCCCTTCCTGGGGGTTCGTTGATTCTAGAATTACGGGAAAAATAAAAAGAACCTTGAAGCTTCCTCTTCCAGAATCTTCCAAGAGTTGTTCCAACCATTCACCTTGGATAATAACTTTTAATCCTATCTCATACTACCTTCGAGATTTCACCTCTTATATGTTGATCTTATACTCCCATCAAGAGTCGATCTCAAGCCTAGATTGGTAAATGGATAAGAATTTGTTAAATTTAGATAACCATGGTGTTTTATGCTTGATGCACTTTTACAAGGATCTTTCTTAGGCCCAATACAAAATATAAATCACATAAACTTGAAAGTAAAATGTTGATAGAACATAATAATAGATCAATAGAAGACAAGCCAAATATAGATCAGATTTACAATTCCTTTTGTCCAGCAAAGATATGAGATATTGTGGCGTTACGACGGTCAGCAGCATGCTTCAACCAAAAAAGTCTTTCTCGGTTATCCAACACTTTCATGTGTCACACCCACAGCCCTCAAAGACATATCATCACAAGTCAATGCAAGTCAAACCAAGGACAACGCAAAAAAATCAATGCAGGCATCTTCAGAAAAGTCAACGCAACAGACTAGGGCTTCGGTCAAACAACATGGAATTCCTTGATTTTAGTGCCCAGCTGTATGACCTCCTAAAATCGGAATTTCTGCAGAATATTGAGGTCAAACGACCAAGGGTTAACCACGGTCAATGTTGGTCAACGTTGCAGCAGAAAATCCCTAAACAGATTAATGCAAAAAACAGTAGCTTCGCTCCACCGTGTGAGGGAAAAAGGCCTCCAAAGGCTATCGAACCAATTAGATAACAATGAGAGAATGTGTGATGAGTTGATGAGAAAATGACCTCCAAGTCTCTCCAATTTATATCCACCAATGAGGGTGTGTGACACATCTCTTAGGCATGTGGGATACCTTGCACATGTGGAAAATAAATTCAAAATCAATGTTATGCTCATATGATCAAGTTGATCTTTAGATCAATCTTGCACCTCTCTGAAAGAGGAATCTAATAAAAATATGACCATCGGAATATGAGCAGTGCAACATGGAGTTTGGACCTAGTTTCCCAAAATTAGCACTGCCTCTCAACTAGGGAGAACTCCATCTGTCCACAAGTGCCATCCATCATGTACCAAACCAAACATCATGTGTCGTCCCGTCGTAACTTTCTTTGCTAGCTCTTTATTTCACAACAAAAGGTGAGTCATAAAGACATTACACACAGCTGACCCGGAGTCTGCTTAGAGGTAAAAACCTCTCTCGGACTCAAAAGTGTCTCATACTAACCCGAAGTCAGTTTAGAGGCAAAAACCTCTCTCAGACTCAAAAGAGTCTCATACTAACCCGAAGTTAGTTTACTGACCCGAAGTCGGTTTAGAAGATAAAACCTCATCATACTTGATCCCATATCAAGGTGTTGGACACGTGCCATCCTAGACATAGAGAGTACAGAAATATTTGATGCGTCCATCGGTCTTGCTATGGTCTCTATCCACATTTACCACCTCATTGGCCAAATGAAAGGTACTTCCCATGAGTTTGAAACTCCATGGATAGGATGCATGTAGGGCACGGATCAGAGAGAGGCGAACCAACTCAATATCATAATGGTGGGGTAGAAGCACTACAAGGTTCGACAAGCCTAGCCCCGTGAGTGCTTATAGATCCAAGAAGCTTTCCCCAAGCCCCCTGGAGATCCCAGAGCTCATAGTCCAACTCAAGCAGGACCCTCAGAATAGGGTCTTTCCATGATTCCAAGAGTCTCACAGAAGGTTAGGAACTTGACCTTCCCCAGGGGCTTAGTGAGAATATCTGTGACCTGCTCATCAGTTCCTATATGATCAAGCCTTACGGTGCCTCGTTATACCATATCCTGGATGTAGTGGTACCTGATATTAATATGCTTGGAACACGAGATTCTCAGAAAGACGAATCCCACTATGGTTATCACAAAGGGTAATGGTGGTATCTAGCACATGCCCGAACAGCTCACTGAAGAGCTTTCGCAACCAAAAAAATTCACAACAGGCCATACTCGTTGCAATGTATTCGGCCTCAGCGGTGTTCAAATCCACCGACTTCTGCTTCCTGCTCATCCAAGATATCGAAGTTGAACCCAAGGTGAAGCAACATCCAGATGTTCTCTTTCGATCCACCACACTGCCAGCCCAATCGACATCAGTATATCCATGCAGTCTCAAACTCCCGGCAGTGTATCTCAGCCTATGGTTGATTGTGCCCCAAAGATATCTCAACAGATTCTTGGCACCAATCCAGTGACTATGATGAGGTTCAACCATATGTTGACTCAAAGTGTTCACTACAAAACATACGCCCAGACGAGAGTTTGCTAAGAACATCAAGGCCCCTACGAGTTGTCGATACTCGGTAGGATTTGCTAGCACAGGCCCAGAAGCGTTTCCACTCAACTTCTTAAATTTGAGTTCCATCGGTGTCAACACAGACTTATATTCCACCATACCAAATCTCTCCAGAAATTTCACAACATATTTTCCTTGAAAAAGGAAAATCTCGCCTAGCCTTTGCCATACCTCCAAGCCTAGGAAGTAGTGCATCAATCCTAGGTCTTTCATCTCAAACTTGGAAGCTAGCTCCCTCTTACACTAATGAATGAGAAGGTCAGCACTTGTTAGGAAGAGATACTCCACATAGAGAACTATAATGAGAGTCCTTTCTCTATCAACGTAAAATAAAGGTTTGGATCAGCATTACTTCGAGTGAAGCCCAGCTTCATCAAGTAGCTATCTATCCTCTCATGCCAAGCCTTGGGGGCTTGCTTCAACCCATAGAGGGCTTTCTTAAACCTGCATACATAGGTGTCTCTATCTTGGACTTCGAACCCTAGAGGTTTCCCCACATAAACCTCTTCCTTTATTGAACCATGCAGAAAGGTAGTCTTGACATCCATCTAATGGAGACTCCATCCTTGCATTGCAGCAAGAGCAATGATAGATCAGATGGTGGTATAGCAGGCGACAAGTGAAAATATATCATCATAATATATGCCTAATTTTTGAGAGAAGCCTCGGGCAACAAATGTTTCCTTATACTTTTCATCACTACCATCAGCTCCATGCTTGATCTTGAAGAGCCATTTTGAGGTGACAAAATATTTGTCCTCCGGTCTTGGGACCACTTCCCAGACATCATTCTTCATAATGGACTCATATTCTTCATGCATAGCATCCTTCCAAACTTGATGCTTTATGGCTTCTTCAAATGTTTCAGGCTCATATTATACTATTCTACTCCTGGCTGCTAGATACCCTTGGTATATCTTCGGCTTCTTGCTTTCACGGAATGTCCCCCTTGGGGAAATATGTCTCTCGACATCTTCGAGATTATCCCTAATCCATGAGGGTCTTCTCTTATTTGAAGGAGGTGGATCAATGGGATCCATAGGTCCTTCAACATCGAGCATCAGGTCATCCTTCGACTCTTCCAAATTCCCTACTTCTTCATCTTCTATGTCTTCCTGGGAGCTAGGAAGTTTTTTTACTTTCTTGAGGGCAACATCTTCATTGAAGGTGACATCATGAAATATCTCCACTTCTCTTTGACCAGGCACATAGATTCTATATGCCTTCGAAGTTTCACTGTAGCCCACAAACATTCCCTTCTTTCCAGAAGCATCCAGCTTGCTTCTATTTTCTTTCGGCACATGAAAGTAAACAAGACAACCAAAAACTATAAAATGAGAAACATTAGGTTTCTTACCAGAGAAGACTTCTTATGGAGTCTTGGAGTCCAATGCGGAATGCGGGCATCTATTTTGAACAAACACAACAGTGTTCGCATCTTCTACCCATAGAAACTTTGAAAGACCTTGGTCATATAGCATGGCACGTGCAACTTCCACAGTGGTCCTATTCTTTCTTTCAGCAACACCATTTTGCTCAAAAGTATACATAGTTTTGGTGTCCCTCTTAATGCCAGCTTCCTTGCAAAAGTCATTGAATTCATTTGACTGATACTCGATCCCATTGTCGGTCCTCGAAATTTTGATTCTCTTCTCGGTTTTATTTTCCACCAATGCTTTTAAGGTACGGAACCATTTGAATGCTTCGTCCTTCTTCTTCAAAAATATATCCAGGTCTTGCGGGAGAAATCATATATAAAAGTCATGTAATAGGAACATCCTCCCAAGGATGACACAGGCAGCAAACTAGATAAGTCAGAATGTATCAAATGCAAGATATCAATTGTCTTTGTAGCAGTTTAGGGGAATGGTCCCCTTGTATGCTTCCCTTCGGCACAACCCTGAAATATACCTTCATGATCATCTCTCAATTAGGGCATCCCTGTCACCACCTTCCTTGCTTCAGGAAGGGCTTTGTAATGAAGGTGTGTAAACCTCCAATGCCATAACTCTAGATCTTCCTTGAAGTTATTCTTCCATATAAGTATATTTCTCAACCAATTCAGAAATGGCTTCTTTATAACCAGTACATCAATCAAATTCAAAATTGACTTGATAAAATTTTGACTTTAAGAAAGTGGATGGCCTGCAATTCAAGACACATAATGTCTTCTGAAGTTGTTGTCATGAACTGGTGTTGATAAGGGTTATGAGCACACTTCTGAGATAGAGTTAGGGTGTCGTAGTGACCCTTATATAGCTCCAAGAAATAGAGATTCTTAGAACCCTTTTAATGCAGCCCAACCTTACTATGCTGCCCAAACTGATAATGCAATCCAGCGTTACAATGCCGCCCAAACTGATAATGCAGTCCAGCCTTAGAATGTTGCCAAAACTGATAACCTTCCAATGCTGCCTTCTAGCATCATCAAAAATCTTAATGAACAAATTTGATGTAGAATGGAGTGTGACCTGCATATAATACCTTGATTCACCCTTGCTACCCTTAGGTTATATGCGGCTAGCGAATGGTTGACTACGGCAAGGATAAATGACCCAAAACATGATTGTTAGATACTCAAAATAACCCTCGACTGTGATGCTATAGAAGTTATGCCTTGATGCCCATTGATCTAAGATGATAGACTATAAAAGGCACACCTAACTTGTTGAGATTAAACAAGAAGATTCAGCACCCACACCTAGTGCATTAATCATCTAGTTGCATTTAGCACCTAGTTGCATTAGGCACCCATACTAGGGTGGGGCCCACAGTGCTATTTTTGGGTGCATGTCTATTTTTGTTATCCCTTAATTAAGATGGACATTAAACTGTAATCTATTCTCAAAGTGGACTTCAATGAGTTAACTGAAAGTGATAAATTCAGTTATCTAGTGGATTTCGAGTTAGAGGTTGTTGGTGAGGCATGCAGAGTAATTCTAGTTGTAACAAAGTTCGAAGTGTAGTGGCGCATGAGTTTGTGCAAGTTGTAAATCAGTTAAAATCAGTTAAGTGAGTTAAACTAAGTTGTGCTAGTTGTAACTAAAGATACACTAGTGAGAGATCTAGTGAATTAAATATTAATTAATTCACAATCAGTGATTTCACATGCAACTGAGGATTTACTATTATTAGTTGCATGCATGTCAGATCTAGTGAAGACCCAGTTGAGTTCTAGGTGAAAGGGAAGTTGAATATCAATTGTAGGATTATTGGCTTGCACACATGCAGGAAAACACCCATTGGAGTGCCCATGATACTTGCATAGTCAAGGCAGGCAAGAATTTCTATCTTTTAGGAATCTTTACCATCAGGGATTGCGCAAGGCAGGCAGGTTGTCTAGAGGCTGAGAATTGGCTATGTGTTGGTTAGTCTTGCATATGACAGTGTGAGACAATTAACTGAGTATTGGAGGGATCTTGTGAGAATATTTTTGTATGTAATTGTTTCATGATCCATACTTAATATACAATAGAATATAGTGGGGTTTTTAGCTGTAATATTTCCTCGGGAAATTAGCTGTGTTGTGTGTGGTTGATCTTTCTTCATGTTGATGTGATTAGTGATTGTGTTTCTAATTCCACAAAAGATTTGTAGAAGTGATTCAGTACTTAAATTTAGTACATTGTTAGATCGGGTGAATCCAAGATATACATGCATATTGTATAATTTATACATGGTATCAGAGCACAGGAAATTGCAAAAGTGAAGCAGGAGTTGAGTTTGTGACTAGATAGAATTAGAATTTGTAGAAATACTTTCTTGGTGCTACAGCTGATTCAAGATCGAAATAGATTTCAATGGCTTGAGGTTAGATTATGCACTCGAGGGAAGCTCGAACTATATTTCTTGGAAGGACAAGATGGATGCAGTATCCGAAGACAATGGGTTGAAGGAATTCATCGAGAAAGATGTTCCTAAACTCGATGCTACAGATGCTGCAAATCTTGATGCATGGAAAAAGAAAGTGGAAAAGGTGAGGAGGATCCTATTGGAGGGAGTACGAGACCACATTATCTCGATCCTCTATGGGAAATCTACACCATATGCAATGTGGAAGGCTTTGACGGATCTATTCCAAAGCAGCAACGACCATAAGAAATTGGCGCTCTAAGATAAACTCAAGAAGATCAAGATGGAAAAGGGTGACACCATTCCAAAATGTCTAACAAAGTTTTTCCAATGGGGAGCATTGGAATAAAATTTGATGATGATGATTTGGTGAGCTTGGCTCTCCTAGGACTTCCCAAGAGTTGGCACAGTTATCAAGACTTTGTCAATGGAAGGGAAAATTTTCCAGATTGGGAACGACTATGGTCGGATTTGGTGCAGGAGGAGTTCAAACGAAACACTAGATATGGATCTTCAACTAATAATGAGGATGAAGAGGATTGTGATTTGGATGCCAAGGCAAGGAAGGGGAATGGGAAGAAATTCCATTCTAAATCCAAGTCCAAGAATGGAGAGAAGTAGGACATGTTCAAGGTGAATTGTTTTCACTGTCACAAGCATGGGCATTTTGCTACTAACTGTCCACAAAAGAAGAAGAAAAAGAAGGCTAGAGGATCTGCAGTTGGTGAGGCCCTTGCCTCTCAATTTGAGCTTGAATTCTCATTGATCACATTCATGGTGTCCATTGCATTGGGATCTGTGTGGTATTTGGATAATGGCGCTTCCTCTCAGATGACGGGAGATAAGGAAATTTTAAGTGACTTGAGGAGAAAGATCTCCATATGCATATTGAAATGGGTGACGATGGATGATACAGTGCTACCGAGATTGGTACCATTACCTTTATTAGGGAGTCAAGTAAACCATTTCAATTAAAATATGTGATGCATGTACCAGGTCTGAAGAAAAATTTGGTCTTAGTCGCAATGTTGGAGGATAGAGGCTATGACGATGTTTTTAGTGATGGAAAAGCTTTCGTGTGACATAAAACAATAGGTCAAGCCAAGAGGATAGGGATTCGAGTTAAGAATCTCTACAAGTTGGAGGTAGATGGCTGCACAATAATGATGGGCAAGGCAGATCAAGTGGTGATCCAGGATGAGGGCAAATTATGGCACAAGCAATTGGGCCATCTTCACCATTGAGCCTTGAAAGTCATGTAGAATATTTCTACTGGTCTTCCTAGGGGTACACTTGTGCAGTCAAACACATGAAAGGGATGTACTATGGGAAAATATGTAAAGGCCACCTTTCATGAGAAGGAAAACCGAGCTTCGAGGATCCTTGAGAGAGTTCACTCAGACGTGTGTGGTCCTTTCTCTGTTGCTTCAACAGCAAAACATAAGTACTATGTAATCTTTGTTGATAACTTTTCTCATAAGTGTTGGATCTTCTTCATGCATAAGAAAGATAAAAAATTCTCTAAGTTCTGTGATTTTAAAGCACTGGTGGAGAAAGAGTCGGGGAAGCAAGTGAAGGCTCTTAGGAACAATAGTGGTGGAGAATACATCTCTAACGAATTCAAGAACTTATGCAACAAAGAAGGAATTCAAAGAGAACTCATAGCGCCTCATAACCCACAACAGAATGGGGTCACGGAGAGGAAGAACAGAACTATTGTGGGTGTAGCATGAGCGATGTTGCATGATCAAGGCCTACTGATGCATCTGTGGGCGGAAGCATGCAATACAATGATACATGTGAAAAATCATTGTCCTCATAGAGTGCTTGGCATGAGTACACCTGAAGAGGCTTTCACTGGTAAGAAACTTGATATTTCACACTTTAAGATTTTTGGCTCATATGTTTATGTGCATGTGACAAAGGACGCTGGGAAGAAGCTGGAACCAACAACTGAGGTTGGGATTTTTATGGAGTACACTGAAACACCCCATAATTATTGTGTGTATTTACCAAACATCAAAATGACTATTATGCGACGGGATATCAAATTTGATGAGGAGAAAGCCATGCGGTTGTCCCTTGAGAGGGAGTTGGACTTGCATGCAGAGGAGGAACTGTTGGTTCCCAAGGATGAGTCTCAAGATGTGGATCAGCCACATGAGGAGGTTAATGGATTTGAGACTTGATGATGCACAGAATGTAGGAGCCCCTACTTCACAGCACAGACAAAGTCACTCTCCGGAACGATTTACTGGATACATGGCTCTTATGAGCAAATTTATTGTGACTGAACCATCTTCCTTTCAGGAAGCAGTGCAGCAGCCTACTTGGGTTGATGCAATGGTGGAGGAGTATGACTCCATTGTCAAGAACAGTGCATGGGAGATAGTCCCAAGACCAGTCGACAAATCCGTGGTTGGATCGAGAGGGATCTACAAGGTAAAGCAAGCTACTTATGGGAGTGTGGAGAAATACAAGGCCAGATTTGTGGCCGGGGATTCTCACAGATCGAGGGGATAGCTTATGAAGAGAATTTTTCACCTATTGGTAATCTTCCATAATATCCATCCTTTCACTCTCAGCACAGATGGGCTAGTGCATTCATCAGATGGATGTGAAAACTGTGTTTCTCAATGGGATCATTGAGGAAGAGGTGTACATAGAACATCCTGAAGGTTTCAAGATATTCAACAGTGAGTTGCATGTGTGCAGACTCAAAAGAGCACGATATGGGCTGAAGCAAGCACCCCGTGCTTGGTACACTCGGATAGACAGTTATTTCACCGGATTGGGCTTCACCAAAAGTGAAGCAGATGCAAACCTGTACTAGATTGGGGTTGAGGGTAAGATATTGATCATTGTTCTTTATGTTGATGATCTAATTTTGACTGGTGATGAGCAGTTGATACACTCATGCAAGGATGATCTTGCAAGGAAGTTCAAAATGAAGGACATGGAACTACTTCATTATTTCCTTGGATTGGAAATATGGCAATGGGATGGTGAAATTTTTGTGTCTCAAGGCAAGTATGAAAAGGAGATATTGGGTAAGTTTAACATGGAGAGCTGCAAACCCATGGAAACTCCTCTTCCAGGAAATTGGAGGAAAGAGGATGCTACTTCTGGAGAGGTAGTGGATGTTACTATATATCGACAGTTAGTGGGTTCGCTAATGTATTTGGTGAACACGATACCAGACATTTGCTACGCAGTTAACCAGCTGAGTCAAGCTATGGTTAAGCCTACCAAGCTCTTTTGGAAGGCGGGGAAGCATGTCCTGAGATACCTGAGGGGTACATCACAGTATGGTCTATGGTACAGACGGACGGATGGAGTGAAGCTGCATGGCTTCATGGATGCATATTGGGCTGGCACTCCATCGAACAGAAAGAGCACATCAGGGAGGATCTTTAGCATTGGATCAACAACGATTTCCTAGTACAGCAGGAAAAAACGATATGTGGCACTAAGTTTAGCGGAAGCGGAATACATGGCAGCAATTCAAGCTGCATGTGAGGCTATCTAGATGAGAAAGATATTGGTTGGTTTGTTTGGTTCTTAGATGGATCCGACAGTGATTCATTGTGATAATAAGAGTTGCATTAAACTATCGATTAATCCCGTGTTTCATGATAGTTCCAAGAGTATAGATATCTGGTACCATCATCTCAAAGATTGTGTGCAGAGAAGGATCATGTTGCTACAGTACATTCCCACGGAAGATCGGGATGCAGATATTCTGACGAAGGTGCTCACTAGGGGAAAATTCGAATACCATAGAGACAGGATCGGGGTGAAGGATAATCCCTTTCTTGTTGAGAGGGAGTGTTAAGATTCAATAAGAAGATTCAACACCCATGCCTAGTACATTAAGCACCTGGTTTCATTTAGCACCTGGTTGCATTAAGCACCCAAACTAGGGTGGGGCCCACAGTGCTATTTTTGGGTGCATGTCTATTTTGGTTATCCCTTAATTAAGATGGACATTAAACTGTAATATATTCTCAATGTGTACTTAAATGAGTTAACTGAAAGTGATAAATTCAGTTAGCTAGTCGATTTTGAGTTAGAAGTTGTTGGTGAGGCATGCAGAGTAATTCTAGTTGTAACAGAGTTCGAAGTGCAGTGGTTCATGAGTTTGTGCAAGTTGTAAATTAGTTTAACTCAGTTAAGTGAGTTAAACTCAGTTGTGCTAGTTGTAACTAAAGATACACTAGTGAGAGATCTAGTGAATTAAATATTAATTAATTCACAATCAGTGATCTCACATGCAACTGAGGATTTACTATTATTAGCTACATGCATGTCAGATCCAGTGGAGACAAACATGCAGGAAAACACCCATTGGAGTGCCCATGATACTTGTGCAGTCAAGGTAGGCAAGAATTTATATCTTTTAGGGATATTCACCATCGGGGATTGTGCAAGCAAGTTAGGTTTTCTGGAGGCTAAGAATTAGCTATGTGTTGGTCAGTTTTTCATATGACGGTGTGAGACAATTAGTTGAGTACTAGAGGGCTTTTATGAGAATAGCTTTATATGTAATTGTTTCATGATCCATGCTAAATATGCAATAGAATATATTGGGGTTTTTAGCTGTAAGCTTTCCCCGAGAAATTATCTATGTTGTGTGTGATTGATCTTTCTTCATGTTCATGTGATTAGCGATTGTGTTTTTAATTCCGAAAAAGTTTTGTAGAAGCGATTCATTATTTAACTTTAGTACATTGTTAGATCGGGCGAATCCAAGATATACATGCATATTGTATAATTTCTACACAACTTACTTCTGTTACAGCATCCTGAAGTGGCCAGAGATCTGCAGCCTTAATCATCGTGAAACAATCCATAAAACTCCTCAACGCTGACCCAAATATATGTTGCCCAATACAAAATATCAATCACATAAACTTGAAAGTAAGATGTTGATAGAACACAATAATAGATCAATAGAAGACTAGCCAAATATAGATTAGATCTACAATTCCTTTTGTTCAGCAAAGATATGAGATATTGTGGCGTTACGGTGGTCAGCAAGATGCTTCAACCAGCAAAGTCTTTCTCGGTCAACGAGCACTTTCATGTGTCACACCCACAACCCTCAAAGACATCTCATCACAATTCAATGCAAGTCAAACCAGTGACAATGCAGACAGCTTCAGAAAAGTCAATGCAACAAACTAGGGCTTCAGTCAAACAGCTCATAATTCCTCGATTTTAGTGCCCAGCTGTACGGCCTCCTAAAATTAGAATTTCTACAAAATATCGAGGTCAAACGACCAAGGGTTTACCATGGTCAATGCTGCAGTAGAAAATCCCTAAACATATCAGTGCAAAAAAACAGAAAGCCCTAAACAGATCAGCACGGAAAACAACAGCTTCGCTCCACTGTATGAGGGAAAAAGGCCTCCAAAGGCTATCAAACCAATCAGATCACAATGAGAGAATGTGTGATGAGTTGATGAGAAAATGACCTCCAATTCTCTCCAATTTATATCCATCAATGAGGGTGTGTGACACATCTCTTAGGCATGTGGGATACCTTGCACGTGTGGAAACTAAATTCAAAATCAATGTTATGCTCATCTGATCAAGATGATATTTAGATCAATATTGCACCTCTCCAAAAGAGGAATACAACAAAAATATGACCATCTTCATATGAGTAGTGAAAAATGGAGTGTGGACCTAGTTGCCCAAATTAACAAAATTCTTAAACTACCATCCTCTCCTATATATTTATTGTTGTCCACAAGCTAGGGGTTGGATTTTAGAGACTGATTACCCCCATGATTCTGCTTTAGACCTAAGGAGAGTCATCATTCCATGCATTGAGGTGACATATGGTGTGCTTTGTACCAATGAAGGACAAATCAACTTGGGGAGTTCTCTACATGATCAAATCCTATATTTGGTTGTAACTCTCTCCATTTCTATTAATACAAAAGTACATTGTTTTCCTATATGTGTTGTTTATGTTCATATGTTTCAATGTTTTTATGATCCATTGAATGAAGTGATTGGATAATGCTACATAGATATCGTAGATCTTTGGCTTGTTTTGTTTTTATGTGCATGTTCTAATTATAGCAATCCAAGCTAGGATTGGAGCGTACAAGCCAAGAAGAGAGTGAACCTTACGACAGATTCCAAGTAAGCCTCATCTCATTGTTTGATAAATTTAAGGGAAACATTATATTCTTTGTTTTATGTTGTTCTATACCATGCCACTAGGTCTAGGGAAGATACTTATGTCTGTAGTCGCATATTCTGCATAAAAATTTGGTGACTCCATTGGGGATTGATTCATTCCTTTGGTGGTTTCATTGTCCTTAGTACTTGCTTTTCCTCTTTTTTCATACCTCCATTGCCTCACTTAGTCTAAATTGACCCTAAGAAGACATTTCATTAAGATTCAGTTGCATTTTTTGTGTCGAAACTTGGTATTCCTTGATCAATGCTCCCCTTGGTCTGGAGACAGAGTGTTGCAGTGTACCCCAACCTTCTCTGTACCTACATTGCATAGCACTGGTGCACTTTCAACACCTGTGTTGACCCCTGTTTCATGCACAAATGTGCCTTGTTGTGATTTTCTCTTTGTTCAGCTCCATTACAATTGTTATTCCTTGTGTCCCTGAGTGTCTTTTTGTCCCTCAGAAGCCTCCATCTTGTTTGCTTTTGTTTTTTAGTGCCTTTGATAATAATTTGTTTAGATTTTAATTTGTTCTTGACATTAGGTCATTAGAAAATTGAATTCTTTGATCATTGAGTGCTTGAAAGAATTGGTGGTTTAGTCATTGTCCTGAACAGTTTTCCTTTATCAATGATTAGACAAATATCTTAGTTTTCATCTAAAAATTAAGTGGAATCCAAAAGAAAAATATTATGCATCATGCATTGCATGTAGGGCTTTAATTTTGATTGTAATAGTGAGTTTGAGGGGATCGATTGTTGCATCACTTGTTTGTTTCATTGTTGATTAATTTATGCTTCCCCTACTTAGTTAGGACTTTCATTGTTAAAAGGAAAACGAAAAGATTTATTTTTGTCATATAAGTTTCATCATAGGTGTGTTCAGGTGACATCTATTTTTTAGCCTTGAAATTGAAATATAATTCAATATCAACTCTAAAATTAATCTCAATTAACCAAAGTATCATTTGAAACTTAACGACACACATAGAGGTCAAGGCCAAAGATGTGTTATGACATCTTTAGACATAGGAGTCGTATTTATTTTCCAACATTGCATTCCGGAGGTGATATCCTGTTCCACGTACATAAGTGTATCGAATTGTTCTCCCATGTACCTCCAGGTATATCGGATGGCTCTCCACGCATGAAAAGTATATGGGAATGTTCCGATCGTACGGTTACGCATTAGACAACATTACTACAAACTGCGCTTCCACGTACCTATGTATATATTTTGGAAATCCCCTGTAGGTTGCTATCATGCCTTAGGTAACTAAGTTGACCACCTTGTACATTGTGATACACCAAACACAACATTTAGGGAGATTTTATGCTCGTACATGAATCCTTAGTTCTCCAAGGTGGTATATTGCAGTTCACAGTTAGTTTGTAAACCCTTTTGCCTAGTTACCCCTATTTTGTTTTATTTTGTGTCTTTAATTTCTAAAACCAAATAATTTACCACGAAACAACATCCTCACCATGGACCAACTCCTTAGTGGATCTTAGGTTGAGACTAATGGTTAAAGTTCCTGAGTCTACCAATCAAGGAAACCCCTCTGATGGGAATCCCGATCCTCTTCCTCCTTTGGGAAACATTGGTGCTCCTTATATGGCAACATTGTCCCTTCCCAGATTTACCATTGGTTTTCTAGTTTGGTTGTTTTTTACCACTATGGTTCTGAATGTATGAACTACTCCTCAGCTAAATTATCCTCCACCTGAATAGTATCAACCTCAAGTTGATCCTAATGTTGACCCTTTGCCTTCTTACCTGTTGTTTCTTCATCCCTTTCTTTCTCCTCGCTTGGTGAAAGTTTTGATTCTAGTAACCGGGAAACTAAGAAGAAGAAGAAAAGGACGAAGAAGAAGAAGAAAAATAAGCAGGGGGCAAACCAAGCAACCATTGCTACCCGAGCAACTAGTATGGACAAATATTGCAATCAACTCTGCAAAGTTAAAATTATTGCAAGTTATGTAAGGGTTTCCACCTTCTTAGAGATTTCCCTGGTATTCCCAAGGTATTAAAAGTGTGGCCCATAGGTTCACATCATCCCTAGTCATTTTCCTCTAGAGATCATGTGGGCAACAAACCATTAACTAGTGATAGTAAGGTAAATGGGAAGAAGGGGAAAGTCAAGTTTCCCTAGATTTTATGTGAAGGGAATCATCCAATTCATCTTTTTCCTTATATGGATGAAACCTCAAAAGTGTTGGAAAACTTTATAGCTTCTCAACCTTGTCTTTCAGATGGTTACCGAACAATTTCTCCTAATCCTCCACTAATTGATGAAGTGATTGATCAGAATCTGAATCCATTCAATCCCACTCTCTCTGAACGTTAATCCCATGAGTCTATTCCCGACCTCTGATTGGTTGAGAAAATGGTTGACTTGATTCCACCTTTAGTTGATCGTACCTTTCTTGTAGAGAGTGAAGTTCATACCGCTTAGGTTCTTATCACTTCTTCATATTCCAATGAACTAGGGTAAACCCTCTTATTCCCATGACACAGGGGGAAAATACTCTTGTTCCCGCCACATAAGAGAGTAATTATCTCGTTCCCATAGCACAAGGGGGTAGTTCTCTTGTTCCGAAGACACCCCCTCCAAGTGGTATGGTCATTTTCTTTGATTGGATTCGACTGATAGGATATCGTCTTCCCCCTTACATGCCCTTCCAGATTATAGTACATGCTTATAATATATGCATACTTAGAATAATCATAGATGAAGGTGCGCCTATTAGTATTATGTCATCAACTACTTGGAAAGATTTAGGTTCTCCACAACTTGTGCCTATTACCCATAATATATTGGCTTTTAATAGAGGAACCAGTCAACCATTAGGGATCCTTCCTCAGTTTCATATTACTTTGCAAGGAAAGACTGTCTATGTCGATGTGACGATAGTCCAAGGACCTTTAGAATTTAATTTAATCCTTGGGCATGACTATGTCTATGTCATGGGAGCTCTTATCTCTTCACTCTTTCGTGTGATGTGTTTCGCGCATGATGGAAGGATTGTGACCATTGACTAGCTTTCATTCGTTGGTCCTAATTTGACTACAAATCAACCAACATCCCTAAATGGTCCTTATATGTAAGTGGTATCTTCCCCGCCATAGATTAATATGTGGCAACCTATTCCATGCCCACGTCTAGTGATGATATAGTAGGTGATGCAGTGCATCATGTACTGAGGGCATTAAAGCATTATCTTTCCATTGGATCACTTGATATTTGTCCCTTCCGAAGAAATATTATCCCATATTATGAGAACCTTTTGGAAGCCATGACCTCCTGGAGGTCATGATCAAGGTTCCTTGAGCAGATTTCCTTTTCTTGTGTCAAGATCGTTAAAAAATGAAACAAGGCATCATGAGCATAGTTCTTTTCCTGTGTCAAGCTCGTTAAAAAATGAAAATGAAACAAATCCCCTTCAAATTCGAATATTTGATTAAATCTCATAAATTCCCAGTTGAGTCTTTCACTTGATCTCATAAATGAACCCTCATTCCATCCACCTACTAGTAACTAGTAGTCTACTTAGGTGAATGAGATGAAGCTTTGGGGGCCATGTGCCTATAATTCAATAATTATGTTGGGGGCATTCAAACTTATTTCAAGCATAGTTTCCCATGTTTCAAGCTTGTGTAAAAATGAAACCATTCCCATTTTATCTCGTGTGATTTCCATTTTTTATTAGTTTATTTTTGTCATATGAGCCTTGGTTTTTTTATTCCATCGTCACCATTTGTTTGGCCGATCATACACTTTAACTTGGTTGTTTTACCCTTTCCTGAGGAATTGTTGCGATCAGTGGTCTTATCAGCATGCCTTTGAACCTCTATGTATTTTGAGCGTTCCTCTAGGAGGAGTCCTCTTTCAACTCTTTTCCAACTCCCTAAACATGACAATATTGTCATGCACTTGTCTTTTCGAACTCGTTAAATTAAATCAAAATACATCTACTCAGTATAAGCTTAACCATTTTCTGAACTGAGATAGACTATTTATGAAAAAGGAATACCTTAGTCAATCATGGCTAAGAGGTTCTCTTGGGTATCTTTTTCTGCCTTTTCGGACTCAAGGGACCTTTTACGAAAAGGAACCTTTGGAATTTTCTTTTTTCGCCTCTTTTTCACACTCTATAAACATGAAAAATATGTTGAGTTATACCTTCGTTGGACTCGTTAAAACATCAAACAATGATGGGCTCGTAGATCATGAACAGACTGAACCACTCCTTCTTTGGGTTCATTAAACATACTAGGAGGGATTCATCCGAAGAATGAACTTACAGATCAATCATATGTTATCTTCCTCAATATTGTTAAAAAATAAAGAGGTACTAACCAACAATGGTTGGGGAAATTTGGAAAACAAGGTACTCCGCTTGTTAATGGAAATAAGTCGCTCTTAAACATGGCACTCTTCAACTTCATCTTTGTGGCTTTTGGTTTGGGAAATCTGTTTGTCTTTTGGTTCATCACACCATTTCAAAGCCTCCATTTTCGATTTTGGGTCAATGCATTTAGTGTCACCGATATGTTCAAGAGAATTCATTAAGTATATATCTACTACAATACTATTAAGCCTTCATTCCATGTCTATCCTTCCTAATCCAATTATGTAACCACATCATTCTGTCTCAAATCATGATACCCGTTTCGTGTCAATAATGGGGATATATCAAGGCCCTCTTGCGATGAGTCGCTTCTTGTTGGCATCAACTCATTATCCAAGAATTTGACTTAGAAACACCCTTCGTTACCTTGGGGATTGCATACATCAATGGCAAGTTTCCTCACTTTCGGTGATATGTTTTCATCATTGGCCTTTGACCGAATTTTTTGTGTGGTGTTCGACTTCAACTCATTCATTCACACCATACAGATTGTACAGTAGTAGCTTGAGAGCCATTAACATCATCGATGGCTTCTCTCGCATCTGTGAATGACTTACATCATTGGTTGGTAATCAGATGATGTCTACCAAGTTCGACTTCAACTCATTGATTCACATGGTTAGAATCGTACATTGAAAGATTGAGTGAACGAGATAGAAGACCCCATATCTAGTTTCATCCATCCGGGCTGTAAGACTAATGAAAGATTACAGAGCATGATGGTTATGATCAGACAATCATACAATCATGGGTCCGCCCTTTTTCATCAGTGGACATGTCTTTTTTACCATTATACATGTAATGTTAACGTATGTGTTGAGCATGGTTATGCCTCCCTTAACAAATATATAAAGATGTAAATGTATTGTAACAAATTATGATCTCGACTAGTTGTTCTTGATCCAAACTTGTCACAAAGTAAAGCACTTCAATCATCAATCGCTATTTCTAACTTTGCACTTTAAGGGGCAATCTGTTATAAGCCATTTTGTCACATCTGGTCAATAGACCCTCAAATTGGATCAATCAACATCCGTCAACACCTTGTCATCATTCCTACACAAATCCCTAGGCATGACTCTCTCAATCCATTGAGTTTGTGGGCTTAACTGCTTGATTTCCATGCTTTTAAGGCCCAACACACCTTGTTCCCTTAAGATATTATGTTCAATACAGGTTTCTCCACTCTACACTTGCACTGGTCATTAGTCGGTTGTCCCTTGCTAGGGGTGCACTGATTCTAGAAATTCGTGAAAAATAAAAATAATCTTGAATCTTTTTCTTCCAGAAGCTTCCAGGAATTGTTCCAACCATTTACCTTGGATAAGAAATTTGAATCATATCTCATCCTACCTTGGATATTTCACCTCTTATCTCTTGAGCTCATCATCCCATCAAGAGTCGATCTCAAGCCTAGATTGGTGAATGGATAAGAATTCCTAAACTACCATCCTCTCCTATATATTTACTATCGTCGACAAGCTGTGGGTTGGATTTTGGAAATTTATTACCCACATGCGGCTGCTTTGGACCTAAGGGGAGTCGTCATTCCATGCATTGAGATGACATAAAGGTATGTTTTGTGGCAAGGAAGGACAAGTCAACTTGGGGAGTTCTCCACATGATCAACTCCTATATTTGGTTGTAACCCTCTCCATTTCTATTAATAAAAAGAGTACATTGTTTTTTCTATATGTGATGTTTATGTTTATATGTTTTAATGTTTTTATGATCCATTGAATGGAGTGATTGGATAATTCTACATAGATATCATAGATCTTTGGCTTGTTGTGTTTTTCTGTGCAAGTTCTAATTATAGCAATCAGAGCTAGGATTGGAGCTTACAAGCCAAGAAGAGAGTGAAGCTTGCGATAGATTCCAAGTAAACCTCATCTCATTATTCAATTAGTTTAAGGTAAACATTATATTCCTTGATTTTTGTTGTTCTAGACCAGGCCACTAGGTCTAGGGAAGATACCTTTGTCCACATTCATAGATTCTGCATAACACTATGAAATAATCATTCCCTCATGCTGTAATATTTCACCTCGCAAAAATGAATGACCATCCCAAGTTGGAATAATGATAATGGATGTGATGGTTTGAAAATATTGGACACTTTAATGGCTACAAACATCCAAACCCTCACATCATTGAAATGATAAAATCCACTAAAGCTTGAACATTAAATTGATAACAAAACTAACATGAACCAACATCATGAATCTAATAAGTCACTTGATCCTCTATGTAGGGGCATTGAAAGCTTGATAGTGGCCTTGCGGGTGGCATATGACCCCATCCTCGACCAAGTATACATGGTGGGACAACGACCATGCGCCCCACCACTTGTCGCAATGCTTTGCATGTTAATGAAATATTGGTTTTTATTTTTTTCTTTTAAATTTATAGAGTAATTGGAAAAAACGGTTTTTCTAATATAACTAATTATAGAGAATATATTTTAACTTTATTAAAAATATTGGTTATGTTTTTAACTCTATGTTATTTGATTCATGTATTTTCTTTATCTATATATATTTCAATAAATTAAATTTGACTCAAATAGACATTAATTTCCTTTTCATATTTAAATAAGTTGAGAACGACAAAGTCAGGGTTCGAACAGAGGGCACCTAGATTCAAGGTTGTATGCATCATTTGTGGAAACAATCTAGGAAAGAAATTGAGCTACCAGGCCACTATAGCGGAGCTCAAATGTGAGGACCTAACTTAGCTCTTATAACTAAACCAAATTTATCATTTAATGTAAACACAATAAGAAGGAAAATAACTTATTTATAACTCAACATTTATTTGATGATAATATACAAGTAAAATTTATTTACAACATATTAAACACGTAAGAATTTTCATTGTAGCAATTTACATAAATAATCAAAAAATGGAAGAATACTTGGATGAGTGGCTTGGGTGGCTTGGGTGGCTTGGGTGGGTGAGATGTTCATGACTCTATTGGGATGCTCCTGTTGTGCTACCCGACTGAATTTACCTCCCAACCAACTAGGAATGATTTCCTATCCCAGGAAACCTCCACAATTTCCCTAGCCCTCTGAACCCAAGTCCAACCAGTTGTAGTGTGTCCAAGTTAAAACCAACACTCTCCAATAAATCCAAGCTTGAGTTCTCTCATTTTTATCTCCATTATCTTCCTTCTCTTTCTCCACATTCCTCCTCCAATAAAATCCTCCGATCCAAATTAAAGAACAAGTATCCCCCTTCTCCTCTCATTCTCATTCCCTATATGTATATTCCTCTCATCCACCTCAAACACCTACCATTAATTCCATGAAACCCACGCCATCCTTTTAATATAATGACCTTGACTTGCCTTTCCATATCTTATCCAAAATTAGATTTGAGAAAATACATTGGGAATTGAAATATGGATATTTAATTCATAAATAAATTGGAGAAGACCATATCTTATCCAAAATTAAATTTGAGAAGACACCTTGGGAATTGAAATATGGATAATTAATTCATAAATAAATGGAAGAAGACCATATCTTATCCAAAAGTAAATTTGATAAGACACCATGGGAATTGAAATATGGATAATTAATTCAAAAATAAATTGGAGAAGACTATATCTTATCCAAAAGTGAATTTGAGAAGACACCTTGGGAATTGATTAATAATTGAATAATAAAAAATTGAATTAGTAAAATAAAATTACACTTTCACAACTGTAGGTATTACTTAATAATTATAAGTCAATATTTTTAGTTTAATTAAACACTAATCAAAATTAGCATGACAGGGTCATGTTGGGCATTACACCAAAAACAAGCTGGAAGTTGATGGTGTGAAAGAGGTTGAGGCCTTTGGTCAAGATAGGGTAAATGACAGGGCCTTTGGTCTAGACAATGTAGAATATATATGGGATGATTCCCTGCATTTTGATTTAACACATGCCAGGCAAGAATTATCTTCAATTGAAGTGACCCCAAGGTTATGGCAACAAAGGTCTCTTGTTGTTGCCATTGTAGTCGCGACTAAACCTAATCCCTCGACCCAACAAGTCAAGGATCTTGCATATAGTGGCATGATTTTGAGCTCCAACGACACCATTCTATCGCATTCCAAGGTCAATGTCGCTCGTGGAAATGACAACACGTATTTTGTTTTGAAATCTAATATTAGGGTTTCAACTATGGCGATGACCCCTTGCTGAGGGAATCCATTTCCAAAGGATTTTTCCCTTAAGATTTTCCAAAATGAAATTGAACCTCCTGCGCTCTTGCAATTTCCTGTCTTTGTTAGGTCTTTTTTGGTCAGGACTCTCTATATCTTGGTGAAATAAATGAATTTTGTATCTACATTAGCTATCAAACTTCAAGAAGTGACAAGAATCTCTATTGATTATAAGTGGCTTCTTCATGAAGGACGACAATTGTGTAGAAATTTATTAATAATGATAGTATTACCTGATTCTCTTGATCTAACAAATTAATCTTATGTTAAATAGATAATCCTTCCACTTAATTCTTTGTGGAAATTAAATCGCCAATTGCAAAACACATGAAGAAAATCAATCTCACATAAACACATTTGTTTAACGAGAAAGCTTAAAGCTAAAAACCCCAACTATCATATATTATGTATATCAATGGAATCATGTAACAATATCATACAAAGCTCTCAGTACAATCAACAATCATTACACACTGTCATGTAGAAATTTGCATATCTATGCACCAATTTCTTGCCTCCTGACAACCTGCCTCCACTGCGCAATCCCTGCTGAAGAAGACCCCTGAATGAATTCGAATTGGCCTTGCCTTGACTGCGCAATCCTCATTGGCATATTCAATGTGTGTCAGATGCATTGAATGCATCACTATAGTTACAACAGATAGTCCATCTCACCCTTTCACCTATCTCTCCACTGGGTCTCCACTGGAACTGACATGCACTTAGTTAACTACTGTATTTGTTCAGTTGCAAGTGAGTTATTAGTTGTGAATTAATTAACTAATTAATTCACTAAAATCTTATTAGTGTATCTTTCAGTTAGACTAGATACAACTAGCTCAACTGATTTTAACTCACTTAACTGAGTTAAACTAAATAACAACTCCATAAAATACTCTTCCAACTCTGTCATAACTTTTCCACTTCAGTTCAACTAAGTCCTCTATGCATGAGCCACCAATAAACCCTAGGAATTTGCGTAATTCCTTCAGCCCACTGATTTTCCAAATCTGTTCGCTGAAATAAAGTGCTCCAAGAGAATAAGTTGATGTTTATTGTCAGATTATTATTAAGAGCTAATATTAATCGACATGCACCTATTTTTAGATTGACGATCTATAAATAGACTTCACCCAATATTATAAAAATAGAATTTCACCTATTTTCCACATTTGACCAACCATCTACAAATAGCATCCTGCGACTTATAGAATATGCTCACCATGTCTAATTTTAGACATACACACTAAATATCACTGTGGGCCCACTTAGTGAAGGTGCTTAGCACTCATAGCTCATAAATGCTTATTGAATCTCAACACTCCTCTCATGTAAACGGGTATTATCCTTCGCCTCGATCTTACCTCTATGGTATTTGAATTTGCTCCTGCTGAGCGCCTTGTCGGAATATCTGCATCCTAATCTTCCGTAGGAATGTACTGAAGCAACATGATCTTCTGTTGCACACAATCTCTGATATGATGATACCGTATATCAATATGTTTAGATCTATCATGAAACATAGGATTAATCGAGAGTTTAATGCAACTCTGATTATCACAATGTATCACTGTAGGATCTAAATGAGAACCGAACAAACCGACCAGGATCTTCCTCATCTAGATAACTCATCGGCTTGACTTCTTTGCCATGTATTTGCTCCATTGGGCGAGTGCCACGTGGCCGACGGATCTTTGTTTCTGTTGTGCCAAGAAGCGTGTAGATCCGGAAACTAAAACCTCTTTGATGTGCTCTTTTATACATTGTAGCTGCACCTTGTCTGCATCTCCAGTAAACCATACCTTCCTCATCAATATGTCTGTACCATAAGCCATACTCAGATGTGCCCCTGGGATACCCCAGGACATGCTTGTCTGCCTTCCAAAATATCTTGGTAGGCTTAACCATCGCTTGTGAAAGTTGGTTCACCGCATAGCATATGTTTGGTCTTGTATTAACTAAATACATGAGTGAACCCACCAACTGTCGATAAACAGTGGCATCCACTACCTCTGCCAATGTAGCATCCTCTTTTCTCCAATTTCCTGGAAGAGGAATATCCATGGGCTTGCATCCCTACATGTGAAACTTCTCAAGTATCTCCCAAGAATACTTGCCTTGAGACACAAACAGTTCACCTTCTCGCTGCCATATTTCCAATCCAAGGAAATAATGAAGGAGGCCCAAATCCTTCATCTCAAACTCCTTTGCAATATCTGCCTTGCATGAGTGTATCAACTGCTCATCACCCGTTAGTATTAAATCATCAACATAAAGAACAATGATTAAAAGCTTACCCTCCACCACAATTTGGTACAGGTTTGCATCCGCCTCACTCTTGGTGAAGCCAAGTCCAATGAAATAGTTGTCGATCCATGTGTACCAAGCACATGGTGCTTGCTTCAGCCCATACAACGCTCTTCTGAGTCTGCACACATGCGACTCGCTGCTAAAGATCTCAAATCCTTTAGGTTGCTCAATGTACACCTCTTCCTCAATGATCCCATTAAGGAACACAGTCTTCACGTCCATATGATGAATGTGCCAACCCATCTGCGCTGAGAGAGCAAGGATGGTCCTTATGGAAGAATACTGTGCGACAGGTGCAAAGGTTTCTTCATAATCAATCCCCTCGATCTATGAGAAGCCCCAAGCAACAAATCTTGCCTTATACTTCTCGACGCTCCCATCAACAATTTGCTTTACCTTGTAGATCCATTTTGAACCTACCACTAATTTACCCACTAGCCTTGGAACAATCTCCCAAGCACTGTTTTTGACAATGGAGTCATACTCCTCCACCATGGCATCTACCCATGTGGGCTCCTGCGTTGCTTCTTCAAAAGAAGATGGCTCTGTCACGACACACTTGCTCATAAGAGCCATGTATCCAGTAAATTGATCAGGTGACTGTCTCTGTTTGTGCTGTGATGTAGGGACTCATTTTGTGCCGCATCAAGCTTCAGTCTCTCAACTTCTGTGGTACGCTTTCTGACTGTTCTAATGTTTGGTTTTGCATGAGTGGACTCCTCCACTCCATGAATCTCCTCCTGTGGCTGATCCACATCTAGAGGCTCATCTTTGGGAACAAGAAGTTCCTCCTCTGCATGCAAGTGTAGCTCCCTCTCAAGCGACAACTTCATGGCCTTCACCTCATCGAATTTTATATCTTTTCGCACCACAGTCATTCGACTGTTTGGCAAATACACATGATAATTATGGGGTGTTTCTGTGTACCCCACAAATATCCCAACTTCTGCAGTCGGCTCCAGCTTCTTCCTGGCGTCCTTTGTCACATGAATGTAAACAGATGAGCCAAAAATCTTCAATTGAGAAATATCAAGCTTCTTACCAGTAAAAGCTTCTTTAGGTGTACTCATGCAAAGTACTCTATGAGGATAACGATTTTGCACATAAACCGCAGTGTTGCATGCTTCCGCCCACAAGTGCATCGGTAGGCCCTAGTCATGCAACATAGCTCGTGCAACACCCATGATCATTTTGTTCTTCCTCTCTGTGACCCCATTTTGTTGTGTGTTACGAGGCGCTATGAGTTCTCTTCGAATTCCTTCTTTGCTACAGAAGTCTTTGAATTTGTTCGAGATATATTCACCACCATTATCGCTTCGTAGAGCCTTCACTTGCTTCCCCGGCTCCTTCTCCACCAATGCTTTAAACTCACAGAACTTTGAGAATGTTTCGCTCTTCTTTTGTATGAAGAAGATCCAACATCTACGAGAATAGTCATCAACAAAAATAACATAATACCTGTGTTTTATTGTTGAAGCAACCGAGAAAGGTCCACACACATTTGTGTGAATTCTCTCTAGGATCATCGAAGCACGGTTCTCTTTCTCATGAAAGGTGGTCTTCACAAATTTACCCATAGTACATCCCTTGCATTGATCTGACTGCGCAAGAGTACCCTTAGGAAGTCCAGTAGAAATCTGTTGCAAAATCTTCAAGGCACCATGGTGGAGATGGCCCAATCTCCTGTGCCATAATTCGCCCTCATCCTGGCTCACCACCTCTTCTACTTTGCCCATCATTGTAGCACAGCGATCTACCTCCACCTTGTAGAGATTCTTAACTCGAATCCCTATCCTCTTGGTTTGACCTGTTGTTTTATGTCGCAAGAAAGCTTTTCCCTCGCTGAAAACAACTTCATAACCTCTGTCCTCCAATATAGCGACCGAGACCAAGTTCTTCTTTAAACATGGAACATGCATAACATCTTTCAATAGAAATGGTTTACCTGAATCCCTCTCAAAGGTAATGGTTCCAATGCTGGTTACACTGTATCTACCATCATCGCCCATCTCTATATGCATTTGGAGATCCTTCTCCTCCAAGTCACTAAACAACTCTTTGTCTCCCGTCATATGGAAGGAAGCACCACTATCAAGATACCACATCGATCCCATAGTGCTTGAAACCAAGCATGCGATCAAAGATAAATCAAGTTCAAATTGCGAGGCTAAGGCCTCTCCAGCTGCAGCTCCAACAACCTTCTTGTTCTTCTTTTTCTGTGGGCAGTTAGTGGCGGGATGCCCATGTTCGTGACAGTGAAAACACTTCACCTTGGAAAAATCCAGCTTCTTACCTTTAGCCTTATATTTTAGATGGAATTTCTTCCCCTTCCCTTTCCTTGCTTTGGCAGCTAAAGGGAAATTCTCTTCATCATCATTCTTTGATGAAAATCCATCCCTGGTGTTCTGCCTTATCTCCTCCTGCATAAGATTCGACCAAAGTCACTCTCAATCTGACAGTTTCTCCCGTCCATTGACAGAGTATTAGTAGCTATGCCAACTCTTCGGAAGCCTGAGGAGAGCCAAGTTCACCGAGTCATTATCCGCAACTGTAATTCCCACACTCCCCAGCTCATCCCTACATTGGACAAACTTCGTGAGATATTTTGGAATACTGTCGCCCTTCTCCATTTTGATTTTTTTGAGCTTATCTTTCAGCGCTAACTTCCTATGGTCGCTGCTGCTTTGGAAAAGATCTGTCAAAGCCTTCCACATTGCAAATGGAGTGGCTTTCTCGTGAAGGCTTGACACAAAATGGTCTTTCACACCTTCCAACAGAATTCTTCTTGTCTTCGTTACCTTCTTTTGCCATGCGTCAAGTAATGCAACATCGCTAGATGTAGGCTTAGGAACATCACTATCGATGAACTCCTTCAGTCCATTATCTTCAAGCACCGCCTCCATCATGTCCTTCCAGGCTATGTAGTTCGAGCTACCCTCAAGGGCATACTCCAACTGCAACCCATTGAAAGACATTTCAATGAATACTCAATTGTCGCACCAAGAAATTTCTGCAGCAAATTCGAATTGTCCACCAACACAAAACTCAACACCTCTTCACTATTGAAATCTCCAGTGATTAACAATGCTCCGATACCATGTAGAAATTTATTAATACTGATAGTATTACTGGATTCTCCTGATCTAACAAATTAATCTTATGTTAAAGACAAAATCCTTCCACTTAATTCTTTGCGGAAATTAAATCGCCAATTGCAAAACACATGAAGAAAATCAATCTCACACAAACACAGTTGTTTAACGGGAAAGTTTAAATCTAAAAACCCCAACTATCATATATTATGTATATCAATAGAATCAAAGCTTAGTACATCAAGCTCTCAGTACAATCAACAATCATTACACACTGTCATGCAGACATTTGCATATCTATGCACCAATTTCTTGCCTCCTGACAGCCTGCCTCCACTGCGCAATCCCTGCTGAAGAAGATCCCTGAATGAATTCGAATTGGCTTTGCCTTGATTGCGCAATCCTCATTGGCATCTTCAATGTGTGTCAGATGCATTAAATGCATCACTATAGTCACAACAGATAGTCCATCTCACCCTTTCACCTATCTCTCCACTGGAACTGACATGTTAGTAGTTAACTACTGTATTTTCTCAGTTGCAAGTGAGTTATTAGTTGTGAATTAATTAACTAATTAATTCACTAAACTCTCACTAGTGTATATTTCAGTTAGACTAGATACAACTAGGTCAACAGAGTTTAACTCACTTAACTGAGTTAAACTAAATAACAACTCCTATAACTACTCTTCCAACTCTGTTACAACTTTGCCACTTCAGTTCTAACTGAGTCCTCCATGCATGAGTCACCAACCACCCTAGGAATTGTGTAATTCCTTCATCCCACTGATTTGCCAAATCTGTTCACTGAAATAAAGTGCTCCAAGAGAATAAGTTGATATTTATTGTCGGATTATTATTAAGGGCTAATAATAATTGACATGCATCTATTTTTAGATTGACGATCTATAAACAGACTTATGATATTCTAAAAATAGAATTTCATCTATTTTTCACATTTGACCAACCATCTACAAATAGCATCCTGCAACTTATAGAATATGCTCACCATGTCTAAAAATAGACGTACACCTAAAAATAGCTTGCGAGCCCCACTTAGTGAAGGTGCTTACTTTTCACTAAGCTCATCATCTTGTTGAATCTCAACAAATTGCAAGAGGGTTATTTACTTAGTCATTATGGTATTACTAAGGATGCTTCAATCTCTTTAGTTGCAAGCTTGAATGGTGGTGCCGTTAGTAGGGGCGCACCTTCTACTTCTAAGTCCAAGTCTTTCAAGGACTCCCTTAAGTTGGGATCTAACCCTTTGACACATAAAGAACTCGCAGGGAATGCTTTCATTATGCACTAGTTGGATGAAACCCTGAAGGTTTGTCAAGAGCAGTTTATCATCTATCAATCTAGCGAGGATTTTATGAGGTCTGTTATTCTTTGTAGGTTCAACATGTTTTGGCCTTCAATGACTACAGTTTAGAATTGGGTTCATCAAACATGGAAACCATACGCGGACTTATTCCTTTGCTCAAAAGGTTTCTTTGTGGTGAAATTTATGAATATATAAGATTACGAGACGATTTTTTTATGAAAGACCTTGGTTTTGGGGTCGAGCTAGGCTTTGCCTAAAGCCTTATTTTAATTACTTTCACCCTCTTTCTATGCCATCTTTGCCTACACCCATTTGGGTTAGGCTTTCAATTATGCCCTTTCATATGCTTCATCAATATATTTTAGCTAAAGTGGGCAATTCCATCTCTCGTTTCATTAGAATAGAAACAAAAATGCTAGAGAATGGCATTGCTACATTGGTCCACGTATGCGTTGAAGTCGATCTTACTAGGTCACTGCCAAATAAATTCCATCTCCACTGGAACGACTTAGCTTTTACGTACTCATTGGATTATGAAAATGTGGCTTTTTAGTTTAGATTATGCCAACAACTAGGGAACTTATAGAACCCATGCCCTTTGTCCTAGGGGCACCCTTCTCCTTTAGATTCCAGGAATAAACCACGAGGATGGAAGGATCCCAATGTGTCAAAGGAAACTAAGAAATCTTCAACAAACTAGTCAGAAGACCCTTAGCCCCAAAAACTACTACATATAAATCAAGTCCTTCAACTACAACTTAGACATATGCACCACCATCTCACCCTTTGGTTGTTGGGGTCCACCCCACGAATGGAGTCACATGAGACAAAACTATGGTTCTAGCTTCAACAATAAGCAGGCACAAGTGCTTTCATGAATCATACCACTCAAATAGCGATAAGGAGGCAACCATATATGTATAATCCCAAAATTCCCATCTTCAGTTGATCTTGACAATTCGATAGGGTGGATAGATGTACACAAGAGAAAAGGAAAAAAATGACCCTAAGAGAGATTCAGGATTATTCCTGGGTTCTTTACCCCATAAAGTAACTAAGATTGAGTTAAATAGTTATTCCAAAAAAAACAATGAAAATATTGTGATAACACTGTGTTTATCAACACTAAAAAAATTTGATTTAATTTTTTTGTTGTTGTAAGTTTAAGAAGTGTTATCTTAAAATATTGCAAATAAATTTATAAAAAATATATTAAAGAATAAATATTTTAATAAAAACAATTACTTATGAATCAATACTCTATTATTATTGAAACTTTTACCAAGGTAATTCAAAACCTTTAGTATATCACACTCGCATATATCAACGCTCGGACAAAGTTAAAAAGGGTTAAAAACCCCTTTGGCATCACACTCATATATCCTTGGTCAAAGTAAATCCTTGTGATAAAAAAATTACATGTATATATAATATTTTATCATAAACCTATCTAATATAAGATGTCAAAGATGACCAAAAGTATTTAATTTGTTGCAATTTTAACCATGCCAACTAAACAACCCATCATCTCTTTTAGCCCTTTTCTGAAATTATCAATGAGAGCGTCATAGAGGGGGCACTATCGACGTACATCTCATAAATGCATATGATATGACAAACACTTTTCTCTCTTTAATTGTTTTTTGACGTGTAAAGTTTGAGATCTTTCTTTTACAGAAAAAATATAATATAGATTTAAAAAGTAAACACTTCTGGTGGAGTCATTAAACTAACAATCTTTCTTTGAGAGAAAAAAATATAATCTAGATTTAAATAATAAACACTTCTAGTGGAGTCATTGAACTAAAAATCAAGGAAGCGATACTGGACAATAACACTTCTGGTTTCGCCATTAAAATAATAATAATGGCAAGCAATTAATAAAAGGAATGGATGATAATATATCCACGTATCAACAATTTGATGTACATAGTTATCTAATATGCACACTTATATATTTATTTATACTCGTCTTGGAATTTGTCCTTTGTTATAGGGTTGAGGTTGGGCAATGATTGAATATTTAATTTGAATGTTTAATCTCCCATTATTTTTGCAATATATTTTTTAATTTTAATAATTATTAATTTTTTTTAATATTTAAAATATTTTTTATTAATAAAATTTATATTATAGAGTATTTTTTTATAGTTAGTGGATAGTAAATTGGATAAGTTTTAGGTTTTGATTACTGGTTTTGTTCAACAACTCATCATAATAATATGAAAGAACAACTCATAATAATATCAAAGAACTTTAAATATAATTCTAGACCACTCTAAGACTAATTATATTATATATATTTATATTTATTAATATATAATTATTATAATTATGGATTGATATAAATAATTATATATTGAAAAAATATTATATTTAAATTATAAAATATTTAAAATTATTATTACATTTTTATATGCAAAAATTAAATTTTGTATATACTATAAAGAATATATGCAAATTTGCATATACTATATAGTATATATGCAAACTGATTTAGATTCATCTTAATTTTGGATCTATCAAGTATGGGGAGGGATCAAATTTTTTTTATTCATCTTAATTCTGGATCTACCAAGTACGGCCAAGAAGGATAAAATCTCTTTGCATCTTAAGATATTTCTATTTCAAGAGATTTTATCCCTATAGGCTTTTGGTAAATTCAGAGTTAAGATGGGTCTAGGTTGGTTTATTCCCCCCTTTAAATAAGCTATATTCCACATGAATACCATGGGTAGTACTTTAGGTTCTCATAAACCTGGAGCTCAAAAACCACCGATAACTTGACCAAGTCAAATTTGCTTTAATCTCTCAACAAAAATTAATAAAAAAATTAATAATGTAGAATTTTTATTTTAATATAAAGTTATTTTTATTTTATTTTGAGAGAGTTAAAATATTTACATTACACTCATCTTTTTATTTATTTTTATTTTTATGTATTTTGATGGAGTCAAAATGTTTATAGGACATGACATTACATCATCTTTTGCATACTAGGTTGGATAGCGACACACGTTTACATCACATAATAGGATAGGGCATTACAACAATTGGTTTGAGAGAAGTTTAGTGTTTATCAAGTATCGAGTTTAAATCTCATAGAGAGATTGAAAATGAAAACTATTTTTTTTTGAGAAATTAAATTATCCCAAAAAACTTCCGAGCTTTATAGAATCCTAATAATAACATCCTACTTACTAGTAGTTAATTTTTCTATTCAATAAACTAACTAAGCCAACCTAAATTTAATATTATATCTTTAAATAATATCTTAAAAACTTTCTTAAATATAAATATTATTATTATTAACCTGTTTTGAAAATCTTAAATAATATTTAAATTATATCTATATAAAATCTAAATAGATTAAAATTAATTTAAAATGATCTTTTTAACAAGATTGAAGTTTGTAATATTGTTAAATCTTGTTGTGTAGCATAAAGTATATGTCATATATACTTTAACGTGTTTAAATGCCAATGCATTATTGATTATTGAGTGCGGTGACTTGTCGTGAGAAGGATTGAAGACTTGAGAAAGATAAAACCTCTATTGGGTGATGATACTTATGCTTATTTATTGCATGCGGTGTTTAATATAAGATATTATATTTATTTTTAATATGCCCATCTTTAAAAGTCTATCTATATGTATTAATTAAGGTTAAAATAAGTATATTAGGTGGCTTTACTTTATTATTTAGATAATTTTTTTTCCATTTCAGGATGATTTAGAGTGGTTTGAAATTTGTTCACATATGTCAATTCATTGCTTTAATAATGAAGATTTTTATCTTGATTTTTTTTTTATTAATTAAATTAATATTAATGATTTTTATAAAGTGTGTGACCATTCACAATTTATTCTTGTTTAATAATGATGGTTTTTATTTTAAAATTAATAAAAAATATTTTTGATTAATTAAATTGAGATTAAATTTATATATATATAAAATTATAATTTAATTAATAATTTTTTTTTGGATAAGATTAGACAATTTATATTACTTTTAAAATGTACATACAATTATTATTAGCTATTGGCATTATGCTTGAGAAACTAGAGAGTATTGTAAGTTTAAAATTTTATGATTACTAATTCTATATGCTATTTGATTGTTTGTCAAAATGAAAATCAAATTAGTAGAGAAACTAAAACATTACTTAAGACATTTGACTTCCTTGTTTATAGTTCAACTGGATGTCATTCTCCAAGGTAGAGAAGTCAAGGTTTGCCAAATTCTCTTACCTTCTTGTTAAAACTGACAACTTTATCCATTAATTTGTCATGCAAATTATCATTTCCTACTAGGTATGAGTTCTCTTAGTAATAACTTTCTTAATAATAACTTTTCCCATTAGAGTTTTGATACACTAGTATAAATTGATGGTTTACATATATGAAGAAGTTCTAGCTCTCAAAGAGTTCCCCATGTTTTAGATCTAATCCCTTGTCTTAGTAAATCTATCTCTCAAGAATATATTGTCTTATTTATCTAATTTACTCTTCAACTTTTAAAATTACTCTTTAAACAACTATAAAAATGATATCCATATATCTAAATTACCCTTTAGACAACTATAAACATAATATCTATATGTGACTAAAATCTTGTCTTGATGATGAACCACACTGGCTGGTTCGAAACATGTCGACCTAATCTATTTTGATGTGATTTTCTCCAAAAGATTTTAGTCACATTTTATGGATCACAGAAGCAAAATTCCTAATAATATCTATATATCTATCCATAACTACTTATAATGACTACTAAAACTCTAATAAAATTTTAAATGAAAATAACCCAATTAAATTTAAAAAATTATTATATTTAACTTCACTCACACAAAAACAAATATCTAATTAAATAATTTTATTTATTTATTCAATGTTTCATCTTTATCCATTACAAAACCATTCAAAACTAATAAATCATATTTTTTGATAACTTGGATCTAAGAATGTAACAAGTTTAAGTGGCAAAGTGGCAATGAATTTAGTGAATAGAAAATGATCCACAATTGTATGTGATGGGTCCTAGGCCCACACAACATAAAATTTTCACTTTGGAATTATTGCTCTAAATTTCATAGAATCAATAATAGTGGTATGATGGGAACATAAGCCCATACTTTGGCTTTGTCTCCGGGTAATCATGTAAATAGATTGACACTAATCACATATGGATGGCTCATCTATGCCTATTGCGTGGACGCGTGGTGTCGGTGAGTGTATCTAACACATCACCTTCAATCACTTTGGATCATGGATACATGTGCCTTTTTTTCCAGGTAACTTCCACTTTGTTTTTGCTCTTGGAGTGGGGATTAATGGGAGATCTATATGGGGTTTTATGGCGTGGATTGAAAACTAAATTGATTAATTATGTTATTTTAGGGTAGAGTTAATGTTTCAATAAATATATTGAAATTAAATAAAATAATAATAAGTGTTATTTTTTTTCATTTTAATTTGATACCCTTTCCATTAAGATTTTGAGTTTTTGTCACATTCAAATTTTATAGATTAAAAAAATTAAATTTAATTTTTTAAAAGTTTTTATTTAATTTTGGTTAAAATTAACTAGAAAAAATCTCCTTAAAAAATTACATTACAAATATAATAGTGATTAAAATTTGGATTTATAAAATATTTTAAGAATTAAATATACATTAATTATAATGATGAATTGAGAAAATATTATTTTATAAGATCAATTTAAGTTTGTATTAGTTAAAATGAGTCAATTTGTAATATATTTTTTATATGAGGATTATAAAGAATATTTGTTGGTTGTACTAATAATTAAATTTAGATTATTTATAAAGATAATGTCTTTCGGAGTAATCACAACATTAGGATTTGGTGGACATTTCGAACCAACTAATGTGATTCATCCTGAGGACAAAGGTGATTAGAGTTGCATTGTTTATGTTTATTAGAGTGGCATGTAGGAGTTTAGAAAGAAATATATCAGCTATCTTTAAATTCCTCCTAAGCTAGCTTTAAATTCCAGCCAAAACCACCTAAGGCTTAAACGAGGTTGGTATAAAGATCCCAGGGCCTGGTTAAACCATTGGGAGATCGATGAGAATGTTGCTTTGCAAAATATTAATAACATTAAAAAAATTGTTACTTCTAAGTTCAAAGAAAAAATGTGGTGTGAGAAAGATCTAGTAGCTAAAAGAAAATTAAGATATTATAAGGAGGTCATCAACCCCACCCTAGAAGATCAAAAATATCTCTCTGTTTTAACTAGCTCAAAGAAGAAAATTAATATAGCCAAGATTAGAACAAACTCTCATGAGCTCCATAGTGAAACAGGTCGTTGGACAGTTCCTAAAACACCATGGATGGAAAGGATCTGCCATCTTTGTGAGAATATGAACAACGAGGATGAAAATCACCTCCTCTTAGAGTGCCCCGCGGACAACTACATTAGAGCTCAATTTCATAATCTTTGTTGCAATACTGACCTTCCTAGCCTTTTAAGATGTCAACATTATAGTGAGCTCGAGAGGCTTCTCTCCAAGCTTTTTGAGCATACGAATAAAATCTTAAAATCAAACTAAATAACTCTTTTCTTTAGGTCTGATAGACCAAAGATTGGTCTTAGTGGACGTTAACCATCATCGTCATCATCAATAAGAATTGAACTTACCATGGTTATGTTTGGTGGAGTAAAGTTAATTTTGTATGCCATTTTTTCTCTATGAATTCTTAAAAATGGTATTGAAATTAGATATGGCTTAGTTATGTTGGGTAGAGTGGGTTGAATTTTTTGTAATGTATAGTTTTGAAGATTTTAAAGTAGAGCCATACCAAAGAAAATCAAGTGTAAGCTAATTGTGCTAGCAAATATTAAATCAATCTTCTAAAACATGTTGTTTTGAGGATTATAAATTAAACACATATAAATTGCATTAAAAATTTAATCTAAGTTAGTTGTGTTGATAAACATGTCGTAAATGAAAGGAAGCATATGTGGAAAACTTCCTACACTAAACAATGATAAACACACTTGCAATAACAAAGAACACATAAACATACAACAACTAAGCAACAATTTCTTGGGAAAAACTTTTAAGATAAAAATAACACACTATAAAGCAAGCTCTATATATTATACAATGATAAACAATGTTTTCAATACACTTTTATAGCCATGCTTTAACATTAGAAATATGCAATGAACTTCTCTAAACCAAATTAGGCTTACACTAGCATCCACATATTACATTGGTCAACCTATTTAGGCTAATAAACCGACTCTTGAAACCCATACCATGAAACATCTTACAATGTATTATTCCAAAGCAATTGAATAGTCTTCATTAAACAAAATAACATAAACAAATGCTATGGGTTACCTAGTAAAAGAGACCCACAAACCATGAATTGCAACACAAAACATTAATTGTATCAAACTCATTATAACTACTTATAACAAATCAAATTTAACCCAATAATAAAATTCTTGAATAATATCACTTTAAAAAGTCCCAATAAACCGTACATATTACATTGCCCACTAATAACTTTCACATGATAAAATATCTAAACAATACAACTTATCACTATCTATTTTACACCCCATAAATAAAAATAAAAATAAAAATAATATTATATAATAAATAAATAAAATGGCGTAGTCTAATTATGCTACGAATTGGCTTTGCCGGTGACCGTTTTCCTTATGATCTCCCGCAACATGTTGATTCGTTTGCCTAGCCCCTCTGCCGTCATCGTCTCCGTTTTCATTCCGTTTTCATCGTCGTGTAGCTATGTCCTCTCTCGGTCTCTCTGCTTCATCAATGCATGCTTCACAAACTCGGTCAATGGCGCCGAAAATTTTAAAAAATCAAATTCCGTTGAATCTTGTTCCGGTTTTTCCATTTTATTTGACGTCAAGCGAACCTTCCTGTGAGGTTTTTGAAGTGCTCAGACGTCAAGCATGGATCTCATCTTTGTTTGATATTTCTCGCAATTTTCCGGTGATTTACAATTCTGGAACCGCCAAAAACCAAAATCTCTCATTCACCCCCCTACAGAAATAAAATTCGATTAACAAATTTCTCACATCATCTGAGCAAAATAGAATTTTAGATGAGGGTTTAAGGAATTTGCATGCATGCGTTGTGGCCTCCATGACTCTTGCCACACCCAATTCAGAGACCTGAGTTGAATAAGAGATCCTTAAGATCTCTACCTATAAATTTGATTAAAAGAACGCAACCAAAATTTCTGTTAAAGTTATACCGGAATCATTCGCCTCCAAAGACACTGTTTTGAATCATTTAAATCCTATGCCTACCTTAATCGTGATCGTCTTTTTTGGCGAGCGCTTGCCTTTTAAGTCGAGTTAGTACTATGAGAAGTCTAGAATTTTCTGAAAATAATAACTTTAAATGTGAAGCAATTTCAAAATTTGTTTCTGCCAAGTAGATGTACACTGTCCTCCTTAGAGAATTAGCAAAATATGCAGAGTATAAATGTAAAGCGTTCAATGTTTGCCTCTGTAAATCGAGTCCTACAATATATTGAGATTTTTTTAGAAGAAAAACTTTAAATGTAGGAAAATCAACAAAATATATGGAGTATATATGTACACTCCTTAGCGTTAAATCAAGATCCTCTGTTCAAGCGGCGAAAGCTTCCGAGAAGGAAAAGCTGGAGCTGATGCACGATAAGATTTTTTATTTGTCTTCGTTTCGTTGACCTAAAATGGCAGAAGTACTCTATTTCTCTGAAAGAATTCCAGATTTGGTGGTTCTTTCTAATTTCATTTATATTAGCCGTATGTTGTTGGTTATTCCTGTCTTAAGGCATGAGCAGTGTTGATGTAAGGCAGGAAAACAAAATGGAGTAAAAGAGGTTTAAAAAAGTACAGTAACCATTCAACTTTATCAAATGCTTTAGTGGAACGTAATTTGTGTGTAAATGTTGTTATACTTTTGTTGATATTTTCTTAGATCTTAAACTTTTCCATGTTAAATTTCGGTTGAACTGCAAAGAAAATGAATCGCTAATTTAAAGAAAATAAATGTGTGCAAAAAGCGTATTTGTAGCAAAAATTGTCAGTTGCTTGCTTCAATCTTATATGATCGATAACAATTTTCCATCGATTCTCGTTTTGTGTGCGCTTCTTGCATAACTTTTCATCACGGTCCTTTTAGCCTTGTGCATTGTCGTTCAAATAACGATTATTTTCCAAACTTTCAGGCGCGTCTTTATTGAAATTTTAATGTTTTTACATTTTGTTTTTTTAGCAGCTGAACTGAAACGATTCCCAAAGAACAATGTTTGAGATTCTTAACTATTATACTGTGTAAAATTTAGATGCAGAGAAACATTTTTAAATAATTTCTACGCATGCTTGCAAATTCCATAAACCCTCATCTAAAATTCCATTCTGCTCACATGATGTGAGAAATTTGTTAATCAGATTTTCTTTCTGTAGGGAGGTGAATAAGAGATTTTCGTTTTTGGCGGTTCCAGAATTGTAAATCACAAGAAAATTGCAAGAAATATCAGACAAAGACGAGATCCATGCCTGACGTCTGAGCACTTCAAAAACCTCACAGGAAGGTTCGTGTTTGACGTCAAATAAAATGGAAAAAGCGGAACAAGATTCAACAGAATTTGATTTTTAAAATTTTTTGTGCTCCGAGTTTGCGAAGCATGCATTGATGAAGTGGAGAGACCGAGAGACGATGTAGCTACATGGCGACATAGATGGAATGAAAACGGAGACGATGGCGGTAGAGGGGCCCGGCAAACGAGTCAATGTGCTGCCAGAGAACATAAGAAAACAGTCACCGGCAAAGCCAATTCGTAGCATAATTAGACTACGCCTAAATAAAATATTATACTAAATCACAAATGAAGTGTCAATTATTATAAAACGAAGTTGTCTTTAATGTGATTTTTTTTTTGGAAAAATTTGAGGTGAAATCTTGATTTGTGTTATTTAAATTGATTTTTTTGACTATATATATTTGAATGGAATCCAGGAAAAAATTTGAGATAAAATCTTGATTTGTGTTATTTAAATTGATTTTTTGACTATATATATAAATTCATTGCGCTAAAAAAACATTTCAATTGTGAAAAATTACCCATTAAACTTACGATTTTAATAAATTCTTTGAAATTTTTAAAAAAAATTGATAAAAACATCCACATAAAAAAAACCTAAAAAATAAATAAATATAACACTAAAAACAACTCGTTATAAAACCACCATCCACTCCACTTTCCATTATATTGCCAATTAACTACTTCTAAGAGCTTACCCAAAAATATCGCATTTCATAATTGTTATGAGAATTTTAAATTTGATTTTACCTCTACTTAGTCCAGCGCCAAGAACATCATGGAGCAGAAAAAACAGTGGAAATGATGAAGACGCACAATCATCGCGGACAAAGAAACGGTCACATTGAAGTACAAAGTTTCCATGGTCGGTCAGCGTAAAGATCGATTACTTTTCTTTAAAACAAAACCATTAAATCACTGATACGTTAGCTAAAGAAATCACTACCGACATAACGACAACTAGCAGTGTCAGATATTATCTTGCCGTACGTCATATGCCACCTGGCACGCTGTGAGCTGTAGATTTCAATAGACGTTGGGATTCGGCTTCCACACGCTATAAATTTGTACTGTCATGTTTGAGAGATCGGCTAACGTGCTCTCTCTGAAAACCAAACCAGAACGAACAAAACCAAACCAAAATGGGTTCTCTGCGGATATATTCAATGTGTATATCCTCGCCCTCCCTGTTGTCTCTGCTGTCTCTGCTCCTTTGCATTATGCACCCAACAACTGCGTTTGCTTCGTTTTCACCGGAGGAAACGGTACCAGGCGGTGAGCAATGCGAACCCATCTTTGAGATTAAGTGATCAGACTGGGATTTTTTACTTGTCATTTGTTATGTGAAACCACGGATGGAATTTTGACAGGTATCGTGCATTTGGAGGCTTCTCCACCTGCTCCTTTGGCGGAGAATAGTTCCCTAATTCTAGCAGCAAGTCGAACGCACAGGCATGATCCATTAGACAACTTCAAGCGCTATGGTGGGGGATGGAATATCACCAATGAGCATTACTGGGCTGTAAGAGACTGAACAAAATCGTTTCATCTCATGCCCATATATAAATACACACACCCATATACACACCCCACACCACCACAAATATATATACACAGGGACACACCTATACATGATATACACACCCACCCATCTCTGGTTAGAGGTGTGGAAATTCTATGTATATACACCCATCTGGATACACCTATACATATACACACCCACCCATCTCTGGTGAGAGGCGTGGAAATTCTATGTATATATACACCCATCTGTGTATATATCATTAGGTGTGTGGAAATGCTGATGTCTATAATATATTTGTGGTACATATTGTATGGTTATAGAAATGCTGACAATATACACGTTGTGTATACATTTGGTGTTTGATTATGCTGATATGTCAGGACCCTTGTGCTGCTTGGCTTCTTCAAGCCAGTTGTTGTAGTGCATTTCTTTGAGTCTGAGAAAAAATATCGTGCTAATAAATGTGTAAATGTCTGTATGCAGTCTGTTGGTTTCACTGGCGCGCCCTATTTTGCCATTGGTGGCGTTTGGTTTATAGGGTTTGGATTGGTATTGTTAGTGTTACTTTGCTATCACTGCTGCTGTAAACGGAGGGTGAAACTTGATGAACTCCACGAGAAGGCCTACACCATTTCGCTCATCCTCCTCGTACTTTTCACTTGTGCAGGAATGTAAGCAATTTTTGCTCCTTCTCCTGGAATATTAGAATGTTTTTATTGTTTTGTTTTTATTTACATCTTTCTGTTTTCTGGAAGTTTCTTGAAAAATATCCGCAAATAAGGGCAGCGTAGGACCTTAGATTTGAAGGATAGAACTTGCACTATTCATTCCGTGGGAAGGTTGATCAGAGTCTTTTACTCGGCTGACTTTACAGGCAGATTAGGACCTTATTGGGTAGACAAAGGACCTTACTGCCTTAAAGGCTTACCTAAGAACTTTCTTGTCCTTTCAGGACCTACCCTTCTATGGAGTAAGTGATGACCTGAATTGGGGACAACCTTTCAAGCAAGGTTTGATCAGAGCTTTTTATTGGGTTGACCTCACAGGAAGATTAGGACCCTATTGACTCGACCAGGCCTTTTACTGCCTGAAATGCTTACCTGAGACCTTTAATGCCCGTACTTTGGACGGATTGACCTTGCAGGGTCAACTAGTTAGACGGGTTCTTCAAGGCCTTTTATTGGGTTGGCCTTACAGGAAGATTATAATCTTATGAGCAGGACCTTACTTCCTGAAAGTCTTACCTCGGGGATTTCAAGACAAATCAGTTAGAAGGCTGATCAGGACCTTTCACTTTGTTGGTCTTACAGGAAAACCGGGACCGGACTGCTTGCGACGGCCTTTAACGACCTTATTTTCGAAGGATTGACCTTTCAGGGCCAACCAGTTAGAAGGGTAGATGAGGGGCTTTTGCTGGGCTGATCTTTCAGGAAGATTAGTGCCTTACTGAGTGGTCTGAGGACCTTGCCAATTGAAGGGCTTACCTAAAGACCTGTCAGGACCAACTCTTCTAACTAACTGGCATAACCTTTTGGCCACATGGTACAACCTTTCAAACAAGCACTGATCAAATTTCAAAAGAATCAGTAGCTTCCTTAGGCTTAGTTGTCATTTCGAGTGGTTAGCTATTCTGCCAAAATCTGCCTGGACTTAAACATGTCATCATACCTTTGAAACCCAATCCATTCGGTGAGGCAGATTGCAGCTAGAATGGAACCGTGATGGACTGCTTAGTACTTACATAGATTTACAATATCAAGTTCAGTTCGTGCTGCTCATCAGTGATAACGTCAGTTCTGATATTCATATTTTGACCCTTTTGATTGATAAAAAGTTAAAACCATAATTTCCCCATACCGAGACATCATTACTCAAGGCATAATGTTCTGGCATAGCTGAGACATCGTGTTCTTTTATGTCTGTACGAGATTTCCTTGAAAATCACTGTAAACTGGTCTGATATTTTGGCATTTAATCAAAGGAGGGGACCGAGAAAACTTCTAAGGAAATATATGATATTATGTTCTTGACAATTAGCAGTTGTTTTCTCAAAAAAGCTCGGCCTCATCTATACTTGACTTTCTCGAGGCAAGGAGCAAATTCCTAGGAGCCCAGTGCATGCATGCAGGCTGGGCACTTCATTCTAGATGCGTCGGGTGAAGGGCTTATACGTTTTTAACCCTGGCCTACTTCTCTATATCAGCAGGCAAGGTCTCTCTTAGGGGATGAAGAATTAGAGTCTGCAGTGATTGTTTTTGTGATGAGGATGTTCTACAGCAGCATATCATCAGAAGCAGGTTCTGTGACAGTCTTCAGATTTTCATGGTGCACTCAGCAGAGCAGTGAGGGCAGAACAGTGGTTAGAGAGCACATGCTTGTGTCAACCTGTCCCTTTTCCAGATTAGGTTGCTGTCCAGAATTAGTAGTATAGCTTTAGTTCAGATTTAGAAGTTGCTTTTCTATTATGAGTTTGCTTTTCCAGTTTTACAAAAAGTGCTTTAGTGTATTCCAGTTTTATTAGAGGGTGCTGATCCCAAAGATAGAACTGAGGTGCTTGGCATGGTTTGGCCTTCTCCAGTGAAGGAGCAAATTCCTACGAGCCCAGTGCATGTATGCATTCCGGCTGGGTGTTCCATTCTAGATGCCTATGGTTAAGTTCTTGGGCATTTTAAACCCTAGCCTACTTCTTTATATAAGTGGGCAGAGTCTCCCCTAGGGCATATGCAGAATGATAGTCTGTAGTAATTGTTTTGTACATTTTTCTTTTACTGTTTTGTGTGTGTATTTTCAGTTAGCTATGTGTTTTCACATCTAGAATATAGACTGGCAGTTTTGTGAGTGTCCTAGTTTACTGCATTCTGGGATTTTTGGTTGCAGGTCTGCTTACCATAAATTGAAATTTTGACTGATGTACACTGATGTTACAGGAACCTTTTTTGAGAGAATCACAATAGCTCCTCATTGTTGACTTCAGTTCCTGTCTCCTGCATAGATTTTCCTTTGCCTGAATTTGAAAGCCTCTGCTCATGACTGCAGTCAGTTCAGTCATGACTGATTCTTTTCCTTCCTGTATTTTTCCTTCTAGCCTGGTGACCTTGCATTTTGTCTATCTTTTTCCTGCCTTTGACAGATGACTCTACTCTACGGATTCCTTCCTGGTATTTTCTGCATTTCCTTAGATGATGCCTGATGGGGTGATTGCAGCTTATTAAAAACAGATTCTGCCAATTGCTGGTTAATAAAACCAATGCCACTTCACTTAGTCTAGATTGCCATCCTTTGCAATGATGGCTCAGATTCTGCTAATTCCTGGTAATAAAACCAATGTCACTTCTCTTAGTCTAGATTTCCATCCTCTGCGACAATGGCTCACACTTATTTCGGCTCATCATTTCTCAAACTTGGTGTTACCTGCTTTAAAATGCTACAATTGACCCTGCATTTATCTTTGATATCAACATATTTGAGCTCCTTCAAAATATGCTCTTGTCCTTCGATAGCTTCTGTCACAAACAGCATGTTAAAGTTTAAACACGCCTTCTGCTAATTCCTGGCAATAATGTGAAGGTTCCTTCTGTTAATCCAGATTACCATGCTCTGTAATGATGGTTGACACTTATTGGGCTCATCATTTCTCAAACTTGGAGTAACCTGCATTAAAATGCCATGATTTAGTCCTTTGTTATCTTTGAATGTCAACCTATCTGAGCTCCATCAAAGTATCCTCAGTCCATTGATAACCCTTGTTGCCCTACATTGGGTCTCAAGACCCAAAGACTCAAATTTTAAAGTTATTAGGGAAATTCTTTTCTAATTGTTCCTTTTTCATTGTTTAGTTATCCTGACCTATGTTGGATGCCAATGCTCTGATTCTTTTGCCATAGCATCTGGATAATATGTTTTTGTTGTCTTCCATTTCTTTGACCTTAATTTAAGCTTTCTTTTGTCTTAAAGCTTTCTGATTCTTTTGCCGTAGCATCTGGATAATATTTTTCTTGTCTTCCATTTCTTTGACCTTAATTTAAGCTTTCTTATGTCTTAAAGCTTTCCATGTTTCTTTGAGGATCATTAATCTTGATATGTTCATCTTGATGTGTGCAGAGCCGGGAGCATCTTGCTTTATGTTGGACAGGATAAGTTTCATCGCAATATATCTCATACCTTGGATTATGTTGTTGATCAGTCCGAGTTCACAGTTCAAAACCTAAGAAATGTGTCAGGGTATCTTGACCTTGCTAAAACTATGGGCATAGACCAAGTTTTCCTTCCTGTAAGTGACCAACAAAACATTGATAATTTGAATAGAAAGTTGAATAGGGCAGCAAATGATCTGGAGTCCAAAACCAAAGACAATTCTCGGACAATAAGGGATGTACTGGATAATGTGTAAGCATCTCTGGAACAACATCTTTAATTTGCATATCAGAGTACTCACCTGAGAAGTTGTGCTGCTGGATAAATTAAACCAGTTTTGGCTTTGTTTTATTATTTGCATTAAGCTAATAAGCTGTGATTTTCTGAGGCAGGCGATTTACCTTAATTGTGGTGGCTGCAGCAATGCTGGTTCTGGCATTTCTTGGACTTTGTATGATTTCCTGCCTGTTTCTAATACCCAAATGCACCATAAGATTGTGCCTTCAGTTTTATGTCTGAGCATTTGCGCTTATTGAACTTTAAATCTGTTTTACTTATTATTATTTGTTACTTATGTAAGTTTTGGAACTAATCTGATGCCTGTGATTGCTGGTTGGCAGTATTTTCTATTCTTGGACTGAAGACTCTGGTTTACTTGTAAGTTCTATAAGTAGAAAAACTTGTTTTTTCCACTAGGATAAAAATTCTATAATTTCTATAAGTAAGATCTGGTTTGATAGTTTAAACCTTTAAACATTGTCCTGTTGATTATTTGTTTTCTTCTTTGTTTCTCAGTTTGGTACTTGGTGCATGGTTTCTTGTGGCGGGAACATTTATTCTTTGTGGAGTGTTCGTTTTATTAAACAGGTAAGTTGGTTTTATCTCTAAACCCTACAGTATTCGTGTCCAAAGTACAAGGTGTGTCAGCACTTCCAGTAACACATTTGGATTGTCATTGTAAAATGCTTGGTGGATATTTTTCTCTTCAAAATAAAAGCCTGCACTGATGTTTTTTCTTGCAGAAAGAAGGACAAACAACAATAAAATTAAAAAAGGTTAAATTTGATGGATTATTTTTTTGTTCTGAAAAGTTTACCACTATTAAATCTTTGCCTCTTGATATTTTGTTGACATCCAAATAGGCCTTCAGGGTTAAAAAGCCTCCCTTGAAATGTCAATTCTGCTGCTACAATCAATCAATTGAGAAAACCAGGAGAGAGATATTTACATTCATTAAGAACTAAATATAACCTTTTATGTATGAAAGGGTTCTACATTCATTCATTAGCAGCACTTGCTAATGAAGCCTTCTCAATTCGTATTACTTGAAAGAAATTAGTTATAAACACCAATACAATTTGATCAGCCCTTATAATTGGGTTGGATCTCGTCAAAATGAGGAAAGACTTAACCAAAAGGTACGAAAGGCTATTATGCAAAATACACATGAATTCTCCCATGAATCTTCCCTTATATATGCCAAAAAGGGAAATATGGAAGAACTTTTCTTTTTGTTCTCTTGGATAATGGTGTGAGATTCTTAGTCTAGGTTCCTCTCGATAGGTTCATTGAGCATGATTTTGATCTAGCTTCTAGTGTTTTACGAAGTCTTCTGGTGGAGTTCCAATGTTTGGGAGTTAGTTGGGGTAAGTTCAATAAGCACTCACATTTGTGGGCAGTTTCAGCAAGCATCAAACCACGTTTGCTTTGCAGGTCAAAATGATGAATTTTCTAGAGATGATATGATTTTTGAGAGAATGTGAATTGAAGTTTCTATGAGAAACGTTTGTGGTGTCTCTCTTATTTTTCTAATTACTTATATGATCCTTAGTTTTAAAAACCAGTTAGGTCGAATCGAAAATCGGTCAAATTGGCCTTGACAAATCCAATTGGTTGGTTGGTCAACATTGATTGGGTACAAAATCAGATGATTTTGGTACCAAGCCGGCTGGTTCAACCGATTTGGTACTTGAGCGACCGTTTTTTTGTAAAGAACTGACTGGTTAGGAAGGGCAGATGGGACTCTCAGGTGGTTTTTGGAGGTGAATTTTAGCAAACCGTGGTAGCTTCCCTTCTAAATATGCCCTCCTAACCTTATAAAAGAATACCTAAGCTCCTATTTGCCTCACACATTAGATTTTTAGTGTTTGTGTGCATATGAGAGCTTGGACAATTCTGCACCAACATTGAGTTCTGGAGCAACAACAAGTTTGGAGGTTCTTTGTCATCTTGGAGCTAGTTTGGAGCTGTCTAGTGCAGTTGGGTTTGTTTATCCAAATGCATAACTGGTAGTTGAATGAAGAGCTGAAGGAAGTGAACTAACATGACCAAGCATGGCACATGGTGACTCGTGAGGGAAGCAATGGTTGTGAAGCTCAACAAATAGGACCACTTTTGTTGCTCATGCTACTACTAGTACTGCGATTGACGTCGGAGAGGAGTTGGGGAGTCCTCAAACTCTGAGCTAGATGATGTGTATGTAGCTCCTAGTGATGATCCCATGTGTAGTAGTGGTGATGTGTTTGATGAGTGATTATGTCGATCAATGATTTGTAGTAGGCTAGTGGCCTAGTAACTTGAGTTGTAGCATTGTTTTTTGGCTCTAGAGGCTATTTAGAGCGTCACTGGTTATGTATTTTATCAATGATATCATTGATATGTATTGTACTTGGTGCCATTTTGATATATGCACCCTTACATGGTATGTAGATGAGAAGACTTTTCATATTTTGTCTCTAATGGTTTGGAATCATGGTTTGTAATTTTAAATTTTTTTTTTTTTTTTTGCATTAAAATTAATTAATTTATGTATTTTTTTCCAATTCCAGTTTATTGAATATGATTCGATCTGCTTTGATCGAGTTCCGGTTCGAATCATGGTTAGATAGGCGATTGGTTCGAAACCCGGTTTCGGTTTTTAAAACTAAAGCTATATCTATGTTACTAAGAAGAGATCAACATAAGTGTACTTTTAGCCTTCAAATTTTCCATATTTGAGCAACTTTTAATAAGGAAATTAATTCAACTATGGGGAAATTTCGTTTTATTTGCCTCCTTCGTAGCATTGGACGATTTGGTCATGAGTTTTTCATGTCTTTTTGGAATTGATTATTATTATTAGTTGAACTTGCTTTTCTTTTGGATTGTTCTAGAACCTATGGCTTTGAAGTTTGTTTTAATTACCATCATTTAACCACATTATGCCCTCCTACCTTTTAAAAAGAGTTTAAAAGATTTATTGTATAAAGCTTTCAAAGTTCTAGATGAAAGGATCAAGTTTTGTGGAAAGTAGAAAGGTTTCATTCCACATTAGGAAATTAATTCAATTAGAGGGAATGATTGTTTTATTGCTTCCTTTTTAGCATTTAGTGCTCGTCGTGAATTTTGTTCATGTGTTATTGGAAGTGATTATCATTATCCATGAAATTTACAAATAATTTAGATTGGTCTGGAATGTTTGGCTTTGGAAGTTTGTTTCAATTACCATCCCTTCAACCCTTTCTTCCCCTTTGCGTTTTTAAAAGGAAGTTTTATTTGAGAAAGTTTACGAAGTCTAGAGGATCAACTTTTGTGCAGAAGTTGGAAGATTCCGTTTCCATTTGGAAAGCCAAAAAAGCCAAGAGAATCAATTTTTTAAGGAGTTCTTAACAATAGGTTGTGTATGATTAGCTCAATTACTTGGGATCTTTGAATCTTCATATCTACATCTTGATTGAATTTTTTAATCTTTAGAGGGCCTCCTCTCCATGTGGAGAAGTTGGAAGATTCCATTTCCATTTGGAAAGCCAAAAAAGCACACACTTGACCTCTAAAACCCAAAAAACGTTTGGAGAAATTTCATCTGGTGTTCAAGTTATTCAAATAATTAATTATTTTAAACTTAGGAAAATTAAATAATTAAAGTGAATTAATTAACACGTGCTGAAATGTTCTAAATGACGTGGATCAAGCTGTCTTTTAATCTCAGCCTTTGATGAGTGTTTTAATCTCGATCGTTGATGTGTTCAATGCAAAAGTATAAGAGAGAAAGGCTTGAGGGTTAGTTGGACACACACACGGATGCAGAGCTGAGAGACTGATCTGGAATTTTAGGGCAGGGTTTGCTAAGAATTTTCGGAGTTCTCTGTAGCAAGGGGTAGTATTCGCTGAGGGGATGATCTGTTCTCGGAGCCAAGAGGCAGCAAGATGCAGAGGAGCAGCTTTCAGGGACAACGCAGAAGGGCAAGGGCAACAACAACAGCTACGCAGCGCATAGGCTTTAGCCGCTACACAGGTGCTATGTAGGCCCAGGAGGGGTAGCGCTGTAGCTTTAGAGGACATTTAGAGTTATGCAGAGGCCTCCAGAGGTTACGCAGTCCCCTTTTGAGCAACATAGAGGCACACAGAGCCTAGCAGGGCTGACGATGGGGCTTTAGGGGCAGCGCTGGGGTTTCTAGGGCCAGATCCAGGCCGAGTCTTGTAAATCTTGTTTGAGGGTTTGGATCAGTCAAAATCTTAGTCTCAAAACAACAGGTTAGTTGCAGTTCTACTTTTTCTCTATCGAGTGAACCAGATTTGGTGTACTCAAAATCTACTTATTAATAATAAACCCTCATATCTGTTGCACCGATTTTCCCACTTTGGGCTTTTTCGGGGACTTGTGTCGAAAAATTAGTGTGTCACTTTGTTTGAATGAGCGTAATATTCAGTAAATGATCTGCATGTGTAGGCTGTTAGTTGTGCTTGCTTTGGTATTTTCTGAAGATAACTTGTATAATGTAATCAAGTAGGAGAAGTAAACCATGATACTACAGTAGGATTTCTGCATAACTGTATTTAGGAATTTTTACATGGTATCAGAGCGATAGCAGATCAAACTGAATCTCCAGCAAATCAGTTGAAGATTATTTTTTTTGCAGGATAGCAACAGAAGCAGCAGAGATCCGGAAGGGGTAGCTTGGCAGCAGGAAGACGCAGACCCAGGAAGGGGCAGCGTTGCAACTACGGAAGGCCATCAGGATTATGCAGAGCCTTCTCAGGCACCGTAAGGACTGCGTCACCCACTCTGGGGTTACGCAGTCCCCTTCTAAGCAACACAGAGGCACATAGAACCTAGTAGGGCTGACGATGGGGCTTCAGGGGTAGCGCTGGGGTTTCTAGGGCCAGATCCAGGCCGAGTCTTGTAAATCCTGTTTGAGGGTTTGGATCAGTCAGAATCTTAGTCTCAGAACAACAGGTTAGCTGCAGTTCTACTTTTTCTCTGTCGAGTGAACCAGATTTGGTGTACTCAGAATCTACTTATTAATAATAAACCCTCATATCTATTGCACTGGTTTTCCCGCTTTGGGCTTTTCCAGGGACTTATGTCGAAAAATCAGTGTGTCACTTTGTTTGAATGAGTGTAATATTCAGTAAATGATCTGCATGTGTAGGCTGTTAGTTGTGCTTGCTTCGGTATTTTCTGAAGATAACTTGTATAATGTAATCAAGTAGGAGAAGTAAACCATGATACTACAATAGGATTTCTGCATGACTGTATTTAGGAATTTTTTACATGGTATCAGAGCGATAGCAGATCAAGCTGAATCTCTAGCAAATCAGCTGAAGAATATTTTTTCTGCAGGATAGCAACAGAAGCAGCAGAGATCCGGAAGGGGCAGCTTGGCAGCAGGAAGACACAGACCTAGGAAGGGGCAGCGTTGCAACTACAGAAGGCCATCAGGATTATGCAGAGCCTTCTCAGGCTAGTGTAAGGATTGCGTCACCCAGTCCACTTTTGAGTAGCGTTGAGGCTATGCTGGGCCAGTTAGTGAGACATAGTCTAGTCATTCTTCTTGTTGCAAAGAAGTCTTGCTAAGATCTGGAAGCTGTGGTTCAGATCTTTAACAGTGCTGGTGTGGTAGAGATTTTGCCGGTGCAGAATTGTGCCTAGCCAACTCAACAAAGAGCGGGAGGAAGACAGTCACCCAGGGAGATTCAATCAGGAGGGTGATCGGAGAGTACTGTCCGATTGTGTTTGGCTGAAGATTTCTTGGAGGGAAATCAGTTGTCAGAGGGAGAAGCTACTATAAAGGGTTTCTAATCACCAAGAAACCCACATCCAACATTTTTTGTTGAGTATTGAAACTGAAAGAGGCAGAGGAGTATCTGTTTTGACAGATCTGAGCATATGGCGCGATATGGACTGAGAGATCAGGAAAGGTTGGACGGCATGTCCAACTTTGTTATCTGGCGGTTCAGAATCTTGTCAGTTCTGGATGAGTATGGCCTCAAGGATCAAGCAGAGAAAGTCCTAGCTCTACCAACCGATGCAGATCCTCTAAAGAAGTACGAAGAAAATCAAGCGTGAACTAAGCCAAAGACCAGGTCGTGCCTCATATTGCCGGAGAGAATACGACAAATGAGATGTGGTTAGCATTGGACGCGATGTATCAGGGAGGCCTTGTCCAAAGAAGGATGCTTCTGGAGAATCAGATGTGGTTGTTCCAGATGATGAAGGGTGAGGAGATAGATCCATTCCTCTTCAGACTTCAGACTATCCGAGATCAACTGATTGCCATGGGTGCAAATCCGGATGAGGGGCTCCTAGTGAGGATTGCCCTAAATGCAGTCTCGGAAGAATGGGAAATGTTTGTCCAAAGCATTTTGGGCAGGGTAGCGTTAACCATCATGGGCAGAGATGTGGGCAATCCTCCGTCAGGAGGAAATCAGGAGAATCACGAAGAGGCAAATCAGCGAAAGCGAATTAGCCAGAGTGAAGAAAGAAGAGAAGGATGATGCAGCCCTTGCATCAAAGGAACGAAAGCAGCAAGGGAAGAAGAAGAGGGACCTTTCCAAGGTTCGATGCTTTAACTGTGGTGAACTTGGACACTTCGCCAACACTTGTCCTAAGAAGAAGGCTAAAGGATTTTCTGAATCCAAGGTTGCAGCAGCGAAGGATGATGGCTTTGATGATGATGTAGCCATGAGTGCTCATGTGCCTCGAGAGAAGAGGTGGGGTGATATGGATCTGTAGAGCAACTACATATAGGAGTCCTAAGATCCTTGAGTGAGCCTTAATCTCGGATCACATATGAGCTACAAGAGCCTTAAGACGGTAGCGGGATGAATCAGGAGATGGTTGCAAAAGGTCACATTGAAGCAGAGGGGAGAGCTAAAGAGCTGAAGAGGCAACAACGTAGAGGATGATGGGGCTTTAGCAGCGCAGAGAGGCTGTGCTCACGCAGTGCAGAGTTGCAGCAGCGCAGTGGCTTCAGGAGGACAACGTAAATCAATAGCCAGGGGAGCTTCAGTGATAGGATGCAGCCAACGATTGGGCAAGAGTCCTTCAATTGCTTACTTCTCGACAATTGAGTTGCAATGTGGCAGTTAGCAGTGGTGCTATGGGCAGCATGATGCAACAATTTGAGAGGGAGCTGCAGTACAGATGTGGCAGTGACATGGGCAACAATATAGAAAACAATAGTGCAGTGGATGTGGGCAGTTGGCCAAGCATCAACAACACAAAAACCAATTCCAAGATCTTGCGATACATGGTGTTGTTCTATTACTAGAGCACACTCTGTGCTAAGAGGGAGTGTTGAGATTTTGTGTAGTTGGGGTAGCATCGTGTGTGCTCTAGCCTTGAAATTTTGTGGAGGGGCTAAGAAACACTTGACCTCCAAAACCCAAAAAACGTTTGGAGAAATTTCATCTGGTGTTCAAGTTATTGAAATAATTAATTATTTTAATGTATTACCGAAGTCTAAACTTAGGAAAATTAAATAATTAACATGAATTAATTAACACGTGCTGAAATGTTCTAAATGACGCAGATCAAGCAATCTTTTATTCTCAGCCATTGATGAGTGTTTTAATCTCCACCGTTGATGTGTTCAACGAAAAAGTATAAGAGAAAGGCTTGAGGGTCAGTTGGACACACACACAGATGCAGAGCTGAGAGACTGATCTGGAATTCTAGGGTAGGGTTTGCAAAGAATTTTCAGAGGAGTTTTCTGTAGCGAGGGGTAGTATTGGCTGAGGGGATGATTTGATCCCGGAGCCAAGAGTCAGCAAGAGGCAGAGGAGCAGCTTTAAGGGACAACGTAGAGGAGCAAGGGCGACATTAGCTGCTACGTAGCACCTGCGCAGTGCAGAGGCTTTAGTTGCTACGCTAGTGCTACGCAGGCCTAGGAGGGGAAGCGCTGCAGCTTCAGAGGGCATCCATAGTTACGCAAAGGCCTCCAGAGGCAGCGTAAGGACTGCGTCACCCACTCTGGGGTTACACAGTCCCCTTTTGAGCAACACAGAGACACACATAGCCTAGCAGGGCTAACGTGGGGCTTCAAGTGCAGCGCTGGGGTTTCTAGGGCCAGATCCGGGCTGAGTCTTATAAATCTCATTTGAGTGTGTGGATCAATCAGAATCTTGGTCTCAGAACAACAGGTTAGCTGCAAATCTATTTTTTCTCTGTCGGGTGAACAAAATTTGGTGCCCAGATTTGTTGTACTCAAAATCTACTTAACAATAATAAGCCCTCATATTTGCTGCATCGGTTTTCCCGCTTTGGGTGTCACTTTGTTTGAATGAGCGTAATATTCAGTAAATGATCTACATGTGTAGGCTGTTAGTTGTGTTTTCTTAGGTATTTTTTGAATATTTTTTATGAAGATAACTTGTATAATTTAATAAAGTAGGAGAAGTAAACCATGATACTACAGTAGGATTTCTGCATCACTGTATTCAAGAACTTTCACAACTAACAATAGGTTGTGTATGTTTAGCTCAATTACTTGGGATCTTTGAATCTTCATATCTCCTCTTACAAATTTTCATGGCTTTAGTAATGATTCCTCATTTATAGTTCTAACTCTCAATCTTTTTATTTATTTATTTGGTGATTGGTAATTATTTATTTGTAGTGGCTTGAGAAAGTTGACTTCCTGTGGTTGAGTTCATCTTAGTTTGGTAGAGTTTATTCAAGTTGTTGTGTCTAGCCTTAGATCCTTTTTTTGTCATTAATCCAACTTCATTTCATTGCTCTGGTGAATTGCGTTGAAATTAGATTGATTCTCCAAATGCGATCAAATTTAGGTTGCCCTGTTTGCTTTATCATTTATGTTAGAATTGCCTCGACTCATAGGGGAGTGAAGATGGGAACCTCATTCAGTGAACAAAGCCAAAGGAAGCATTCTCTTTTGAGATTAAAGCATTCAAACTTTTGGTCATCTCATTGAACTTCACCCAAATAATCTTGATCGAGGAAAGATAGATTTGTCAAACAATCCCCAAGTTGGATCATGTCAAAAAAAGAACTCATTTGTTAGAGGAAGCTTTGGTTGGGCTTCTAGCATAACCAATAAGTCTACAAAGGAGTGGATAGTAGAATCGATTGTCCAAGATAAAAGCCTAGTTAACTTTGTTTGCATGTGGCTAAGGGTCATTTGTTTTTCAAGTCCAAAATAGGGAGGAAAAATATTTGTTTTTTCACTTGGTCATAACCCACCCATTACTCACAACAACATATCTTCTGAAGCAACTGCAAAATGGAGCATATTAGAGGACAGATTGACCAAAGTTCACTGAAGTTTGACTGTTGACTAGTGTTGACTTCTATGTTTATGGGTGGTTTGACCAACAGTGATTGGCTGGAACTTTGACTTGGTTTGACTATTATTTGGGCTTGGATTTTGGCACAAATTTCTAGAGAATTTATTGTAATTGTGAAGCTTGCTGAGGAACCTTTTCTCCTAGAGAAAAGGTGCTGGGTTTTCTCCCAAGTTTGGGTTTCCTAGGGGAAATTTGTTCTCTAGTATGTATAATTGTATTTGTTCTCTCTTTATGATCTTTCTGCTTTCACTGTATTATTGTTGAGATTTTCTGGGTATAATTGCTCAATGATATCAGTGGCTTCAAAGATAAAATTTTTAAAAGTCATTAGGAAGTAATTATCAGTTAGAAAATTAGTGTTCATCTTGTAAAAAATTCAACATGGTATCAAAGCCTTAAAAGAAGTAGGCATTGAAGTCACATTGAGATGGACAAGTGAGCCCTAGAGAGAGCTAAAACTGTCTAAGAAGAAGGCTGAGTAGGAGTTCTAGGCTAGAGTTTTTTGTTGTGAAGGCTGAGTTGAATTCTAGAGGAGCCAAGGTTAAGTTCTATCATGCAGAAGAACGCTGAAGTCTGTTCTATGTTGAAGGGTAGTTGAGGGCCGCAGACTGCCTCAACCCTAGCTTTAGGGCTGCAAGATGATTAAGAAGGCCGAGGACCTCAGAGACAGGGAACAAAGCAAGCCGAGGGTATTTCATGGAGGGCCAAGTGCAAGGCAGAGTGATAGTTGATCGAGTTGTATTAATGATTGTTATAGCAAACCAAGCTGAAGAAAAGGAAGATTAGGGCTGCTATAACAACTCCATGATTTGGTTAGGGCTATAACAATGGACAACATAAGAAAGGGTTACAAAGTGAACTTTATTGGTCAAAGGAAGCAATTGACAACAAGAAGAAAGAAGCTGGTAGCATCAAAGGAAAGATAGCTCAACAAGGTCACCCGTAAGTTTGTCTTCTTGAAGGTTGAACCGACCTTGATTGAGGGTTTGATCAGGCAAGTCGAAGACCTTAGTCATCAAGAGTATGCAAGCTATGAGTTTTTGTAAGGGACCAATTGTTATCACCATGAATGCACAACCATAAGGAGTTGTTGCTTTGTGATTTTTGCCCTGAAGATCACTAGGCCGTATATGTGCGCAAGTTGCAAACAAGCATGTAAATGATCATCTCATATGTGCATCATGCATTCATGCTTTCACTACTTCTCAAGAAGATATGTAGAAAGGAGGAACTCGAACCCTCACATATCAATGTCGTGTGTCGAGTCTGATGCAAAGCCAATATACCTTTGCCCCCCTACAGAAGGTTCCCGCTCCAAGTAGCCTTGATGCTAGACCTTGCACATATACACCACCAAACAGGATGATATCGCCTTTCACATAGGAAAAATTATCTCATTCAAAATAACAACATGAATACAATAACCATAATAACATGTACATAGGAGCGGAATCAAATGCTTATATTAATAGCTAAAAAGTACAACTATACCTTCCAAAATGAGTAATCTCTTCTTTAACTTGGTTGCCTTCCTTCCTCTTGCCTCACAAGATAATAGAGCTCTCTAACAATGATCTCACTATCTCCACCACTCTTGTAGAACTACCATGACCCTTTAGAATGATAGCTATATACAAGCTTGTAGGCCTCCCTGGGAGAATGCATTTGGATGCTTAGGGGGAAGAGATTTTTAGAAAATTCCACAATAATTCGCCCCTAGTGAAGTCATAAAGCTAATCTATCGATTAGATTTATGGACAATTCTAGAAATCTCAAAATCTTTGCGAAGTGAAAGATAGAGGTAGTCTGTGCAGGCACACAATGAACAACATGCAATACTACATATCTGCGCTCTGTATAGTGCCATGAGCCCACGACATTGGAGAAATTTGGCCAAAATAAAGGGTCAAAGCCATGCATAAAGGTCAATAGTACAAAGGCTCATGTAAACTGATTCATAAAGAGGCATACCCATGCGCGATCATAAAGAGGAATTGAACATGGCCACCAATTATCATACACTGCAGATCCATGGCATGAGATGCAAGGACATAGCCATGAACAATACACAGTGGATCCATGTGACAAATTAGAAAGATCATAACCACCAACAATTACAATGTGGATCTATGTCATAATATACATTAGTATATGACTATGGACACTAGCAAAGAGGTGCCCATGACATGAGATGCAAGGACATGGCCATGGACAATACATACTGGATCCATGTAACAAATTAGAAAGATCATAGCCACCAACAAATACAATGTGGATCTATGTTAATGTATACATTAGTAGGACTATGGACCACTAGCAAAGAGGTGCCCAAGAGTAGTCCTCAAAGTACATAAATGATATCTAACTCCAACGCACCCTGGGAAGGGTGCCATATAAGAGTGAAATGCCCCTAACCAAGGGTCTTCTACATAAACCCGATGATATAGATCTACAACATTCGAATAAATGTGTTGATGTCGAGCATGGTTGAAACTATCTAATTACCTGTCAATGAGGTTTACCATTAACAGATGCAAGGGGACTCGCTAATAATGAAAATGGACCCCAAGGTACCTGGCACAATCCACTAAGTGTGAATAAATGAGTTGATGTCGAACACTTGCAAACTTGATTGATCAATAGTCAACGAGGTAAATCCACTGTTGATCGCGAGGAAGCTTGCCATTGGGGATCAAAAGATCCAAGGTACTATTGGTTCCTAGATAAAACTCTTGGATAATGAGTTGAAGTCGACAAGGGAAGATTCGTTGAAGGAGGGCCTTGATGTATCCCCCATCAATTGACATATAAGGGACTGAGACATAATGTACATAATGTGAATGGATGAAGTCATGAAATAATGAAGTACAATTGACATAGGGATGACCAACACGAAAAGGCTAACAAGGGCCGCATGTGGCCAACTTAGGCTGACTTCACTTGACACATAGCGACATGACACGAAAGTGACTTGGAAACATTAACTAATGAGGACCACATGATATCTTGCAACAACACAGGAGGCTTTGAAGCACGCTCCATAGTGATTGGAAGAGTAACTATCCAGAGGTGTAGACAAACTCGTATGTATGGTATGGCTCTTTGGAAAGCTAAAACACAGATGGGAGGAAATGATTCAAACATGTGCCATGTTCAAGGGTAGCGCGACTGACGCTGCCATTTTGACTAATAACAGAAGTAAATGATTCCCCTTCCATTATCTCTTTTTAGTCTCGTTCATAGTTTAATGAGCATGAAATAGAAAACAAGTAAGCTCAATAGTTCCTTTTTTGTACATTTTTAACGAGCCCAAAAATGAGATAAAAGGATACTTGATGCCTTTCAAGGTTTAATGAGCATAAGAAGGATACAAAGGAAGCACGTCTTGGAGGAACAAGTGGTATAAAGGGTAGCAACTAGTTCAAAGGTGACGAAACTACCCTAAGCATAAGGAGGCAAAGAGGCTGGACCACTCATCACAATGGTCCCTCCAGGAAAGGGTAAAAACACCAAGCGAAACCAATGCTTATATCAGCATGCATAAGATGGGCTAAAGAGATGCAAAAATGACATGGTATATAAAGTGGAATCCACTCGGGTTTAAGGCCATCCATGTAGAGAGCAGCAACAGTTGCCGTAAAGCCAGAGTAGGACGCAGAAACAATGAGGGGCAGAGACAATGAAGCCGAAGGAAGATTTCCAGATTCGGTGAGTGCATTTTCCAAAGAGGTCGAAATTTCTCCAGGAAGTAGTGCAGAAGCTCAAGAGGGGAGCTCGATTTGCTGAGAAGGGAAGATGTTTTCAGTTCCATAGGCTGGGAAGGAGCCCCAGGGTGCTAGAGAAGCATTTTCCCAGTTGGCAGTAGGCATGGCGACTTGTTTAACAGAGGATTCAAGTAGCAGTAGCAGTAGGCAACTGCAGGTTGATGCAGGGCCTAGGCAGACCCAGTTGGACGACTTGCTTTTCAGAGGCAATCTAGTGTCATAATTGCTCTGAGTGAGGGTAGTTTTCCTCAGATTATTTTGGTAGTATTCTTTGCAGGATTGCATAGTAATTAAAACCCTCAGCTGCTTTACCGGGTTTTTTCGAAGTTGGGTTTTTCTAGGGACATCTGTCATAAAATAACAGTGTTGGTTATTATGTGTGTGTGCTAGTATTTTCTCAGTTTCCAGCACTATTATTTTCCGCAGTTTATTTGTGAAAATCAGTGTGAATTATTTGATATTTGTCATAGCAAACAACAAATAAATTGTTAAATAAATTAACGATTAGAAAAATAATTTCCAATTGTTGTGATAGATGAAATTTGCACATGTTATCAGGGCGTGAGTGATCAGACGGGAAGCTCAGAAGCAAAGAAGGGAATTTCACTCTTCAGTGGGAGCAACAGGTCGAAATTCCCATAGGCTGCATAGTACCTAGACAGTTAGATCGAATTGTTGGACAATGTTCGATTTTGAGTTGCAGGTTGTCAAAAAGTCGATTTGCCCATAATAGTGATTCCGATAGTCAGAGAGAGCAACAACTACACAAATTTTTGATAAACAAATTCCTTGGTTGGGATGCAAAAGGTTTTGTAGCAGCAGAATCAACGTCAGTTGGAAGAGAGAAGCAAACACAACAGAGGGAAAATTTCTCTTAGGGGACTTTGAGTTTGAAAAGTTTGATTTTTCCAGGAAAATTGGGACTTTTGAGTGCAAATTTCCTTACTCCAGAAGGGATTGCGTATAGAAAAACAAACAACCAAGTAGAGGGAAAGTAGGAGTTTTCAAGTAGATCAAAGATGGCCACAATGGGGCTCCAGAGATCAGGATAGGTTGGAGGACGTCTCCAACAAATTCCTTCTAGATGAATATGGCCTGAAGACCTATGCAGAGAGTGTGGTGTGTTGAGAATTTGGTGGACTGATGATTAATACAAATTCTCTTCTTGATAATTACTTGTGAGCTTACATGAGTTACCTATGTCTTCTTTTCTTTAGCTTAGTTAGTCTTTCATCAAGTCAATTATCGAAATGCACGAGACACAATTAGGCTCCTAGAGCCAGGGCAAACCTCTCCCTCTTGGAGAGGAAAACCTGCAAAGAATTCTTCTTATAGATCTTCAAATCACAAGTACCATGACCTAGACTTAGACCCTAGACGTAGGAATGTCTCCAAGACCTTGTCATTGCCCTTTCAAACTTGATTCTTCTCTTCCTTAACAATTTGCACTGTTCTGCACTAGAAAACTCAGTCTTCAAGATTCACTTATTGTTCAGGCAAATGTTGGAATTGAATTGTCTTTACCTTACATACACTTGCTTTTAGTCTCCTTTAAGATTGCTTTCTCCTTATAGTCACTGTCTTCACTGTATTGAACCGTAGCCTTCAACCTTAACCTTTATATATTTCAGCCGTAAGGACCCTTTGCTCGATTCTGGAAACATGAAACAACATGTATTTATTATATTTGTATCTTCTTCTTGCTCTGGTATCCGAAATAGAGGTTGTAACACATCCGCACTTGCCACACTATAACTGCTTCTTGAAATCCGCAATTATACTTGGAGAAATTCACACTTATTACACTTCAGAGATCCGCACTTGTTGCTCAGAGTGATCCGCACAACATCACAATTATGTATCAAGCAACCAGTACTGAAGTTCTTCAAACTTCTCACTGAAAAACCTTCCCAGAAATCTGCATTGAAACACATTTTAAGAATCCACAAAACTGTCTCTTGGATCACTGAAAAACTTGTCTTCAAATGGGCCACAGACCAGGTATTTATATGGACTATTACTTTTGTCTTTAGGCCGACTTGTCAGTAGGCTTGAAGGCCGACTTATCAATTGTAAGGTAGCAGACTTTAACATATTATTATGACTTCTTTTCCAGCGTTTGAGAGAGGTCTGATTGTAGACATTCTTCCACATTTTCTTGGACATGTGACAAGGTCTGGAGCATATATTGAAGACTAGATCCTTCATATATATATGACACTTAATTACCTTTATAGTTAGAAGACAAAACCCTAGATAGATATCAAGAAGAAGTCTATTAACATACAATACAATCTTGCTCATGAAACCCATGAAGCAAGTACAAAATACATTTTATTATTTGTCTTCTTCTATAAATACATAATTACATAGTCAACATGAAGATCGACGTAGTTACACTATTCAACATGGTGGCAATTCCGTAGGACCTCGATTAGCTAAAGGCGTACATGAAGGAAATGGCAAAGGCAAAGAGGATGATTTTGGATGGAGTTTGGGATCATCTAGTCTCACATGTGGCAGACAAAGGGATGACCAAGGAGATGTGGGATGCTCTATTTGAGCTATTTCAGAGTTCTTCGGAGTAGCGAAATATGTTTCTCTATGAGAAGCTGAGGAACACCAGAATGCAGAAGGGGGAGAGAATAAATGCCTTTCTCATTCAAATTGAAGAAGTCCAAGATCAACTAGCAGCCGTTGGGGAGGTATCCCAACCCACAGAGCTTGTATGATTTAACATTGAATAGTGTCTTAGAGGATTGGTAGGTATTTGTCTGTAGTATTTTGGGCAGAGACACCTTGCCAAAGTGGGACAAGATGTGGTCGATCTGCAAGAGAAGGAGTTGAGGCAGGCTCTGTTAAAGAGTACCATCAGCTGCAACAGTTGAAAAGTGAGGAGGAGAATGTGGCCCTAGCATCTAAGGGTCCCAGTCAAGGGCAGGGGGAGCAGAGAAAGGAGGACCTGTCAAAAAAAGTCAAGTGCTTCAGATGTGGTGAGCTCAGTCACTATAGTAGATAGTGTCCTCTTAGGAAGAAGGACAAGCCGAAGAAGCAGGACCAGGGAACAACGTCCACAGAGATTAACAAGTTGGCCTCCAAGGGAGAGGTGGGGTGATTTGGAGTTGTAGTTCAAGAGATTGCAGAAATGGGAATTGCAGAGATGGGCATGGTCCATTGAGGTATCCTCCTCATGGATCATTACATGGCTACGGGACCCCACAATATTCAGTAGCAGGATGGATCAATGTTAGAGGTGCAGTTAGAATTCCAGAGTGACAGTTGCAGACTAGTAGTAGTCAAGTGCTGGGGAGCATAGTGTAGAGTTGGCAACAGTGTAAAGTGGCACAATGCAGAGTCAGCAACAACAATTCTTCAATGACAGTGCAAAGACTAGTAGCAGTCAGGACTCAGGAGACAAATGCATCATACGGAACACAACTGATTTAGTATTTTGGATGCTTCTCAGTTGCAGTTGCAGCAACAACAGAGGAAAGGGAGTTGCAGTGCAGATGCAGAGTTGGCAGCAGTATGGTAGTGTCCACCACAACACAGATGCAACATCAAAGTTGCACAGTGGTTAGTGGGTAGTGGCACAACACAAGAACACCTTCCTTGCTGAGAGGGAGTGTTAGTTTTTGTAGCATCAGAGGTGTTCTAGTCTCGAAACTTTGTGGAGAGGCCAAAACACATGATATCTCCATAACCCATAAATTGTTTTTTGAAATTCCACTTAGAAGTGTCTCAATTATATTATTGGTCGATTTTTAAATATTTCCAGTTACCACTCCAGCATGGGACCTAAAGGGGTTTCCTAAGAGGGAAATTTCTAGGTTAAGGACAATCGTGGACTTAGTCCACTGTCACCACAACTAAGGCTCCATGCTCTTTACGGACTTTCACTGATGGGAGGAGTCCCGATGTTTTGGGAAGCAACTTACAAAGGCTATATCAATGGATAGATGAGAAGTGACTCCTTAAACCCTTTCCCAAGGAAGATGTGAAGGGTGGAGCTTGCTTGCTTGCTTTTCAAGCAAAGGGGCTTGATCTTCTTGGGAAAAAGTGTTGAGGATTGGAGGATCTTCTAGGGAAAAAGTGTTGAGGGCTTGATCCTCAGTTGCTGCACTAGTTTTCCCAAGCTGGCTTTTTTCGGGGACATTTGTCCAAAAATAACTGTGTTGATTATTATGCATGTGCTAGTATTTTCTCAGTTTCCAATGCTATTATTTTTCGTAGTTTATTTGTGAAAATCATAATGTAAATTATTTGATACTTGCCATAATAGACAACAGATAAATTGTTAAATAAATTTAGAATTAGAAAAATAATTTTGATTTGTTGCGATAGATGAAATTTTCACACCTCACATCTTTTTGGGGCATTCCACTAGTTACTTCTGTGATACCGTCATGTTTTCCACCTTTGTCTGCATCTGTGCCGAATACTACCGAAGTAACGCAAGATTCCTCACAGAATAGACAAGATTTAGTCGAGTTGAGTCAAGTTGGACAACCAGGTGGCAGATCTTAAGGCAATGACCTTACTTAAGAGCTTAATAATGACACTATATTCCATCACATTGTTGGTGATTGGGTGAAGATAGATTCCCCTTAAATTCACAAGCTCATTGGTGGGCGAAAAGAAAACCCAAGCGATGGAAGCTACCTTTCGAGTGCTACAGATAATATTGTCTGCAAAGGCTATGTAAATTGAAGAGGGCCTTGAAATCTTCCAATCAAAGACCACACACACTAGTTACACAAAAATTGTCAACATACACTCAAACCAAAAAAGAGAAACATCACACACACACACACCTATGTACAATATGTACAGGACACCAAAGAAATAAGCTATGCATAGTATCTTTTCAAATAGAGCCCATTACGTGGCTCTGACAGTGGATTTCCATCATAATCAACCAACTCATAAGCCCCTTTCTTTAGAATACGTTTAACAAATGTAAGGCCCATGCCACATAGGTTCGAGTTTACCTGCCCCCAACTTATCATGGTCCTGATCATAGACCAAAACCCAATCACCTTCTGGGAAGACACGAGGATGAAAAAACTTATCATACTGAGCTTTGATGAGTTTCATTGGTAATTGCAACGTAAAGACACTGTTCGTGAAGATGTTCTAAGTGTAGTAGGCATTCTTCATTGGCAGAAGTGTTGGGTAACAGTTTGACAACTAAATGTAAAGACGAGATGTCACATTCGGTATGAAGTATAACTTCTACTCCATATACCAATTGAAAAGGAGTGAAGCTGATAAAAGACTTCACTGAGGTTTGGTATGATCAAAGTGCAGAAGATAGCATAAGGTGCCATCCTACGCAACATAGTTTTCAAGACACGATTAACGACCTCTACTTGTCCATTAGCTTGGGGATAATAGGGGGATGAGTGTTCATGGCGAAAACCCTACTTGTTAGCTAGTTCCTGCATCATATGATTACGAAAGTGTGCATTGTGATCAGTGACAATCATCTCGGGTACACGAAACCTAGCAATGACACGGTTAAACATAAATGATGACGCAGTGGTGCCATTGTTGGAAAAATTTGCCACAGCCTTATAGCCCACTTGGTTAAATTGTCAACAACAATAATATAACGATGATTGCGAGCTTGGGGGGTTACATCGCATAAAGTCAATGCCCCACTAGGCGAAAGCACTGACAACAACCACAGGGTGAAGTGGAGCAAGGTGAGCATGCATTTTCCTAGAAAAGATTTGACATGCATGGCACTTTTGGATGGCAATGGTACAATATTTAAAGATCGAAGGTCATAAATACCTAGTGTGCAAGATTTTCCGAGTAGTGGCAAGCCCAGATAGATGACCGCCACATGCTCTGACGTGACAATCATTCAAGACTTGTTCAACCTCAGCATGAGTGCGACATCGTTGTAATTACTAATACTGCATCAATGCTGCGACAATAGAGGGTATCAATGATAATACAATAATGGCTAGACTGGTGCATATACACTGACGCTCATCGTGAGGTAACTTCGACCAAAATGTCGAGTATGGAGATATAACAAGACATCTCCATACCAAGGATCAAAAGACCTAATGAGGAATAAGGACTTGTTAGACAGTGGGGGTCTTGAACCACAGTTTCTTCATCAACTCAAGGTAATTCAAACTTAGCAACCACAAATTCCAATCAAACCCCTGAAGTATAACAATCCATTTAGCCTCCAATGATTTGATGACTAAGGTATATGTTTCATAAGGTTGGAGTCAATGATCACAATGGTCCTTCGCAAGAGTATTTAATGCTGTAATCACTGGGCAACAACAATGGCTGCCAAAGCCAACTTCTCGATATGGCAATATTGGAGCTCGAGACAAGGGGCCCTTGCTGAGGTAATAGATAGGGTGTTCATTGTCCATCCCTTTCTATTGGACAAATTCATACTAATGGTGGATTCAAAGTCCGCGAGATATAACAAGAAGTCATGGTTGAAATTGGGAGGACTCTGTAAAGGTGTAGACAACAAAGCCTATTTCAAAGTGTCAAAAGATCTTTGGGTTTGGTCGTCCCATATAAAAGGTACACCCTTTTTAACAAATGCATGAAACCTTTAGTAATCTCGACGTATTTGGCAATAAACATACATGAGAAATTAACCTTTCCCTAGAGTGCAAACCGTGCGTGCAGGTGACAGATTGATGATAGCAGGAAACCCTTCTTGGGATATGATGAAACCTAGCAACCTCGTAGACGTACATAGAAGACACATTTGTGAGGATTTAGTCGGATTTTATAATAATGAATTGAAGAAATACCTCCTTAAGGTGTGTGGGATGAGCCTCATGAAGCAAAGACTTAGCAGTATGGTCTTCAAGATAGACTTAAATGATGTGTTTTATGTCATGAAAGGCCCACTGGAAAGTGGCACCAACATTTTTAAAGGACCAAAAGGCAATTTATGATATACAAATGTTCCCCATGGGCAGATAAATGCAATTTTGTGCTCGTACTTTGATTTGATATGGATATGGTTAATAGCTAGAAAAACCATCCATAGATGAAAAGATAAAATTTCTAGCGCACTCGTTAAGAATTTGGTCGATAAATGGTGTGGGGTGATTATTCTTAGGACATGCCAAATTCAAGTCTCTATAGTCCCACACAAACCCTATCCATTGTCAATTGGAACAACTTTAGAAACCCACTTAGTAAAGGGTACTGAATAAATAAAACTGGCATCTATCAATTTTTGAACTTCCACTTTAATAACAATTGCCTTTTAAGGGTTTATTGGCCAGAGCCTTTGTCGAGTGCTTTTGTAAGTTTTAATGTCATGTTGGACAATCTGGGGATCGATACCAGGCATCTCTTTGCAAGACCAAACAAAAATGTTGCATGATTCTTTAAAAAGGGAAGTATAAGTTTCAATCTCTTGAGGAGTACAATTCGCTCCCAATCATGATGTTTTCCTCAACACCTGGTTTTGTGGCAATGTTAATAGGAATAGTCTCTGAATTGTTTACCAAGTTCTTTTCCGAGGAAACAACATAAATCAATGTGGGCATTGGGAATAATCAACGTTACCAAAGAAACCTAGGGTTTTAGATGACTCATCCAAACTATATACCTGAGAGAGAAAAGATGATGTATGGTGAAGAGGCCCCCAGGGATGATCGAAGATCAACATGAATTCACTAGAAGATGGATGGTCAAGTGCCCAAGTAGGCATTAGATAATCATTGAGTGGTTCACGAGGTGTGTCACCCGACTCAATAGGGTCAGATGCTAACTGGATGCGTTGATAAGCAATCTCAGTTGGACTCAACATATTGTTGAACATATTGATGAATGTTTGGTGAAGAAGGTACCACCTAGGGGTCAGGAGACCTATGGGGTCCACAGGTGACAAATGAGATCATGTGTATGGGAGTAGTGGTAAAAGAAGAAGGAATGTCTGGCGGGGATAGTAGACAGACACTGATAAGAGACAAGATTTTAAACAATTCTACACCAACACTCTCATAAGTCGTGAGGCTATCTCCAACGACTGGCACAGTATTGCCCATAATGGTGGAATTGGTCGACGATATCCAATAATCTAACTGATCTATTGTAATAACCTTCATGGGGAAAGCGAAGCACATGAAACACAGAAGACACGACAACAGACATGGCATAAAACGAAATACTACGACCAAGGAGTAGATTATAATCGAAGGGAGTATCAACAACTTCAACAACAACAACAACAATTTTGCCCCCTAGCTCGATGGTAAACTTTGGAAGAACGCCCTGAGGCACAAAATGATGTTCGTTAAAGGCGTGTAAAGCAGCACTTGACTTAGCGAGTGCCGGAGAATAAATAGTTTTCCAGCATGACATTGATGTCACACAAGTTTCATCCAACTAAAGTGCGGTATATGCCGTGATTAAAAATACACACTGAGATTTGAAAGGAAACCTAATGGGAGAGTTTGAAATGAGGGGTGTCAATGTCAAACGCGATCAAACTAAAGCTATTGCTGGGATCCACCCCTTTGATAGCAGTCAACAAGGCTTTGCAATGCATGGGGCAGCTCTGTAAAACCTCCAAGGTAGATATTGCACATGGTGCTTGGGCTAAGTCCTCAATAATACTATAATGCTGGTAGCTCGTGCATTAGGATTGCGTGTTTTCTTTTGGACAACACCCTTAGGTGTGTGATATATCGGTTCCACAAGCTTTTCAAGTGTGAGAAGTCCAATGGAAACAACAGGGGGGTGGTAGAGTCCTTAGAAGTAGAACTCGAATCTGGAGGGTCATAGGATTTCTCTTTTGTAGTCAAATCAACTTGTGAATGTAACATGTGAATAGGTGCGTTGTTACTAGGACCATAATATTGTTGCTCCCCATTGCCCCTAGGAGGTGGAGGGGAGTTTGCACAACCATTTGTTGTTGTGGCTGAGCAATGGATGAGTTAAAACTGGCGGCAACTGGGTGGCTATTGGTGGTGTGAGGAGGCCATGAACTTCATCCATACCAGGGCACTAATGAATTAGTTAAGTGTTCTTCTTGTCAAATCTTGCAAGGAAGCTTAATCTTTTGACGACGCTCGCTTGTGCCCCCCCACCCTGACTAGGTTGGTTTTGGCTGTTCTCCTGAGCAGGGTTATTATTTTTCTTATTATTTTTATTCTTTTTACTGCCAAGTAAGAACCTCACTGGATTGCTCAAGTGAAGAGGGTGCTTGTTGAGAGCCAGATGTACTTGTTAGGGCTTGAGAGGTGACAATCATTTGCCCTAACTAAACAACTAACTAGCTCACAATATTGGAGGAAATGGAATCAATAACACCATTAAAGTGTTGATGGAAACACTGAGAGGGCAGTGAATCAATATTTCTCTTGAATTAGTATTTTTAACTTCACATTAATTATAATTAAGATCAACATAATTCAACATCACATGAACAATGAAAAACACCATTCGACAATGCACAAACATCAAGACAATAAACAACAAATTTTTAGGTGGAAATCCCTCTAGGACAAAAACCACAAAGTGCTTCTTAATATTTGTCTTCAATAAAATGTACATCAATATTTCCAGCTCCAACTGATGGGAGGCTCCAACCCCTTGTTTTATAGGCTCCAACCTGTAGGACACTCCAATGCCCTGTTTACCAGTTTACCATCTACAACTGGGAGGACGCTCCAACACCTTGGTTTATTGGCTACAACCTGAAGGATGCTCCAACACTCTATTTATCAGCTGACGCTCCAACGCCCTATGTAGACTTCAACTTTCCCTAGCACCACATTGCCAACTTGAAGTATTCTCAGGTTCCAACCCGAAGGAGACTCCACTCCCCTGCCTTGCATCACCTTGCCACCCTGATCGATCGACAAACCATGTTTCACAATTTTTAGACTGGATCCACCTGTGCTCAATAATAATACAAAACAAGCTGCAGCAGAATCTCTGCTTAGTCAAATATGCTTCTGCTCAATATTTACATCAATTGCAAATCCTAGTTTTAGTTATCCTTTGCTCAAGTTACATCAACTTGTCATTAACCACCATAAACATGTTGACATAACCCTGATTAAATAAACAAATTAGATGCTCTGGAAACCCTAGCACTCATCTACCCTAACTCAACAATCCAACAACATCACAACAACTTTGTGTCTTTCATTAATGAGAGAACCCTAACATCTCTGCTCTGCTTTTGTTAAAAAAAATCAAATCACCAATAACATTCTTTATTCCCTTGGACGAGTTTGTGTTTATGCCTTGATTACAATGCTTCTTCCTATCTTCAATTCAACTCTACATGAGTGCACTCACTTCCAAAGGTCATTGAAACTCTATGTTAGTCTTCATACAAAAAGGACTTACCCTTAATTATTTGATAAAATGAACTCAATGGGAAAATTAAAACTTAATATTTGACCATAATTAAAAATTAAACCTTGATTTTTTCTTCACCAATTCGTATCAATTCCTTATTCTAAGCCTTGGGCTTCAATTTTAGGCAATAAAGTGAGGGCGTCATAATCCGATTCGTCCACATTTGAATCATATGCTCGACATGTACGAACGACTAGTCTTTGAAGATGTCCAACAATACTGTCCTGGATTTTGCTATATTACTCATGGCAAATGTGGCACCAACATGAAATTGTGTGAATTCAATTTGCCAACTTGCAATTATATGTTCAAAGGTCGATAACCCAATATTTACGAAGTCACCTTTTACACGAGATGTATTCTCAACACAACTGTGACAGTCACTTAAGTTTTGGTGTTCCAATATGAAGCAAAACAACGATGATATTGCTTGAAGTATTCGATTCCTGGAAACATTATATGCACATTACCTGGACACTATGTCAATCTAGTAATAAGTCTTGTTTAGGATTTTCTGTCATCACTAGAAAAGGTATTGCTAGTGTAATGTTAAGACCACAGGTAACAAATTTAGTTCACAGTTAAAATTTTATTCAACTTTTCATTGTATGTAAGCGGCAATATGGATATTTCATTGCTGATTCTCAGATTTCAAAACCGTTCATCTTCGCCAAGTGCTTTCCTGTAACAAAGTGGCTAAGCGACACTATGGATATTTCATTGCAGGTTCTCAAATTTCAAAATCGTTCATCTTCGACAAGCACTTTCCTATAACAAAGTGGCTATCATTTGGAAGGCACACATGAATGAAGGTACTATCGAGGCCGTTGCCTTACCAAAGCTACTCCGCGCCAAGGTAAAACGATACCAATCGAACGTGATCCAAATTATGATATGAAATCTCAGAACCCTCAGACCACTGTCGTCACGAGCTATGAGATCATGCCACAAATCAATAAAAAATAAATCCTAAACCATTGATTAGAGCCAAAACTACTGTGGATATTCTTGGACTAGAACCAATCCACAAAGATTCGCTTTGTTGAAGGATGAAATTGGACCTCAGAGTCCATGCAAGTATACCACTCAAAAGAAACTTGCTTTACATAAATAGCTTCAAGAATTAGTCATTGGTTGGCCAAAGATGCCCTATCATTGTGGGCCAAAGATATTCCTTTCAAATTGCCTTCAAATTGTTATGGAGATCTATCAATATGAGATCATAACGTGCTCTTAAAGTTTGCTTTTAGAACCACTTGCAAGAGGGCTTGAAAAGCCAACAAATCCCTTTAAGGCCATAAACATAGCCAATATGTTGCTATTTGTAGCTTGGGAGGTACTCCAAGCCTTGAGGATTAGGGGTCTGGAGGAAGGAGCTCTGTACGTGCCCTTGTGGGCTTGAAGCCCAAGGTTGGGGTTTGTACCCATCGATGTTGGCCAAAACCATGACGATACTGGACATGTGATGGATGGAGACGATAGAGGATGTCGAGACGAATCCAACGTATCGAGAATCATCAAATTTTGAGTTGTTTATGTGAAGTTATTAACTTTTGGAGTCATGACGTGGGCATGTGGCACAAAGGACAAGTCGACCTTGGCTTGTAGAGGTGCCCTTTAGGGCTAGATGTTGCCACATGAGTTTAGTATAAAAAGAGGTCGAGTGGGAGTCATTTAAACACTTCAATGAGCATCCATCAAAGGGAAAATCTCCTCTGAGGTAGCTGCAACTCCTAGAGACCTAGCGCAGGAGACGAATCCAACGCATCGAGAATCATGAAATTCCGAGTTGTCTATGTGAAGTCATTCATTTTGGAAGTGATGATGTGGGTGTGTGGCGCAAAGGAGAAGTCGCGACCTTGGCGTGTAGAGGTGCTCTTTAGGGCTAGATGTTGCCACATGAGATTAGTATAAAAAGAGGTTGATTGGGAGTCATTTAGACACATCAATGAGCATCCATCAAAGGGAAAATCCCCTTTGAGGCAACTGCAACTCCTAGAGACCTAACGCAAGAGAGAAATGACGACTGTTTTGGGTTTTTTTCTCATGATTGACTAGGTCGAAGTGGAGCAGATGTGACAACGTGTCAGAGGGACTGTTCTAAGGCAGATTCTGGACATGATTAGTGGTATATCTCTCTTTAGTTAGGGTCAATATCTCTTGTAGACTTGCAGGTGGAAAGCTCTCTGTATTGGAGGGCCGAGAAGGCCCAAGAGGAGTCTCCTTAAAGCTGCATTCACCTGCAACAATGGCACAAGGGTTGGTCACCTGAGGGAGGGTAACCGCAGGTCTGGTAAGGTCTAGTAAGGACAATTCAGCCAACAAAGAGGAGGGTGGTTTTTGTGCCCAAATGAGGGTTGGTTCTCTTATGAAATAGGCTCGAAATTTTGATTTGTGCCCTAGTAGCAAAGTGCAGTCCTGTACGGTATCTTTGGAGGAGCCGAGAGCCCAATCAGGGAGGTTGGAAAGTGCAAAAGGGACAACGAATGGGAGGAGCTTGTGGAGAAAGCTTAGTCGCAGGTTTTTGGACCATAGAAGACCAAGTGTGAGGAACTTTGACTGTAGTAACAATGAGCCCTAACTAGAGGGATGTCAGTTACAGGATTAGGCACAAAACCTGAGAACAAAAGGAGCACTGGTTGGACTGGTTGGTGGAGTCTGTAGCAACCAAGAGGAAGGGTCTTCATAGGTGCTAGATACTCTAAATAGGAGCAAATGTCGCAACAAGTATTGGTCGCTCGTGCTCTGTTGGAGGGCAGCGTAAGAGTGGACCAAGTGTGGACAATGGATTGGGCATTTATGGTCTGTTGGAGGGTAGCATGATAGTGCCCAAATTGGAGCCCAATGTGCACAAAACCTGAGAACAAAAGGAGCACAAGATGGTGCAGATCCCAGGTAAGGGTGTCCTTTTGTTTTAGATTGATTGCTAGAAGATGTGGGTCCAGGTTGGACTTGTTGGTGGAGTCTGTAGCAACCAAGAGGAAGGGTCTTCATAGGTGCTAGATACTCTAAATAGGAGCAAATGCCGCAACAAGTATTGGTCGCTCGTGCTCTGTTGGAGGGCAGCGTAAGAGTGGACCAAGTGTGGACAATGGATTGGGCATTTATGGTCTGTTGGAGGGTAGCATGATAGTGCCCAAATTGGAGCCCAATGTGCACTATCTTCATGGACTTAGGTGGTTGCTAGAGAGTGTCAGAAGAAGAGCTCATGGGACCAGGTTGGACTGGTTGGTGGAGTCTGTAGCAACCAAGAGGAAGGGTCTTCATAGGTGCTAGATACTCTAAATAGGAGCAAATGCCGCAACAAGTATTGGTCGCTCGTGCTCTGTTGGAGGGCAGCGTAAGAGTGGACCAAGTGTGGACAATGGATTGGGCATTTATGGTCTGTTGGAGGGTAGCATGATAGTGCCCAAATTGGAGCCCAATGTGCACTATCTTCATGGACTTAGGTGGTTGCTAGAGAGTGTCAGAAGAAGAGCTCATGGGACCAGGTTGGACTGGTTGGTGGAGTCTGTAGCAACCAAGAGGAAGGGTCTTCATAGGTGCTAGATACTCTAAATAGGAGCAAATGCCGCAACAAGTATTGGTCGCTCGTGCTCTGTTGGAGGGCAGCGTAAGAGTGGACCAAGTGTGGACAATGGATTGGGCATTTATGGTCTGTTGGAGGGTAGCATGATAGTGCCCAAATTGGAGTCCAATGTGCACTATCTTCATGGACTTAGGTGGTTGCTAGAGAGTGTCAGAAGAAGAGCTCAAGGGTCTGATAAGCCAGGAGCAATTTGAGTAGCCCTAGACTTGTCGTGTGTAGAAGGACATCTATAGCAGAAGACGAGCAATCCTCCTGGCCTGTTTTTATTGCTGGAGATGGACATCTTTTAGTGATAGGTGGGAGCCCTCGTTGCCCTATGTTAGTCTTCATTGGTGCAACACAGGAAGACTATAGTGGGCTGAAGTCCTTGAGTATCTGAGGAACAACAGTGGGCAGTTTAGAGTTGTTCACAAATGAAGTTGTGAAAAACTCGACAAGAGTCTCGATGTGTTGATGGACGAACCATCAATGAGAGAGCAAATTGTTGAGTGGAGGTTCAGTGGCCACATGGACTTGGATCATTGATAGAGGTTGTGCTGCAGATCGAGATCCGAAGGACCGGGCAGGTACATGGTGCGATCAAGAGAAGCTGAGACAATGTGCTACATCAGCCAAATGGTCAAAGTATCTTGTTGAGGGTAGATTGATTGTCGATGGATTGCCACCAAGACCCAGTTTTGTATTCTTGTACTTGTGGATATTTGAGGGCCATTATCCCTGGTACGAGAGCCCTAGACTATTGTATTATTCATTTGGATTTACTGTTGTTTATATTATGTTGTGCAAAGTAGCTTCATTGTGATTCTTGGTTTGGTAGCGTCAGTGATTTAAGATTATATCCTAGACACCAGGATCATGGAAAAACATGGTATCAGAGCGTGTTTGAACTACTTTGAGGGACAATGAATCAAAGTGTGCAGAATGAAGCAACTCAAAGGGAGTTGTGGGTGTCTAGATCATGGAGTAGAGGGCTTAGTTGAAGACATGGAGATGTGGTCTTGACTGGCTTGGCAACAAGATTGGTTGGGAGTTTTGGTGGATTGGCAGTGAGCCTGGGGAACAACAATTTGTTGTAGTACAAGTTGTTGATCATGAACTTCCTATGACTTGTCATGGATGGTCGGGACAACTCGAGGATTGTTTTGGCATGGACGAGATTAGTTTGATCGAGATTGCTTCATGTGATGGACTACAAATTGCTTCGGATTGCGATGTTGCATATCCGAGATTGGAGGGATTTGCACGAGTGTTATTTGATCCAAGAGGATGAGTGCTTGTAGGACTAAGCCAATGGAGATCATGTAGGCTTAAAGGAGTCTAGCCTCAGAAGGGAGCAACCCTATGGAGGTTTGGGATCTTTAGTTTCAGATGTGATGAGGCAGAGGCACTACTGAGATTGCAGGGTTCATTCTATAGAGTATGCTGTAGTGATGGATGCCAGATGGTGTTATGCAACCAACCCACAAAATAAAAGAAAAGATAAATCAATGACTTAAAAATTATCATCTTCGAGGGAGCAACCTCCTTTACATTACATAAAGGAACAAATCTTGGATGATACAAATGACAAGACCTCCTTTGTATATATAAGAGTCTAATGGGTCACAATGTAATATGAGTTTGCATAACAGTAATAATGTAATGGCGCAACAACAACAATAGTGGGTTTCTATGGGGCACGACAATAACAATATGGGGGTGCTACATGGGTACAACAATAACAATATGGGGGTGCTACATGGGCACAACAATAACAATAACAGAGCTACACTAACAATAACAATGAGGGGCCTAGTATTATCGGGACCTAACATGCCCCTCTCCTTCAAAAAAGTGTTGTCCACAACGCTTGAGTAGTTTTGGATGTTTCTATATATAATTCTCATCCTCCCATGTGGAATCTGTTGAGATTTTGTGTCATTGGAGTAGCATCAGGTGTGCTCTAGCCCTGAAACTTTGAGGAGGGGCCCAGAACGCGTTTGGAGAAATTTCATCTGGTGTTGAAGTTATTCAAATAATTAACTATTTTAATGTAATCCCTAAGTCTAAACTTAGGGAAATTAAATAATTAAAGTGAATTGATTAACACATGTGCTGAAATGTTCTAAGTGACGCGGATCAAGTAGTCTTTTAATCTTAGCCGTTGATAAGAGATTTAATCATGGCCGTTGATGTGTTCAATGAAAAAGTATAAGAGAAAGGCTTGAGGGTCAGTTGGAGAAACACACACGTAGGCAGAGTTTGCTAAGTATTTTCAGAGAAGTTTTCTACAATAGTGGGTTTCTATGGGGCACGACAATAACAATATGGGGGTGCTACATGGGTACAACAATAACAATATGGGGGTGCTACATGGGCACAACAATAACAATAACAGAGCTACACTAACAATAACAATGAGGGGCCTAGTATTATCGGGACCTAACATGCCCCTCTCCTTCAAAAAAGTGTTGTCCACAACGCTTGAGTAGTTCTGGATGTTTCTATATATAATTCTCATCCTCCCATGTGGAATCTGTTGAGATTTTGTGTCATTGGAGTAGAATCATGGCCATTGATGTGTTCAATGAAAAAGTATAAGAGAAAGGCTTGAGGGTCAGTTGGAGAAACACACACGTAGGCAGAGTTTGCTAAGTATTTTCAGAGGAGTTTTCTGCAACGAAGGGTAGTATTAGCTGAGGGAATGATCTGATCTCGGAGCCAAGAGTTAGCAAGAGGCAGAGGAGCAACTTTGAGGGTTAGCGCAGAGGAGCAAGGGCAGCAGCAACAACAATTGTTGGAAATATTGTCATTGATGGCAAAGGAACAGAAAAAGAGCAGTACCAGAATTATCATTGAAAACAAAGGAGTAGATTAGGATCAGCGGGAGTATAAAGGAGTAATAAGGGCAAAGAAGGCGAAAGTTAAGTGGAGGAGCAGAAAAGAGGAAGAGGAGCAGTGAAGAGGCAAGGATTAACAATAGAATTATTAAGTAAGGCAAAGGAGCAGAGAGGAGCAACAATGTGCAACAAAGAGGCTAGGAGCAACAATGTGCAACAAAGAGGCAAGGAGCAACATTAGAATCATTATCTAAGGCAAAGGAGTAGAAAGGAGCAACATAGAGGCAAGGAGCAACATCAGAATGATCAGAGAAGACAAAGGAGCAAGTCGCGTTGAAATGCGTTCAGAATAGTGCGCGTGCAGTTCAAGGTCAAGTCGTGTATCTTTATGTTTAGAACAGTGCAGCGAGTTGTGAACGAGTCGAGTTGTTTACAATGCACGAGGGCGCATGCAGTTCAGCGGGTCGAGTCGGGGAGTTTCCGGAAGAAATGCGTGCAAAACAGTGTTCGACGGCTTAATTGCATATTGCAATCGCAAGCGGAAGGATGATCGCAAAAACTGCAAAAACACAGAAGTCACAAAAACTGTGAAGTGCAATATGGTAACGTGGCTAGATGACGTGGCAGTGACGTAGATAGTGACGTGGCCTCGACTTCATAGATCGAAACAAAGTTTGATGACATGGCAAGGTGACATGGCATGATGACGTGGTAGTGGCGTGGCATCCCCGGTGGGACCCCAACCCTTTATCACATATCGCACATCGCAAGCTCAGAAGGGATAGCACCCATGAACCATGCTGAACCGCCAAAATGCGAAATGCAAGAAGAGCCCGGACGCGATACCTCTCAGAGTTTAAATACTAAAGATTTTAAAGTCCGGCATGGGACCCATTCGCATATTGCAAATCACAAGATTAGAAGGGTGAAGATCATAAGAACAAGGTAGAATCGCTGAAATGAGAAATGCGATAAGAGCAAGGACGCGATACCTCTCAGAGTTTAAATACTAAAGATCTTAAAGTCCAATGTGGGATCCATTCGCATATCGCAAATCGTAAGATCAGAAGGGTGAAGATCATAAGAACAAGGTTGAATCGCCGAAATGCGAAATGCGATATGAGAAAGGATGTGATGCATTTTCAAAGGTAAATTCTAATATATTTTAGGTTTGGGGTTAGGTGTATTTCCTTAAGAAATCGCATCGGGAGAACGTAAGGCGTCTATAACATATAATACATAGAATCGCCGAAATGCGATAAGAGTACTGGATGCGATGTAGTTTCAAAGCAAAAGTCTAATGAATTTCAAATTTGGAGGTACGAGAAATTGCATCGGAGAATGGAAGAGCAATATATAAACGAAGAACAAGAGAAATAGCCAAAACGCTGAAATGCGATAAAGGTTGTCGGATGCGATTTTATTAAGAGTTCCATGGTAATATATTTGAGGTCTAGGTCTTACGACGGTTTATAAAGAAAACTCTGAACGCGGCAAGAGACTCGGGGGAAACAACCCGACACTATGTGCAGAGATAAACAATGGTTACGCCTTGATAATGGAAGAAAGTTTGAACGCGGGCAGAAAGGCTCAAGTAAGGGACCCGACACAGAGCAAAGGGCAGAGTAAGCTGAACGTCGCGGTAATGAGGAGATAGACACCATGAGTCGAGTCGGGTTCAGCAACACTCCGGGCAGAGTCGGGTGTTGAGACAAAGGTGAAGGCTGAACGCTGTGGGCACGAGCAGAAGAGGCAGAGTTAGGCAAAAGGAGATATGGTGGCATTGTTGGAAACGTGCCAGCTAGGTTGAGTCCGGCAAAAGGCCGAGTCAGACAAAAGGCGTTTGTGCAGAACTGTTATGATATAACAACAGAAACTGAAAAGACAGTGACAACAACAGAAAGGACAAATGCACAACGAGCCAAGAGCTGAAAGGGCTGAGTGAAATATACTAGTTGTAACTGTAAATGTAAATGAATTAATTATTTTTTATTGTATTTGATGCAAAGGCAAGTCTCCGTAGGCATAGGCAAAATTCCAATGAGTTTTTTAATGATTATTTTTGATGTAATAACTTGAACCAAAGTGTAAGGAATCGAATGGGTGGAAGGCAGAGAGACAGGCCTGTTCATTTCGTATTCCCTGTAGAATGCAAACAGTCAGGAGTTATCTGTATAAGAGTGATGCAACAAGGCTGCAAATTTTCACAATACGCGCGGACCTGTGATTTATGGGCCCACACAAATCAGTGACCAATCACGACGGATCACAACTTCTCACCTTTACAAACTTACCTCCTTGCAGCTTTGCAACTTTGATAATATTCAATTCTTGCGATCGCCCCTATACCTTATCGCATTCGATGTGCGATATTTATCGCGTCGCATCTTAAACTACTTACCTTGCGATGTCTTAACATGTAAAGATAAAAGTTGCTGATAGCGATATTCCACGGGGATTACGATTTAATCTCCACCGTTGATCTATGCCTGATCTAACAGTGCATGCGGTATCTTCGTTGCTTGCACGTTCAATCGGCTCTTCTTCGGATGCGATGTGCGATCAATGCTAAAATCGTTGTGAAAGCCTATATCTCAACTTCGCAAGCTTGACTCGAATCGATAATTTCACATAAACTTACTACATGGAACCCTCGCTATGCACGATGCGATATCCATACTCCAACAGAGAAATCAAAAGCGACAATTTAAAACAGACAACTGAATTAAAATACAAACATACTTGGAATTAACAGTAATGAAAATACACAGAGTCTTGCCCTTGATCGCTGGATTATTACATTGTTTCTCTGCTCTGTTCACACTTCATTCACACCTATTCCACACCTCACTCTGACCTATCCTACACCTCACACCTATTCATGCTTATATCTACCGGGAAGCGGTTCTCTTGTCTTTTATTAGCTCTCCGCTGAATCACTCTAACAACCTAATTCTATCCTATCTTAATGATCTAATCTACTTGACTTGATCTCCTCGCAGGGAGAACCAATTTGGTATTTTTATTCCTATTCAATTGAGAACAAACTAACTTCTCACAATTAAAGCTTAATAAAATATTAATAACCAATTTTTTTTCATTTCTTGTTAGCCACAACATGTGAACACACAATCACATTGATGGCTAAATCCGGATGCTCCTGCATCAGACTCCTAGGGAAGAAAAGATTGATCCATCTATGTTTCAGGATCCCCATTAAACTTCTGTAACTCTGCTGCTGTCACCCAACCGACATCTTCCGCTGGTTGTCCCTTCCATCTGATTAGATATTGATAATAGGTCAGTCCTCTGGTCTTCTTTGTTGCTCTTTTCTCCAGAATGGTTTCCACTTCTTTCTTTATCGTCTTTGGCATTTGTTCCTTCCAATTCAGAGTTTGGTCCTCCTCTTCTATAAGTTCTTCTTGTAGTTCTTCATCTATTTCTTTATATGGGTACAAATCTACAACATTAAAGATGGGTGATATCCGAACTCGTTCTGGTAACTCAATCTCATATGCATTTGAGGATAACTTCCTCAAAATTCTACATGGCCCTATCTTTTTCATGGTCCCGACTGGAAACCTTTCCTTCCTCAGATAAACCATGACTAAATCATTTACTTGAAACTCCCTTTCAATTCTCTTCATATCAACCCTTTGTTTATACTTTTGGGTGTTTTTCTGTAATCTCAGCTTGACATCTTTCTGCAACTTCTGTATCTGTTCTGCAAATTCTTCAGCGTTTGCACTTCTTGTCTCTTTTTTGCCCAAATCTCTAAGTTCATACACACCCCTTGGATGCATCCCAAAAACAATCTGAAACAAACTCGTCCCGGTACTTCGATTAGGAGTATCATTATAGGCAAATTCAGCTTGAGCAAGTGCTAAGTCCCTTTGCTTTGGATTTTTGTGAACCAAACTCCTTAATATGTTTCCCAAGCTCCTGTTCAACACTTAAGTTTTCCCATCCGTCTAAGGATGATAGGCTGAACTGAAACTGAGGTTTGTACCTAGCTTCTTCCATAGAGTCCTCCAGAAGTGTCTTACGAACTTTGTATCCTTGTCTGAAACAATACTCACAAGCAGTTCATGTAATCTTATAACTTCAAAGAAAAACAAATTAGCAATGTGAGTTGCATCACTAGTTTTCTTACAAGCAATAAAATGAGCCATTTTAGAAAACCTATCTACGACAACATAGATAGAATCATGTCCTCTTTGAGTCTTTGGCAAACTCAAAACAAAATCCATGTTGACAGCATTCGAAGGTCTATTGGGTATTGGCAATGGCTGATATAACCCAATGTTTTGGCTTCTTCCTTTGGCATGTTGACGAACCCTGCATTTTTCAACAAACTTTTGATATCAACTTGCATTTTTGGCCAATAATAAAAAGCCCTTACTCGAGAAAATGTTTTATCCTGTCCAAAGTGTCCAGACAGTCCTCCACCGTGTTTTTCCTTAATCAGATTTTCCCTCATGGAGCACTTAGGAATACACAGTTTATTATTCTTGAACAACAATCCTCCTTGAATCAGGTAGTCCAACCATTGGCTTCTATTATGAATCACAGGATTTTTAATAGCTGCATATATTTCTTTAAAATCTATGTCTTCTTTATACATATCAATCATCTCTTCAAACCCCAAAATGCGCCAATATTCAATTCTCGCATAACCAGATTTACTCTGCTCAAAGCATCAACAACTTTGTTTGACTTACAACTTGTGTGTGTGATGATTACAAAGGTAAAACTCTGGAAAAACTCCACCCACTTAGCATGCTTTTGGTTCAACTTCGGCTGATTATTTATGAACTGCAGTGCATGGTTATCTGAATACAACACAAATTCTTTGGGCAACAAATAATGCCTCCATTTCTTCAAAGCCTGCACATTAGCATAAAACTCCTTATCATAGGATGAATACTTCCTCTTGGCCTCATTTAACTTTTCACTGAATTAAGCTATCAGTATTTGCTCTTGACTCAAGACAGCTCCAATTGCTATCCCACTAGCATCAGTCTCAACTTGGAATATTTTATCAAAATTTGGCAGGGCCAAAACGGGTCTTTCAGTGATCTTCTTTTTCAACAACTTTGAAGTTCTGATCTACTGCCTCTGTCCACTTAAATGGCTGGTTGCTCTCCTTTATTGTTTCAATTATTGGTGCACAGATTTGACTAAAACCTCTTATAAACTTTCTGTAAAAACTTGCAAGAGACCATGAAAACTCCTTACCTCAAATACACTTCTCGGAGTTGGCCAATCCAATATTACCTAGATCTTTTCTGGGTCCATCTTCAAGCCTTTTTCTGAGATTATAAATCCCAAGTAAATGAACTCCTTCTTCATAAAACTACACTTCTTCAAATTTATAAGCAACTTCTCCTTTTGCAAAGTATTTAACACCAGCTTGACATGCTCCAAATGCTCTTCCCTTACTCTGACTGAAAATCAAAATGTCATCAAGATTGACTATCACAAATTTTCCTGCATACTCTTTCAAGACCTCATTCATTAGTCTCATAAATGTACTTGGTGCATTAGTGAGTCCAAAAGGCATCACTAACCACTCATACAACCCACTGTTGGTCTTAAATGCAGTCTTCCATTCATCTCCCATCCTTATTTGATGGTATCCACTCTTCAGATCTATTTTAGTAAAATACTTTGACCCACTTAAACAATCCATCAAATCATCTATGCATGTATACCTGATAGTGATCTTGTTTATAGCTCTGGAATCAATACACGTGCCACTCACCTCCTTTCTTTGAACTAAGCACGATTGGTACTGCACATGGGCTAAGGCTTTCTTTGATCAGTGCTTTATTTGACAACTCCTATACCTGTCTTCCAACTTCTTCATTATCCCGAGGGGTCATTCTATACGCTGCTTTGTTTGGTAAACTTGCACCAGGGATTAAATCTATGCGATGACTGATACTTCTGATTGGTGATAATTCACTTGGTAATTCATCAACAACTATATCAGCATAACCATCTAACAAATTTTTAATCTCCACAAGCAGATTGTCTAAATTAGTAGAAGTCAGAATTACCTTGGGGTTTACCCACAACAACAAAATACATTTCTTTCTCCTCCTTGACTTCTTGCAGCAATTCTTTTCCACTAATCAACATAACATTATTCCCAGTTGCTCCTTTGTCTGCTTCATCCTTCAAAGTTATCAATGTGTGCTTCTTTCCATCCTTCTCTATGGTATAGGTATTCCTTCTGCCATCATGAATGGCTTTTCTGTCAAATTGCCAAGGCCTTCCCAAAAATACATGGCACATGTCCATTGGCATTACATCCCACTATGACATCCTTATATGTATCGATCTGTATCTCTACTTTGCACTGTTCTATCACTAAAATCTGATGCCCCTTCTGTAGCCACGACACTCTAAAGGGAGTAGGGTGTACCATCTTAATCAACCCTAATTTCTCAACCATCTATGCGGAAACAAGATTATCAGTGCTTCCACTGTCAATCACAACTTTGCAGCGTTTTTCTTTTGATTTGCACACAATCCTGAATAAGTTCTTCCTTTGCATTGGCTCATTTGCTTCCTTCTCTGCCTTCAGCAGTACTCTTTTTAGCAATAAAGACTCTCCTGCCTCAGGTGGCTCTTCTTTTCCCGTGACTTGAGGATTTTCTTCCTTTGCCTTAGCTACATTCACATTCTTCTGTTTTGCTGGTTTTTTATGAGGACAGTCCCATGATCCCTGTCCCCATTCTCCACATGTGTAGCATCGAATTTCTCTTCCTCGTCCTCTACCTCTGGGTGCAAATCTCCTTGTACCAAAGTCTCTCCTCTCTGCGGCAGTGTACTATTCGAAACTCCTACTTCATTCTGAAAGATCCTCTTCCTCTTGCTGGACTTTTACCTCTATTCTTCTGGCTTTGTTTCCTCAACATTTTCTCTTCTGCCTTCAAAGCTGCTTGGTAGGCATCCTCAATTGTCTTCAGACTCAACAAATTGATTTCATCCTGTATGTCATACCTTAAACCATTGATGTATCTGGAGACTTTCTCCATATCATCTTCAACTTGTCTTGCTCTAATGCCCAGCTTGTAAAACTCCTCTGTATACTCCTTGACAGTGATTCCTTTCTGCCTCAAATTCTGCAACTGTTTGAAAAGATTCAACTGATAGTCTTTTGGCATAAACTTATTCTTCAATTTACTTACCATTTTATCCCATTTATTGATCTTTAAGCTTTCCCTTTCTCTTCCTGGATGTCTGTAGTTCATCCCACTAGATAGATGCATGGCCCTTCAACCTGGTAGCTGCAAATTTCACCTTTTTATCTTCGACCTCTTCCAAGTCGAAATACTTATCCATTGAATTGAACAAATCGGTGACCAATCACGGCGGATCGTAACTTCTCAACTTTACAAACTTACCCCCTCGTAGCTTCGCAATTTTGATAATTTTCAATTCCTGCGATCGTCGCCATACCTTATCGCATTAGATGTGCGATATTTATTGCATTGCTTCTTAAACCACTTACCTTGCGATGTCTTAACATGTAATGATAAAAGTCGCCGATAACGATATTCCGCTGGGATTACGATTTAATCTCCATCGTTGATTTATGCTAGATCTAATAGTCCACGCTGTATCTTTGCTACTCGTACGTCCAATCGGCTCTTCTTTGGATGCGATGTGCGATCAATGCTAAAATTGTTGTGAAAACCTATATCACAACTTCACAAGCTTGACTTGAATCAATAATTCACATAAACCTATTGCATGGAAACGATATTCCACTGGGATTACGATTTAATCTCCACCGTTGATTTATGCTAGATCTAATAGTCCACGCTGTATCTTTGCTACTCGTACGTCCAATCGACTCTTCTCCGGATGCGATGTGCGATCAATGCTAAAATTGTTGTGAAAACCTATATCACAACTTCACAAGCTTGACTCGAATCAATAATTCACATAAACCTATTGCATGGAACCCCTGCTATGCGCGATGCGATTCCCATACTCCAACAGAGAAATAAAAAGCGACAATTTAAAACAGATAACCAAATTAAAATACAAACATACTTGGAATTAACAGTAATGAAAATACATAGTCTTGCCCTTGATGGCTGGATTATTACATTGTTTCTCGGCTCTGTTCACTCTCTCTGTTCACACTTCATTCACACCTATTCCACACCTCACTTTGATCTATCCTACACCTCACACCTATTCACGCTTATATCTACTCGGAAGCGGTTCTCTTGTCTTTTATTAGCTCTCCGCTGAACCACTAACAACCTAATTCTATCCTATCTTAATGATCTAATCTTCTTGACTTGATCTCCTCACAGGGAGAACCAATTTGCTATTTTTATTCCTATTCAATTTAGGAAATCTAAACAGACTAACTTCTCACAATTAAAGCTTAATACAATATTAATAATCAATTTTTTTCCACCTCTTGGTCGCCACAACATGTGAACACACAATCACATTGCTGGCTAAATCCGGATGCTCCTGCATCAAAGAGATGTAATATCAGTGTGCAAAAAAAAAGAGCGTTAGAGAGTGGAGGAATAAGGATCTCTGATAGAAACACTGTGCACATCAGGAGCTGATATGAAGCAAAAATGAAGGCAGAAAAGGCAGCAGTGAAGGAGGATAACAACGCTGATATCCAAGTAAATCAACGTATGATTTTTATTGTAGTGTGAGGGAGTTGGAGATTCCATATCAAGTTGTAGCTTGATAGATGTCCAGTTGGAGCTGGTTGAGGTAGGAGCCTCCTGTGGGTTGTAGCTTGCAGAAAATACATGGGAGTTGGTGCTTCCATTCAAGTTGTAGCTTGATAAAATTCTAGTTGGAGTGGATGTAGCCTGCAGAAAATTTATGGGAGTTGGAGCTTCCTTGCAAGTTGTAGCTTGCAGAAACTGAGGTAGTGTAGCCTCCTGTAGGTAGGTGCCTGTAGAAAATCAGTGGTGAGAGGGAGTAGGAGATTGCCTTTGCATCAGAACATTAATAAGATTTGGTTCTCCTTTATGGATTTCCACTTATATCTGGTGTCTATGTGCTTAATGATTATGTGTTGATGTGATGTATTAATCTGCTTAATTACTTACTGTCCACACATTCAGTTTGTTGATTCATTACGTATTAAGCTGCTTATAAAATGAAGTAGTTAATGGGTGTAAAGAAAAGAGTTTTAATGTCCGTGAATGTACTAAACTGATTCGCCCCCCCCCCAGTTTAACTAAGGGTTCATCAGCAGTTATGCAACAGCTGCACAACACAACTTCAGCCGCTACGCAAGCCCAGAAGGTGCAGCGCTGGCTTCAAAGGGCTTCTAGCGTTACGTAGAGGCCTCCAGAGGTAGCGTAAGGACTTTTTCACCCACAATGGGGTTACGCAGTCCCCTTCTGAGTAACACAAAGGCACACAGAGCCTAGCATGGTAAATCCGACCGAGTCTTGTAAATCCCGTTTGAGGGTGTGGATCAGTCAGAATCTTGGTCTCAAAACAACAAGTTCGCTGTAGATCTACTTTTTCTCTGTCGGGTTAACCAAATTTGGTGCCCAGATTTGTTGTACTCAGAATCTACTTAAGAATAATAAACCCTCATATTTGCTGCACTGGTTTTCCTGCATTGGGTTTTTTCGGGGACCTATGTCCAAAAATTTGTGTCACTTTGTTGAATGAGCGTAATATTCAGTAAATGATTTTCATGTGTGTAGGTTGTTAGTTGTGTTTACTTTGGATTGTTCGATTGTTTTTGGTTGAAGATTTGCAGGAGGGAAATCATTTGTCGAAGGGAGCCACTACTATAGAGGGTTTCTAATCACGAAGAAACCTAGATCCAACGTTTTCTGTTGAGTATTGCAACAAAAAAGTGGGCGAAGAGTATTTGTTTTGACAGATCTGAGCAGATGGTGCGATATGGACCGAGAGATCAGGACAGGTTGGACGACATGTCCAACTTCGTTATCTGGAGGGCCATGATCCTATCAGTCCTAGATCAGAGAAAGTCTTGGCTGTGCCAATCGATGCAGATCCTCTAAAGAAGTACGAGGAAAATCAAGCGCGAGCTAAGAGTTTGATTATGGACAGAGTCAAAGACCAGGTCGTGCCTCATATTGTCGGAAAGAATACGGCAAATGAGATGTGGGTAGCATTGGACACGATTTATCAGGGAGGCTCTATCCAAAGAAGGATGCTTCTGGAGAATCAGATGCGGTTGTTCCAGATGCGAAAGGTGAAGAAATAGATCCATTCCTCTTCAGAGTTCAGACTATTTGAGATCCACTGATTGCCATGGGTACAAATCCGGATGAGGGGCTCCTAGTGAGGATTGCCCTGAATGCAGTCACTGAAGAATGGGAAGCGTTGGTCCAAAGCATTTTGGGTAGGGTAGTGTTACCATCATGGGCAGACATGTGGGAAATCAAGAGATTCACCAAGAGGCAAAGCAACGAAAGCGGATTAGCGAGAGTGAAGAAAGAAGAGGAGGATGATGAAACCCTTGTATCAAGGAAACGGAAGCAACAAGGGAAGAAGAAGAGGGATCTTTCCAAGGTCCGGTGTGGCGAACTTGGACACTTTGCCAACACCTGTCCTAAGAAGAAGGACAAAGGATCTTTTGATTCCAAGGCAGCAGCAGCAAAGGATGATGGCTTTGATGATGATGCAACCATCAGTGCTCATGTGCCTCGAGAGAAAGAGCTGGGGGGGTGACATGGATCTGTAGAGCAGCTATAGATCAAGATGGCAGGATCCTTGAGTTAGCCTACTCTTGGATCGCATACGAGCTACAAGAGCCTTAAGACGGTAGTGGGATGAGTCGGGAGATGGTTGCAGAAGGTCATAGTGAAGCAAAGGGCAGTGATGAAGAGCTGAAGAGAGGGTAGCGTAATGAAGAGGCAGCAACATCATAGAGGCAGCAACGTAGAGGCTGATGGGACTTCAGCAGTGTAGAGATGTAGTGCAGGGCTGGAGCAGATCAACAGCTCAAGTGGACAACGTAAATCAACAGCCAAGGGAGCTTCAGTGATGGGATGCAACTTCACTTGTGTGTCAACGATTGGGCAGGAGTCCTTCAGTTGCTTACTTCTCGACAACTGAGTTGCAGTGCATCAGTTAGCAGTGGCAGTGCTATGGGCAACATGATGCAGCAATTTGAGATGTGGCAGTGACATGGGCAATAGTACATAAAGCAACAGTGCAGTGGATGGAGGGTAACAGGTCAAGCATCAACAGCACAAAAACCAATTCCAAGATCTTGTGATACATGGTGTGGATGTATTGCTAAAGCACACTCCGTGCTAAGAGGGAGTGTTAAGATTTTGTGTAGTTGGGGTAGCATCGGGTGTGCTCTAGCCTTGAAAATTTGTGGAGGGCCTAAGAAACATCACCTCTAAAACCCATAAAGTGTTTGGAGAAATTTCATCTGGTGTTGAAGTTATTTAAATAATTAATTATTTTAATGTAATCCCTAAGTCTAAACTTAGGGAAATTAAATAGTTAAAGTGAATTAATTAACACATGTGCTGAAATGATCTAAGTGACGCGGATCAAACAACATTTTAATCTCATTCATTCATAAGAGATTTAATCATGGCCGTTGATTTGTTCAATGAAAAAGTATAAGAGAAAGGCTTGAGGGTCAGTTGGAGAAAGACACACATAGGAAAAGCTGAGAAACTAAGCTGGAATTCTAGGGTAGGGTTTGCTAAGAATTTCCGAAGGAGTTTTCTGCAGCGAGGGGTGGTATTGGCTGAGGGGATGGTTTGATCCCAGAGCCAAGAGTCAGCAAGAGGCAAAGGAGCAACTTTCAGGGTCAGCGTAGAGGAGCAAGGGCAGCAACAACAGCAGTTACACAGCAGTTGCGCAGCACAGCTTCAGTCGCTACGCAGGCCCAGGAGGGGCAACGTTGCAGCTTCAGAGGGCTTCTAGAGTTACGCGGATGCCTCCATAGGCAGCGTAAGGATTGCGTCACCCACTCTGGGGTTACGCAGTTCCCTTCTAAGCAGCGGAGAGGCATGCAGAGCCTAGTAGGGCTGACACTGGGGCTTCAGGGGTAGCGCTGGGGTTTCTACAGCTATAATCAGACCGAGTCTTGTAAATCCCGTTTGAGGGTGTGGTGCAGTAAGAATCTTGGTCTCAAAACATCATGTTAGCTGCAGATCTACTTTTTCTCTGTTGAGTTAACCAGATTTGTTGTACTCTACTGGGGCTTCAGGGGTAGCGCTGGGGTTTCTATAGCTATAATCAGACCGAGTCTTGTAAATCCCGTTTGAGGGTGTGGTGCAGTAAGAATCTTGGTCTCAGAACATCATGTTAGCTGTAGATCTACTTTTTCTCTGCCGAGTTAACCAGATTTGTTGTACTCAGAATCTACTTAAGAATAATAAACCCTCATATTTGTTGCACTTGTTTTCCCGCAATGGGTTTTTTCGGGGACCTATGTCCAAAAATCTGTGTCACTTTTTTGAATGAGCGTAATATTCAGTAAATGATTTGCATGTGTGTACGCTGTTAGTTGTGTTTACTTCGGTATTTTTTGAATTTTTTTTTTTTGAAACTAACTTCAAGTATGAGAAGTAAACCATGATACTACAATAGGATTTCTGCATTATGTATTCAGGAATTTTCACATGGTATCAGAGCGATAACAGATCAAGCTGAATCTCCAGCAAATCGGTGGAAGAATATTTTTTTCTACAGGACAACAACAAAAGCAGCAGAGATTCGGAAAGGGTAGCTTGGTAGCATGAGGATGCAAACCAAGAAAAGGGCAGCGTTGCAGCTATAGAAGGCCATCAGGCTTACGCAGAGCCTTTCCTAGCCAGTGTAAGGACAATGTCACCCAATTTGGGGTTACGTAGTCCACTTCTGAGTAGCACTGAGGCTACGTTGGGCCAGTCAGTAGGACGCAGTCCAGTCATTCTTCCTGTTGCAGAGAGGTTTTGCCAAGATCTGAAAGCAGTGCTTCAAATCTTAAGTAGTGCTGGTGTGGTCGAGATTCTGCCGGTGCAGAATTGTGCCTAGCTAAGTCAACAAAGAGCGGGACGAAGACAGTTACTCAACAGATCTGAGATTCGATCAAGGGGATCAGAGAGTACTGTCCGATTGTGTTTGGCTGAAGATTTCCAGGAGGGAAATCGGTTGTCGGAGGGAGGGAGCAACTACTATAGAGGGTTTCTAATCACCAGGAAACCCAGATCCAACGTTTTCTGTTGAGTATTGCAACAGAGAAGAGGGAGAAGAGTATTTGTTCTGACAGATCTTAGCAGATGGCGCGATATGGACCAAGAGATTAGGACAGGTTGGACGACATGTCCAACTTCGTTATCTGGAGGGCCATGATCCTATCAATCCTAGATCAGAGAAAGTCCTGGCTGTGCCAATTGATGCAGATCCTCTAAAGAAGTACGAGGAAAATCATGCACGAGCTAAGAGTTTGATTATGGACAGAGTCAAAGACCAGGTCGTGCCTCATATTGTCAGAAAGAATACGACAAATGAGATGTGGGTAGGATTGGACACAATGTATTAAAGAGGCTGTGTCCAAAGAAGGATGCTTCTGGAGAATTAGACGTGGTTATTCCAGACGTAGAAAGGTGAAGAAATAGATCCATTTCTCTTCAGACTTCAGACTATTCGAGATCAACTGATTGCCATGGGTACAAATCCGAATGGGGGGTCCTAGTGAGGGTTGCCCTGCTGAAGAATGGGAAACGTTTGTCCAAAGCATTTTGGGCAGGGCAGTGTTACCATCATGGGCAGACATGTGGGCAATCCTCCATTAGGAGGAAATCAAGAGATTCACCAAGAGGCAAAGCAACGGAAGCCGATTAGCCAGAGTGAAGAAAGAAGAGGAATGATGCAGCCCCTTGCATTGAGGAAACAAAAGCAACAAGGGAAGAAGAAGAGGGATCTTTCCAAGGTCCGATGCTTTAACTGTGGTGAACTTGGACACTTCGTCAACACCTGTCCTAAGAAGAAGGACAAAGGATCTTCTGATTCTAAGGCTGCAGCGACAAAGGAAGATGTCTCTGATGATGATGCAACCATGAGTGCTCATGTGCCTTGAGAGAAGAGGTGGGGTGACATGGACCTGTAGAGTAGCGATAGATCAAAATGGTAGGATCCTGGAGTCAGCCCTACTCTTGGATCACATACGAGCTACGGAAGCCTTAAGAGGGTAGCGGGATGAGTCGGGAGATGGTTGCAGAAGGTCATAGTGAAGCAGAGGGCAGTGATGAAGAGCTGAAGAGAGGGTAGCGTAATGAAGAGGCAACAACATTGTAGAGGCTGATGGGACTTTAGCAGTGCAGAGATGCAGTGCTTATGCAGTGCAGAGCTGTAGCAGATCAATAACTCAAGAGGACAACGTAAATCAACAGCAAAGGGAGCTTCAGTGATGGGATGCAACCTAACTTGTGTGTCAATGATTGGGTAGGAGTCCTTCAGTGGCTTACTTATCGGCAACTGAGTTGCAGTGCATTAGTTAGCAGTGACAGTGCTATGGGCAACATGATGCAACAATTTGAGATGTGGCAGTGACATGGGCAACAATACAAAAAGCAATAGTGTAGTGGATGGAGGGCAGCAGGCCAAGCATCAACAGCACAAAAACCAACTCCAAGATCTTGTGATACATGGTGTGGATGTATTGCTAGAGCACACTCCATGCCAAGAGGGATTGTTAAGATTTTGTGCAGTTGGGGTAGCGTCGGGTGTGCTCTAGCCCTGAAACTTTGTGGAGGGGCTAAGAAACACATACCTCTAAAACTCAGAAAGCGTTTGGAGAAATTTCATCTGGTGTTGAAGTTATTCAAATAGTTAATTATTTTAATGTAATCCCTTAAGTCTAAACTTAGGGAAATTAAATAATTAAAGTGAATTAATTAACACATGTGCTGAAATGTTCTAAGTGACGCAGATCAAGCAACATTTTAATCTCATCTGTTCATAAGAGATTTAATCATGTCTGTTGATGTGTTCAACGAAAAAGTATAAGAGAAAGGCTTGAGGGTCAGTTGGAGAAACGCACACGTATGAAAAGCTGAGAAACTAAGTTGGAATTCTAGGGCAGGGTTTGTTAAGAATTTCCGAAGGAGTTTTCTGCAACGAGGGGTGGTATTGGCTGAGGGGATGATTTGATCCCGGAGCCAAGAGTCAGCAAGAGGCAGAGGAGCAACTTTCAGGGTCAACGTAGAGGAGCAAAGGGCAACAACAACAATAGTTACGCAATAGTTGTGCAGCACAGCTTCAGCTGCTACGCAGGCCCAGGAGGGGCAATGTTGCAGCTTTAGAGGGCTTCCAGAGTTACGCAAATGCCTCTATAGGCAGCGTACGGACTGCGTCACCCACTTTGGGGTTACGCAGTCCCCTTCTGAGCAGCTCAAAGGCACTCAGAGCCTAGCAGAGTTGACGCTGGGGCTTCAGGGGCAGCGTTGGGGTTTCTACAGCCATAATCAGACCGAGTCTTGTAAATCTCGTTTGAGGGTGTGGATCAGTCAGAATCTTGGTCTCAGAATATCAAGTTAGTTGTAGATCTACTTTTTCTTTGTCGAGTTAACCAGATTTGTTGTACTCAGAATCTATTTAATAATAATAAACCCACATATCTGCTGCACTGGTTTTACCGCCTTGGGTTATTCCGGGGACTTATGTCCAAAATTTGAGTCACTTTGTTGAATGAGGGTAATATTCACTAAATGATTTGCATGTGTGTAGGCTGTTAGTTGTGTTTACTTATGTATTTTCTGAATTTTTTTTTTGAAAATAACTTAATCAAGTAGGAGAAGTAAACCATGATACTACAGTAGGATTTATGCATTATGTATTCAGGAATTTTCATAGAATATTTAGTGGGTAAGTTCTTCCATTTAATGAGATACTCTGAAATTGATCAATTCCGTAGCCGTCAGGTTCTTGTTTTCGTGACTCCTTCAGGCTCAAATATGACTTTTCCTCCTTCGTCAAGTTATAGAAACATTGTTTGAACTGGAAGCTTGTCATCGATAACCTTCTTTAAGCATGAAGCATGGAAAACTGGGTGTACATGGGAAGATGCAGGTAGCTCCAATTTGTATGCCATAGTACCATTCTTTTGCAACAACTTGTAAGGACTGTAGTACTTGGGTGATAATTTATTATCCTTCTTAGCTTGCTTGAGGGACATTTGTTTGTTGGTTGTAGTTGTAAAAATACCCAGTCGCCCACATCAAAACTTTCACTGCGATGTTGATCTGCCTGTTGTTTCATTCGATTCTGCGCTAGAGTGAGGTTATCCTTTAAGGGTTCAAGAAGTTGTTGTTGATGTTCGATGTGATCTTCCATTGATTGAACCTTAGAATATTCTCTTAAAGATGATTGTGATGGATGGTGGATGATGTCCATAAAGTGCCATAAATGGGGTCATTTTTGCTGTAGTATGGAAGGAAGTGTTATACCACCATTTAGCTAGAGGTAACCACTTGACCCATTGTGTTTGTTTATTAGATACAAAGCAACGAAGATATCCCAGTCGCCTACATCAAAACTTCTTTCACTCCGATGTTGATTTGCCTGTTGTTTCATTCGATTCTGCGCCAGAGTGAGGTTATACTTTAAGGGTTGAAGAAGTTGTTGTTGATGCTCGATGTGATCTTCCATTGATTGAACCTTAGAATATTCTCTTAAGGATGATTGTGATGGATGGTGGATGATGTCCATAAAGTGCTATAAATGGGGTCATTTTTGCTGTAGTATGGAAGGAAGTGTTATACCACCATTTAGCTAGAGGTAACCACTTGACCCATTGTATTTGTTTATTAGATACAAAGCAACAAAGATATCCTTTCAAACATTTGTACTATCTTAGTTTACCCATCAGATTGAGGATGATAAGATGAGCTATGAGCTAACTGAGAACCAAGACAAGAAAATATTTTTGACCAAAAATTTCTAGTGAAAATGGGATCTTTGTCACTTACTATAATCTTTGGGTTTCCATGAATCTTTTGAATTTTTTCCATAACTGCAGTAGGAACTGTACTGGCTTTATTAAAAGGATGAGATAATGCACAAAGGTGTGCATACTTGGTAAGTCTATCAACTACCACCATGATTATGCTCTTTCCTTTAGACTTGGGTAAACCTGTGATAAAATCCATTAAGACCTTGTGATTCATCCCAGCGCTGACTAGAATGTCTCAACTTTATTTTGTTGGCAAACCAAACATTCTGCCATAAACTTTTGTATATCATATTTAAGGCCATCCCAAAAAAAATCTTTCTTGGTCCTGGGGTAATTTTTAAAAAATCTCGAGTGCCCTCCTAAGTGAGAGGTGTGCAATTCGAAAAGAATATTTTATTTATGTTGGGAATTCTTACAAAGATATAAACGATCTTTGTACCATAATGAATCATTTTCCAACTAAATGTATCAGATGTACTAGGATCTTGCTGCAACTTTTGAATGAGTGTCCACACCTCTTCATCATTCTTCCATTCATCCCTTGCTTCGGTTATCCACTTAGGTTGGATAATATAAGTGGTACAAAGCGATGCTTCCACATCTGCATCCTTTCTTGAGAGTGCATCTGCAACAACATTTTGCTTCTCTTTTTTGTAGATGATTTCAAAATCACAACCCAACATCTTTGTGTCCCATTTTTGTTTCTCTTCTGAAGATAATCTTTGTTCCAAAAGTATTTAAGACTATCATGATCTGTTTTTACCTTGACGTGTCTTCCCATTAGGTAAGGTCGCCATTGCTTTAGTGCATGAAGTATTTCCAACATTTCCTTCTCATAAATAGGTTTGTGTAAATACTTTCCTTTGATTGGACAACTTTCAAAAGCAATGGGTCTTCCTTCTTGCATTAAAATTGCACCAATTCCATTTCCTGAGACATCAATTTCCTCAATAAAGGAAGGGTTTGAAAATGGAATTCATTTAGCCTTGAAATGTGGAAGGTGCATTAGTAAGGCCAAAAGGCATGACCAAAAATTCATAATGACCCTCATGAGTTCTGAATGTTGTTTTCGGAATGTCTTCGGTCTTCATTCTAATTTGATGATATCCTGGATGAAGATCCAACTTTGTGAAGTAAATTGCTCCATGTAATTCATCCAACAATTCATCAGTGACAAGAATGGGAAATTTATCTTTAATAGTGACCTTGTTGAGTTCCCTATAATTTAGACACTTACACCATGATCCATCCTTTTTGTGCACTAATATTACTGGAGCAGAGAAATAAATTTTACTAGGTTGAATTATACTAGTCTCTAGCATTTCTGCAGCAATACATTCAATCTCACTCTTTTGGGCATATGAATATTTGTAAGTCCTGATGTTTGGAGGAACATTTCCTAGAATCAAATGAATAGCATGATCATGATCACGAACAAGTGGGAGGCTTTTGGGAATCTCAAACACCTTGGAGTGATCGCCCAAGATTTTTTGGAGATCTATAGAAATAGATGATTTCGATGTTTGAACCTCTAGGGAGCATAATTGCGCAACTACGCCTCGTCGTTCTTTTTTCAGAATCTTTGTAATGACATTAGAGCTGATTATCTTTCCTAGTTTCCCTGTGATACCCCTTAATTCAACTTCCTTTCCTTCCCAAAAAAAATTCAAGAAAAATTCTTGAAAATTAAAATCTATCGTCCCTAAGGTTTGTAAGCATTGGACTCCTGGTACAACATTAATACCACCCACTGGAATGGAAAGCATTGGACTATTCAATACATATTCCCCCATGGTTAGCTTGATATTATGGCACTTTCCAGAGCAATTTATAGTTCCTCCATTGTCAACCATCGCTTGACACTCTGGTGATGGATATAGGAAGCAATTCAATTCCTTGACTATCCTACAATGAATAAAATTATGGGTACTACCTGAATCAATTAGCACTATTACCTTTTTCTATCTTGAGAGTTTGAGGAGTGGTATTTCCTGCCAATGCATTGCAACATATGGTCGGATTCATTTCTTCCTCCTCCGGGGTTCGTTCCTGGTGTATATCCTCCCTCCTATTTTGATGTTTCTTGTTCCTTTTCTTCTTCCTCTTCATGATCTATGTAAAATATTTTCTTCTCAGCACACTTTTTTCTTCCAATTGTTGTGGTGTCAACACTGTAGGTTGTGGAAGGCTAGGAGCAACAACACTTCCATCTTTATGTGAAAATTTCTGAATCTAAACCATAAATCCTATTGCATAAAAACTGATTTACACTATCTACTTGTGTTTATATTTAACAAGTTATTTTTCTGAATACTCTAGTAAAAATATTAATTTTAATACACTACAGCCTACCCCAATATACAGATCAAGAACTGAAAAATAAATGAGACAACCATACAAAGGGCACACTTATTTTTGGACAATTGTCCCAGGAAAAACCCAATGCGGGAAATCCAGTGCAACAAATTTGAGGGTTTGTATTATTAAGCAATAGTATATTGAGTACAACTAGGATGCCAAAATCTGGCTTACCCAATAGAGAAAATCCTCGACAGAGAGATAAAATAGTGAGTTTTACCTCACACTACAAGTCCCGGCTAAGGACTGTGCCACCCCTTCTCTGCGCTGACATGCCTCTTAGAAATCGAGTTTCAACACTCTCGAGTCAGAAACCCCGATCTTCAACTAAATCTGGGCCGTCTCTCGGATGCTTTGCGTTGCCCTTGCATGAGCCTTGCGTGGGCATGCGTCACCCTCTCTGGGACTGCGTCACCTCTCCTGGTGGTTGCGTTGCTTCCTCTGTCGTCTCTGCTGCCCTTGCTCTGCTAAGTACTCTTGGTCCTCTGACCAGCAACTGCTTGCCCTCGTTGCAACTGAATCACTTAGATTTTATCTTAGTTCAAGCACTGCTTCGTCAGAAGAATTCGATCTCTAGATTCACTCTGTGTGTGTTCTCCAACTGACCCTCAAGCATTCCTTTATACTTTTCTTGTTGATAAATCAACGGACCATGATCTATTCCTTAATCAACGACTAAGATTAAATTAGACTTGATTCTCCTCACTTAGAAGCTTCTCACCCACATGTTTAAATTAATTCACTTTAATTATTTTAATTCCCTAAGTTTTAACTTACGCTCCATTAAAAATAATTAATTATTTGAATAACTTTCACTCCGAGTGGAATTTCTCCATACGATTTTTGGGTCTTGGAGATCTCATGTGTTTTAGCCCCTCCACAAAATTTCAGAGCTACAACACATTTGATGCTACCTAAAAATCTACACTCCCTCTTAGCGAGGAATGTGCTTTAGCAATACTTCTTCACCAGAAGCATAACCTTGATCCACGACATCGGTCCTCTGTGCTACTTCTGCTAGGCCTGCTGCCCCTCATCCACTGTGTTGCTGCTATCTGTACTGCTGCCCATGACTCTGCCACTGTCACTGCTACATTTGTACTGCAGCTCCCTCTAAAAATGCCACATCATGCTACCCATAGCACTGCTGCACTGCAAATGCAACTGAAAAACCTTCCAAACTGACATACTGGTCAGTCTGAATACTCCTCGATGTTGGAACTACCTCTGCTGCTAATTTGCATTGACCCTCTGATGCCAATGCGCTGCTGTTGTTCTGCACTGCATAAGCACTACTCTGTAATGCCGCTGCTTCAGACTTCAGCACTTTTGCTCTGCCACTATTGCTCCATCATCTCTTGCATCAACTGACACCCGTCATTAAGGGCTCACGTAGCCATATGTGATCTCAAGGATCCTTCCCTACTTCATGTAGCTGATCTACAAATCCATATCGCCCCACTTCTTAGGTGCATGAGCACTCATGGTGCATCCATCATCATCATCCTCATCAACTTGAGTTGGAGCAGGCTTTGAGTCAGATTCCTGCATGGCGAAATGTCATAGTTCCCCACATCTTAAGCATATGACCTTCGAGAGGTCCTTTTTCCTTCTCTGCTGCCCCTGTTGTCCCTTGGATGCGAGAGCCGCATCTTCCACTTCCTCCTCCTTGACTTTGATCCCTTTGCTGCTGCTTCCCGCTTTGGTCCATCGTCTGAGCTCTGCTTGCCGAAGAGCTGCCCACATCTCTTCCCAGCTTGGAAGAGCTGCCCTGCCCAAAATGCCTTGGACAAAGGTCTCCTAGTCTTCAGTGACTGCATTCAGGGCAGTCCTAACCATAAGTCCAGCATTTGGTGTAGCCCCTATAGAAGCTAGCTGATCTCAGAGCCCTTGCAATCTATAATGAGGAAGGCGTCGATCTCTTCTCCTTTTTGCATCTGAAATAATCTCGGTTGGTTCTCAAACAACATCTTCTGCTGAACAAAAGATCCCTGGTACATAGTGGTCAAGGCCTCCCACATTTCTCTTGTTGTGTTCTTCTCAGCAATATGTGGGATCACATGATCCTTGACCTCGTACATGATCATGCGTTTTGCTTTTGCCTGTGCTTCCTTGTACTTCTTGAGAGGATCAACATCAATTGGATCAACAATAGTGTTCAAGGCATGATCCTTGATGCAATGTTCATCCAAAACTACCAGGATCCTAGCCTTCCAGATGACAAAGTTGGATGCTCCATCCAACCTCTCTTGATCCCTCACTCCATTCACGACCATCTTTGCTCAACTAAGTGTCGAACAAGTCCCTTTCTTCCTCTTTTGCTGCTACCCAACAAAACTCAGATCTAGATTTCTTTGGCGATAGAAACCCTCTAAGGAACAAGCTCCCTCTGAACCTCGATATCTTTCACGGAAACCCTTTTGCCAATAGATGTCGAAACACTCTTCTCTGATCTTGCTTTGCTGCTGCTCAACACTAGATCTAAACTTCTTTGCAAGAAATCTTCCGAGGAATTGCTTCCCTCTACTTTGCTTCTGCCCCACTAGACACTGTTCTGCACCAATCGAAACAACGCCCCACCAACAACTCCAGAAAGAACTGTACTGCACCTCCAGCGACGAAATTCTGGAAAATTGAGATTAAACAGCCTTTGCGCTGTCCCAACGAGCACTGTGCTGCCTTTTGCAACTATAACATCACCCTAGCAGGATGACGCAGGATCTGTGTGAGCCTTCCCAGGTGACTGCGTCACCCCTCCTTGCCTCTTCGGCCTAGGACTGCGATGTCTCTTGGGACAACTGCTTTCTCACTGCAGACTTTCTTCTGTCCTTTCGCTGATGGCTTCAGTCCTTCTTGATCTTGCAATCGCCTCAATGCCATGTGAAAATTTCTGAATCTAAACTAGAAATCCTATTGTAGAAAAACTAATTTACATTTTCTATTTGTGTTTATATTTAACAAGTTATTTTTCTGAATACTTTAGTAAAAATATTAATGTAAATACAATGCAGCCTACACCAATATATAAATCAAGAACTGAAAAATAAATGAGACAACTATACAAAGGACACACTTATTTTTGGACAATTGTCGCCAGAAAACCCAATGCGGGAAAACCGGTGCAACAAATCTAAGGGTTTATATTATCAAGCAACGATATTCTGAGTACAACTAGGGTGCCAAAATCTAGCTCATCCAATAGAGAAAATCCTCGGCAGATAGATAAAATAGTGAGTTTTACCTCACTACAAGTCTCTATCTCTGAGGACTTAAACTCGTAAAACTCCCAATTGCTCGCGTAGGCTTGCGTGTTGGCTGAGGACTGTCACCTCTTCTCTCTTCCGCCCTCTTGCCTGCAAACCCTGACCCATCTAAATTTGGATTGTTTCTTGGATGCTCGCGCCGCGCCCTTATGCGGGCCTCGGGGCCACCCTCTCCGGGGATTAAGTGCTACCCTCTTCCTTGGTGGTTGCTCCGTCTTCCACTGCTTCCCCGCTCGCTTCTGCTCGCTATGTACTCTTGTCCCGTTCAACAATCGTTGCCCCTCGTTGCAACTGAATCACTTAGATTTTATCTTAGTTCAAGCACTGCTTCGTCAGAAGAATTCGATCTCTAGATTCACTCTGTGTGTGTTCTCCAACTGACCCTCAAGCATTCCTTTATACTTTTCCTGTTGAGAAATCAATGACTGTGATCTAATCCTTAATCAACAGCTAAGATTAAATTAGACTTGATCCTCGTCACTTAGAAATTAGAAGCTTCTCACTCACATGTTTAAATTAATTCACTTTAATTATTTTAATTTCCTAAGTTATAACTTCGGTTCCATTAAAAATAATTAATTATTTGAATACATTTCACTCCAGATGGAATTTCTCCAAACGATTTCTGGGTCTTGGAGATCTCATGTGTTTTATCCCCTCCCAAAATTTTGGAGCTAGAGCACATCCGATGCTACCAAAAAATCAACACTTTATAGTTGTGTGAGTAGTAGAATTCCTTGTTGCCATAATTTTGCTTTCAACTTTTCTTGCCACCCTGAATGCCTTCTCCAATGAATCAGGTTCCCAAAGGCAAACCTCATGTCGGATGTTATCCTTTAAAGGCCCTATGAAGACATCAATCCTATGGTTCTGGTTAGGGCTGATTTGACTGCAGTTGAATGCAGAATTTGACAGGGTCTTCTTATTATTATTCAATAGTTCAGTAGAGAGAGAGAGTACAAAAACCAAATTGATCAAAGGGTCTTCCCCACGTTCGGGTTTTTCCTAGCATCTGCCAAATCCAGTGTTCTCTTGTCAGCTTGTCTTCTGCATTTGTTTTTATGTTCTATTTGCATTTACTGTCAATGTGATTAATGGTTAATGTGATTGCTACTGAAAATAATTGCATATTGTTATTGGGCTGCTAAGGAACATTGAAGTAAATTAGAACATACCATTGTTAACTAAAATGAATAAACAAGTTTTGCCTGCAAAATTTCTCTCAGAATCCTCATATATCTGAAAAGCACTCTTGATTTTGGACCATGGTATCCTAAGAGCACAACACTTACTTTGATGACATACATTGATGCAGATTGGGCAGGAAGCATGGACGATCGAAAAAGTACTAGTGGGAATGCATTCTTTTTAGGGGACTGTCTAGTATCTTGGCTTTAGCAAAAAGTAATTATTTATCTCCCTTTCCACAGATGAAGTCAAATACATAACTGTTGCAGACTGTTGTACTCATCCTATGGATGAAGGAAGATTTGAAAGATGTCAACATAGAAACTAATCAACCAATCACCATGTATTGTGATAACACTAGTGCCATCAGCCTTTCAAAGAATCTTGTGATGCATTCAAAGACTCAATCAAGTATCATTTTCTCGGAGAACAGGGTATAGAACAGAACGTCAGATGGGGGTCATTTCTCTTGCATCCATCCCATTATAGCAGCACATTGATATGGGGAGTAGCACCATGACAGGGAAAGCGCCATATGAAGAGGTTGCCATTGAAGTCAAAGGGGGAGTGAATGTTGAAAGTAGAAGTATATTGCCATCAATGACAAAGGGGGAGGTTGTTGGATAGGGTTGTCATTGATGTCAATATGATATCATGACCTAACTTTAATTGGAGATGATAAAGACTTAACCCTAAATCCTTGCTCCTAATGATGCCCATATGAACAGGTTGCCGTTGAAGTCAAAGGGGGAGTGAATGTTGAAAGTAGAAGTATATTGCCATCAATGACAAAGGGGGAGATTGTTGGATAAGGTTGTCATTGATGTCAATATGATATCATGACCTAACTTCAATTGGAGATGATGAAGATTTAACCCTAAATCGTTACTCCTAATGATGCCCTAACCCTAATGCATAAATATTTATGCCTAATATATGATAAAACCCTAACCCTAGATAATACCCTAATTATCCTAATGCCTTAATCATGTAAACCTTAAATTCCAATAAGCTGTCACAAATTCTGGGAACTGTCATAAAATAATTTTTTTCTTTGACATTAGACACATAATGATGAAGTGAGTCTTATGCCAGCTCGTAGAGACTTTCACCTCTTTCCATTGAGTATTCATACAGCTCCTAACTCCTTGTCATTATGGAGATACTAATTTTTAAAAACAGTGTATGTTAATATTGATCAAAGTCTGCTAGCCAACTTATGTAGGCTCACTAGGACATGACGGCTCCTCCAATTGACTTGTCCCTTCACCATAGGTTGAAAAACATTTATAAATAAGTGATGAATAGTTCGGTTAGCGTCTCATTGGAGTTCATAGCATTCAAGGAAGATTTATAAGTAGTTCACATCTCGTGAACTAGGAAGAGAAGGAATAGGATTGTTTCTTTAAGATTTATAAAGAAACACTCCTGTGGACTTGTGGAAAATTCTTGTTGCAGACTCCTTTTGCGGACTTGTGGACTATTCTTGTTGCAGACTTATTTTGCGGACCTGTGATTTTTTTTGAAGACTTGTTGCAAAACTTCTCTTGAACAGCGAAGACTCCTTCGGAACTGTGATTTTCTAATTGCAGACTGTTCATATGAACCTGTGAAGACTTGTGATGACATGCTGTGGAGTCATTTTGAGACTACTCAGACCTGTTTTATCCCTTGCAATTGAAGATTACAGTTTGGATCTGTATACCTGTGATATATCTCTTACAGCTCAGACCTTAGCATCTGTACAGTTCATATTTGAGCACCCTTGTTATCCCACTTGCAGTTCGGGCCTGTGATAACTATAGTCTATACCTCAGAGATATGGAGAAATGTGGATCTGTGGAAAAGTAATTATTCGGACCTGAGTTGTTGTGGAGAAGTCTGCGACTTGAAGCATCATTTATTTTCAGAACTATTGGAGGCACTATTTGTGGATCTGTGGAGGTGTTTGACCAGACCTACAGTAATACTACTTTCTCTTGTGGACCTATGACAGCAGAGTAGCCTGAGCCTAATCACTGTGGATAATCCTTGTTTGGACTTGTGAAACTTTGAAGCAGACTTTAAGCCACATCTTTCAGACAGTATTGGTTTATAAACTTATTTTGATTTGAATAATTATCAAGGCTTGAAATATTTTTTTGTACAAGTTGGAGCTTGTTGCTCTTGTAAAAGAGGATTGTTGTCCTCAACATTTGTTAATAAAACTATTTTATTTTTGTGTCTCATCTTCTGGCTCGTTTTTGTGAAAAATCTTAACTGGCCTATATAACAATTGAAAGAAATATTGATTCACCCCCACTCAGTATTTCCAACAAACTTCCTTAACTCTCCTATTATATAAGGTAGGAGAGACAGGGCTCTCCATAGGCATAGTAAGTGAAATAGAGTTGAAGCCAAGGTGGTGTTTTTTTTCTTTGCTTTAATATATAAGAGAGATGTGATTGAGTGCTGCAGATTTGTACACGCCGTTCCTATTTTGAGAGTGCTGTGTCTGGGCACACTCTTCTAGGTTCGTTTGCCTAAGCTGGCTACTGTGCATGGGATGGTTCTATTTTTTTTAAGGCCTAATGTTTCTAGTTTATAAAGGAGAGGTAGGTCGCTCTACTGAGCTTGAGTGCTGCAAATTTAATTTTTATTACCAATATGTGAAAGAGGATCCATTGGATAGAGATAAGCCTCAAAATTGAGCTTTTTTAAACCATTTATGAATGCGTGCACCTATGAAATAGTATTCCAAAATTTTGAAGTTACTCGATGGCATTTCCTCCCAGCTTGATGTCAGCCTTTGATATTGCTTGTAACAATAGCTAACAAGTGGGTTTTTAGTGTAGCTAGGCAATCTATTAATATTCTAGCCACACTCTTCTAGGCAGCGATTAGGGTTTAGGTTTGTTTGCCTAAGCTGGGTACTGTGCATGGGAATGGTTCTATTTTTTTAAGGCCTAATGTTTAGTTTATAAAGGAGAGGTAGGTCGCTCCACTGTGCTTGAGTGCTGCAAATTTACTTTTTATTACCAATATGCGAGAGAGGCTCCATTTGATAGAGATAAGCCTCAAAATTGAGCTCTTTTAAACCATTTATGAATGCGTGCACCTATGAAATAGTTTTCCAAAATTTTGTAGTTACCCAATGGCATTTCTCCCAGCTTGATGTCAGCCTTGATATTGCTTGTAACAATAGCTAACAAGTGGGTTTTTAGTGTAGCTAGGCATTCTATTAATTTTCACTACAACATTATGATCATGAGTATCACACGTACTTGAGATTTATGGTTGTCTAGTCATTGAGATGTTACTGAGCTATTTACACATTTCCTTTGTTCCTGCCAGTGCGGTTGGAGATGCCTGCGTTGCCATGAAAGAGTGGGTTGCACATCCTTATGAAGATACTGCCCTTGACCACATTCTGCCTTGTGTAGATGTGGCAACAGCTGAACAATCTTTAAATCAGAGCAAAACAGTAACCAGTAAAGTGGTAACAGTTGTGAACAAGGTGCTAAGCACAGTTGCTAATAGTAACTTTCCGCCAAATGCTGGCCCTCTTTATTATAATCAATCTGGTCCTCTAGTGCCTACACTTTGCGATCCTTACAATGCTCGGCTGGATGATCGGCAATGCAATGCTGGAGAAGTTAACCTCACAAATGCACCACAGGTGATTCGTGATGTTGCAACGTGCTTAGAAGTTTCAAGAAACTGATAAAAACATGCGATTTAGTTGAGCTAATATTCATTCTGCTCGTCATTTGCAGGTCTGGAAAAACTATACATGCACTGTTTCATCATCTGGAATATGTGCAACAACTGGTCGGATAACCCCGGATATTTACAAACAATTAATAGTAGCAGTCAATATCAGCTATGGCTTGTATCACTACACTCCTTTCCTCGTGAATTTGGAGGACTGCACATTTGTGAGGGAAACTTTTGGTACCATAACTGCGGATTATTGCCCTGGCCTTCGACAACATCTTCGCTGGGTCTACATTGGGTTAGCGCTTGTCTCAACTGGTATAATGCTTTCAATTATCTTTTGGGTTGTGTACAGTAAGCAACGCCGACGCAGAGATGAATACATTAAGCAACATGCTGATGGTCAATAGATGGCTAGAGACAACAACAAATCTTGATTTGATTTATGGTGAGTTCTCTGTCAGTGGGGGATGGTCTCAATGGAAATTTCAGTTTCCTGGTCTACTCTTAAATTATGATTGAAGATGCTTCTGCCTGGATGGGGATGTAGAGAATATTGCATTGAGTGGTAGGAGTCGTAATCTCGAAGAAATTCATTTGCTGCGCGACCTAGAGGTAGATGGGCCTCCTCGAAGAAATTCAGTTGCTGTATAGGTTTATACATTATTTAGAAGCCCCTATTACACCTATATGTTGGTTTATACATTATTTAGTAGCTTGTATTACACTATCATGTAAAGTAATTCCAAGTTTTCTGATCTGACCATGCCTCTTTGGAGATAGATTAATTACGTTTTTGCTGCTCAGTTTACAGGTCTTGCCATGAAGTCTGAAACATATACTGAAAAGGGCCCTGATATATTTTTCTTTAATACTAAAAGGCTGACATAATGGGGATTTTATTGTGATTTCAGGGTGTGCTATTTTGCTAATAATAAGCAAATTACTTCAATGTCCGGAAAAGAATTGCGGTATGCCAATTTAAAAATATGACATTTTGGGATTATATTGTGATTTCTGTGTACTGCATTTTGCTAATTGTTTTTCAAAATGGCAAAGTTCCGGAAAACAATTGCAATATGTCAATTTGTAATTGATCTTCAAATTAGCAAATTATTTCAAATTGCTTCAGTATCTCGAAAAGAGTGGTAATGTTTCAATTTTAAGAGTTTTTCATGGATGATGTATTTATTTTTATAATTTTCTTTTTGATATTTCCTCACATGGAATTTTTTTTTTGGTATAGAATGGAGATCTTTTTGATCTCCAGGAAGGGTGATATCTCCATTCTGGTTTGTTGGGATGACTTGACTTTTGCTAAGTCCCAAGTTCTTCGTATATTTGGGAGCATGATTTGTTTTCCTAACCACCTATGTTTAATTCCAAGAAACATGTTTGGTGAGTGGTCCCTTGTGAATAAGGCTTGAAGAGTAGGTGACTCTTGGGGTTCTAGTGGGGTGCTAAGTCGTAAGTTTTTGTATTTTTCACTTTCGAGCTAGTGAAGAAGGAATGTGTTTGGTCTGTTGTGATAAGGTTTAAAGGGTAGGTGATTCTTGGGATAGATCTCACTCCACTAGGATTGGGGTGTCTTGATTTTTGCGAAGTCATAAGTTTATGGTATTTTTGGCTTGTGGACTTTAGGATCAGTTTGGTCCATTGTGACAGGGCTTGAAGAGTAGGTGACTCTTGGGTTAGATCCCTCTCCAGTGGGGTTGAGATGTTTTGACTTTTGTTAAATCACAAGTTTTTGGTGTTTCTGGCTTGTGGGCTATTAGATACTCTTTGTTAATACATGGTTAAAGAAAAATAAGTAGAAATTTAACTTCATTACTAATTACTAAATTTATAATTCTTTATAACACTAAAGAGAATAACAATACATATTAGAGATGTTTGTAGTAAAATTTGTTTTAGGTGACTTGTGTTAGATCTCATTGCAGTGGGGTTGGCATGTTTTGGCTATTGCTAAGTCATAAGTTTTGGTATTTTAGGCTTGAAAGCTACCACTGGATCAAGGAATGTGTTTGGTTTGTTGTAATAAGACTTAAAGAGTAGACGACTCTTGGGGAAGATTCCACTCTAGTAGGGTTGGGATGTTTTGACTTTTGTTAAATCATAAGTTTTTGGTATTTCTGGAAAGAAAATGAAGTGTTTTATCATGGGTAAAGAAAAATAAGTTAAATTTAACTTCATTTTTTTTTTTAAACATAATCGGTTGCTATTTTGTATTCCAAAAAAGAGGAGGAAAAACTCCAAGGTTACATACTAGGTTGCTTGCAATGTAGTGAAGGAAATAGCTATAGCAAAATGCTACATTTCTTTTTTTTCTAACTTTTGTAAGGCACTGAAGTACAAATAATGCATATATTCGGACAAACTGTGATAGAAGAAGGATAAATTTGAAAGACATGCTTAATCAATATTTATGTGACTGATATGACGTGCAGTAGAGTCCTCAGAATTGTCTTCATTGCTAGCGTTCCTTGAATTGTTGGAATTGGAGGTTGGAGCAGTGCTCTTCTCCAACATGCATTTGAGAATTTGCACCGATTCTTCGGCATGTGTGCCGCTGTTGGTGAGAGTGTTGAACTGATTCTGAAGAGAGGTGACCCTGTGTAGAAAGACATTAACATCTGCTTCATGTTTTTCATCCAAAATTTTTACCTCAGTTTGCAACTTTGCATCCAAAATCTTTTGGTGAACTCTAATCTGATCTAGTTCAGCTTGAAGATCTGCACAATGGAGGCAATCTTCACTGTGTGCCATGCTGTAGTAGAATGTTGAGAAAAGGAGCAGCGAAATGTTGACACGAGCTCTGCAAAGAGATAAGGTGAACTTCTGCTGAGAACTATTTATAACGGGCGCAAAATGAGGAAAGGCAGTCTTGCAGGGTAAAGGAACTCTGTCACTGCGAGGAGGCCTGATCTGATAATAAAAGCGGAGCGTTGAAAGGGCAGGGGGAAAAGCCTGAGGGCCAGGAGTAAAAGGCGCCAGAAGCGCTGTAGATAGTAGGGGCTCGGTAAAGAGGGTGGGGATGCGAAGTCGGGGAGAAAAAAACAGAGGGGGGCAAGCAAAACACAGAGGGGGAGAAGAGGAGTGGTGAGAAATGCAGGGAGAATGAAGATAAATATGACGGGGAGGGCGGGAGGAGAACGCTCGGGAGGAGAAACGAGACCAAGAGGTCATGAGCAAGGTGTGAGATGGAGTACGAAAGATGCTTTGAGGCGCTGCGAGCTCCGAGTGCAGGATCAAGATGGATTTTAAGACAGATGGGGGCAGGATCATGGCAGGGGCACAAGAATTAGAACATCATTGCATAGAAGATGCCTTGAGGTTTGCGTGCAAGCCTTGTTGGCAAGGAGGTCGACGTCTTTATTGAAGCTGTGAAGAATGTGAAAGAAGGATGTGTCCTTCATGTCTTCCCAGAGTGCGCGACATCTGCTGATGATTTGACGCTATGTTTGCAGATTGACGATCATGATTCATCAGGTTGATGATTATTGAGGAGTCTCCAAAGACCATAACGTTTGTAATATGGAGCTTTTTTAATCGATACAGACCTTGGTGAAGGGTTAAGGCCTCCGCGTTGTTGTTTGAAAGGGTGCCTAGACCCCATTCGAAGGATGCCAGAGTGCTACCATTTTCGTTCCTTATGATGCCACCAGCTCCTGCAATGCCTAGATTTAATTTGGATGCTCTATCAAAAAATAAGGAGGGTTGAGTGCTGCTCTTTATCCATTTGGCAAAGTTCTCTTCTTTAAGTCGAATCTTCCATCTTGTGTCTGCTTTGTAGGGCTGTTTAGGAGGAGGATTAATGTCGCTATTTTTGTCCAGAAGATCACCAAGGAAGGTCCTTTCCTCCTTAGCAGAGATTGTTTCAAGTGTGAGGCTCCAAGATTTGTTGCAGACTGTCCTAAAAGAGGGCTCTTTATTCCTGAAGATCTTTCTATTCCGGGTGAGACAAATGTTCCACAGAGTCACATAGGGAAGGGTGTCTCAAACTCTCTTCGAAATGTTGTTCTTCTTTTTGCCCTAGGGGTAGCTGCTTTTCTAAGAGTGGAGGACCTCTGCAATGGAGCTATACTGCGTCTAGTTGGGCTGAAGATAAGGGTTGATCTCATTCCAACAACGGGTTGCAAAGGGACACCCAATGAAGAGATGGTGGGCAGTCTCTTTTGCTGTTTGACAGTTTGGGCATCTAGATGGCGCAAGCACACCTATTTTCTTGAGGTTTTCAGAGGTCAAGATTTTATCCTTTAGAAGAGTCCATATGAAGAACTTGATCTTTGGAAGAGCTTCCGATCTCCATACAACGTTCCAATTAGATAGATAGGCGCAGGATGATATTCGTTGCAGAGATGTTGATAAGCTGCTTTGATGGTGTATGCTGAGGCGGTGGGGTCCCATCGAAATTCATCAATGCTGTCTTTTTTTAGAGGTGCCGAACCATAAAGATGATATTGAAGATTGTCAAGGTCAGCTTCAAAATGGGCTGGAACTTTTGGGAAGTGCCAACCAGTCCAGATTTTGGTTTGTGCATCCCAATTGGAGAATTGGCTTAATAGATGCAGGCCCATATTGTTGAAGGAGAGAATGCACCGAGTCCAGGTTTGTCAATGATGGGGATCTGTCCCATAATTCGATCTTTCCCAACATTGATGGTGTTGCCTCCCATGGGAACTTTGGAAAGATTTTGCGCTAAGAGGGGGATGGCTTTTTTGCAAAAAGCCCAGATTTTGTAGCATGGTCTATTAGGTATTTCTTGGTCAAAAAATTGTTGCCGGGTGGTGTTGAGATACTTGACTTCCAGGACGTTTTTCCACCAAGCTTGATTCCCATTGATGAGCCTCCATACAATCTTTCCTCCAAAGGCCATGTTTAGGAGTTTGGGGGAGCGAACTCCAATGCCTCCATGTTCTTGGTTTTGTATCACATGCTTCCATTTGACTAGGTTATATTTCCTTTTGTCATTCTTTCCGCCTTGCTAAAGAAAGTGTCTACTGATGGCTTTGATTTTGTGGTGAATGATAGCAAGGGCTTGAAGGAGGGTGAAGTGGTATAATGGCAGGGATGACAATCCTGATTTGAGGAGGATGAGGCGGCCTATTGGATTGAGCTGCGCTGAACCCCATTGTTGGACTTTTCTTTTCATTTTGTCAATAGTGACATTCCAAACTTCAGCCTTTAGTGGCCCAACACTCACATGCATACCCAAATAAGTGAAATGTCCACAATTCAGTTTGCAAGGAACACCACAGATTTTAGCAATGTTGTGAATAGTTTGGTTAGTTGCATTCCATCCATAAATGCAACTCTTCTGGTGATTGATCATACCTCTAGAGTAAAGTATGAATTTGTCCAAGACAGTTTTGAAGCGCTAGGCAATGATGCTAGAGGCTCCTCCCATTAGAAGAGTATCATTTGCAAATTGAGAGTGGTTCATATTTTTAACCCTGCTGCCAAATTTGATGCCTGTGATGAGACATACTCGTCTCATATGGTCCAATACTTCGCTGAAGGACTCCGCCACGAGGATGAATAGGTAGGGGGAGATAAGACATCCCTGCCTTAATCCTCGAGAGGATTGAAAGAAGGGGGCTGGTCTGCCATTGATGAGAGGAGTTATCTAGGGTCTCGAGACGTAGGAGTTGATTAGTGCAAGAAAATTTGGATCAAAGCCCATTTTTTTAAGAACGGCAAGAAAGAATGAATGCCTGACCCTGTCAAAGTCATTGGCGAGATCAAGCTTTAATATGAATCTTTTTTTTTTTGCGGGAGATGTTGTGGAGTGAATGGCTTCTTGAACAAGGAGGATGGAGTCAGTAATTTGTCTTTGAGATACGAAGCCTCCTTGGTTTTCAGAGATGAGGCTATGGAGGTGGGGGTTGAGGTGAGTGGTGAGAATCTTAGTGATGAGCTTATAAGACGAGTTACAAAGAGAAATGGGCCTGAATCTAGAAAATGAGGAAGGGCAATTTTCTTTGGGGATTAGGGCAAGGAATGTAGAGTTGGTGTACCCCGCAATTTTTTTTTTTTTTTTTTTCGCTGAGTCCATTGTATCATTTTCACAAGATCCTTTTTAATTAGATCCCAATAAACTCTGTAAAAACTGATAGTAAATCCATCTAGCCTTGGAGCTTCGTCCGGATGCAAGGCCCAGATTGCACTTTTGATCTCTTCTTCTTCAATTTCTCTGTTGAGAAAACTATTTATCTCCGCCGTGATCGTGGTAGGAAGATGCTGAAGAAGATCAGAGAAATCTTCAGGTTCCCTTGTCTCTGTTAGAAGTTCTTTGAAGTGCGTGGAGGCAACACTTTTAATTGCTTCTTGATCGACTTGAAGATGGCCAGCGACGTCAACAATGGAAGCAATGTTGTTTTTAGCTTTTCTGACAGTAGTCTGCTTATGAAAATAGGCGGTTTTTTTATCATTGGCTTGGAGCCATAAACTTCTTGACTTGACATGCCATTTCTCCTCCTTCCTGTTGACGCGGTAAAGCTGCCAATAGAGGTCTTTTTCTTGATTGAGGCATTCTTGGTTGAGGCCGTGAGCTTCAATGCTATTGTGGACATCCTCCAATTTATGTTTGATTTCAATCTTAGCTTGATCCGACTCTTTGTATTGAGTTTTGGCCCATTCCTTCAAGGCCATCTTGGTTTTTTAAAACTTGGTCTCCCATATAAAGGATGGTGAGCCTTCAACATGCTGAATCCAAGTATTATAGATTAGTTGAGTTGCTTCTGGTATATCATTCCAAAGCGGACTGTATTTGAAAGGGATGGGGCCAAGAGAGTGGCGATCTCTAAAATTGAAGGTGATGGGATAATGATCCGAGGCAGGAAAGGGAAGAACACTGGCAGTGGCTGTGGAGTAGTATGAGAGCAGAGTGACTGTTACTAGGATTCTGTCAAGTCTTTCCATGATGTTGCCTCTTTCTATTCTTCTATTGCTCCAAGTTATCTATGGTTCTGTGGTGCAATGTCCTCCAGATCGTGATCTTGCATTATGTCTTCGAGCTGGCTTCTAGAAGGATCATCGCTGAAGCTGCCTCCTATTTTCTCGTTTGCATGTAGAATAAAGTTGAGGTCCCCTCCCATTATGATATTGTTGCTGTTTTTGTTGCCTATATCTTCTTTGATAGAGCTACAACACTGCTCTTTATCTCTATAATGATTAGGCCCATAAACATTGTAAACTATGATTTTTTTTTTGTTGGTTTCTCTCTGCAGTTCTCTAATGTCACTTTGATCCAGTTCTGACTTATTGTAGTGTCTTTTCGATCCCATACACTGTGATTCTAGAGGGTGGCTAGTCCACCGGAGGCTCCTCTTGATTTGGAGAGGGTGCCAACATCATGCTTTGTTTTGCTGATTATTTCTTTCATTTCTGATTCTCCTTTCTTTGTTTCTTGAAGAAGAATGATTTTCCGGTTTCTCTTGGTTTATTAAATCTCTTATAGCTGCTATTTTAGAGGGGTGCCCTAGACTCCTGCTGTTCCATGAGAGGATTTTCATCATTGGAGAAAGACTCTTCGGAGAGTTGCTTTCCCTCCTTGGTCCTTTTGCCTGGTTTCCTTGCTATTCTGTCCTAGAATGTAGGTTTCTATGGGATTTTGGGTACCCATTGCTATATCCTTTTGTGCGTTTTCATCACGCTGTTGCTTTGTTGTTTTCCTTTCGGGGCAATGTTTTTATTTTTATTTTCGAGAGTAGCTCCATGTTCCTTCGCTGAGTTTCTAGTGATTCGGACAGTAGGTCTTGGGAGGAGGAAGGAGGTTTAGGGATGGAGAGAGAGATTCGAGATGAGTCGGAGTGGGAGAGAGGGTTTAGAAGGGGGGGATCCTCATTAGGGGGGGAGATGGATGATAAGGGGTTGGATGATTCCAGTGAGTCTTTGGGGGGGCCAGTGAGTCTTTTGGGGGTGGGGGGTGGGGGAAGAAGAAGCAGAGGGTTGATGGGAAGGGTTCGAAATCTTGGGGAAGAGGGTGTCAGGGGATTAGTGTTGGGGGAGTTGGGGGGGGGGGGGGTTATTCGTAGGGTTAGAGGCGGTTTTCTTCCTTTTAATAGTTTCCCATTGAGGATCAAATTTAGGGTTTTCCACATCAATAATTTTTGAGCAACGAGTAGCAAAGTGACCATACTCATGACATACCTTGCATTTAAACGAGCTCTGTTCGTAGTCGAGCTGAATATGCGTCCATTCGTCCACTTTGAACTTGATGGCTTCAGGAAGGCCTTTGCCCAGATCTACCTCGACACAGATCCTGGCGCAAGCTTGCATGTTATCCTTTGGTTCACTTCGATCTATGAATTTTCCAACTGCATTTTCGATGGCTCTAACTGAATAATCTCCCCTGCAGTGTAGAGGGAGGTGGGGAAGGCGCACCCAAATAGGAATGTCGCTTGGGATATCTAGCTTTGGATCAAAGTCCGACGTCCATTTATTGAGATACAAGCTTCTGGTGTCCATAAAATAGAGTCCATTCTGAAGATCAGATCTTTATCTTCTTTTGATTCAAAGTGGAAGGTGAAATACCCTTTCCTGCAGAACCGAATAGAGATTTTCCCATTGATCTTATCAGACCAATTTATCTTAGCCCATCTTTGCACAGTTTTTGGTGAGGACTAGAGCCCAGTGAACTGACCAATAAGTCCCTTTTCAGCAAGAGAGAGTGCAACCATACGAGGAAGTGAAGGTGGAAGGACAACCTCCTACAGACCATCAAGTTTTTTCACAAATTTGGAGATCGCTGGCCTAGGGCATGGAGGGGGCAAGGAGCTGATGAGGGCAGAAAAAACAAGAGCTTGGATCTGGGCCGCAGCGACCTCTGGGGAAGACTCTGGAGGGGCCATGCCTGGCCTGGAGTGGAGATCAGCTGAAGAGCCGAGGGAGAGCACAGCAGCACGGGCTCAGAGAGCGCTGCAACGCGGCCTCAAGCAAGAAAAAAATAGAAATTTAACTTCATTACTAATTACCAAATTTATAATTCTTTATGACACTGAAGAGAATAACAACACATATTAGATAGTAAAATTTGTTTTTAATATTGGAGGATGTTTATGGTGTAGTTGAAAAATGGGAAGGGATTGCTTAGGTATTTTTCCTATTAAGAATATACGTATTCATTATACAATTAAGATAATTTAAAAGATGAAGGTTTTTATAATTATTTCAAGTTTTTTTTATATTCATTTAAAATTGAAGGGTTTTGTAATTGTTTCAAATTCTATATACGTATTCAGTAAACAATTACGTATTGACAAACTTTTTCTTCGAAGATTCCTTTAAAAATTCAAAATGGTCTCAAACTTTTTCTTCAAAAGTTCCTTTAAAACCTCAAAATGCCTATCCATTTAAGTCACTCTCCATCAAAAAGATTTTGGAAAATTTCTTCAAAATGGTGAAAACTAAAAAAGGTATTTGCAAACTTACTTAGTCACTCTTCATCAAAAGGGTATTTGCAAACTTACCAAGTCACTCGTCATCAAAAGGATTTTGGAAAAGTGTTTTGAAAAGTGCTTGGCAACAGTGAATTGGTCTTAGTAACATAGGATTGCAGGTAACCACTAGAACAAATTCACATAGTAATGAACGAGTGCCTCTCAAAGAATTAGGCCATGATCAGTTTCCTGCCAGTGGGATTTAATGGGCCATGCGAGTGTCCAATAATAAGCCCAGGGCATGGAATTTGAACATTGGATGTCATCTGTCAAATTTAAACTAGAATTATTCAAATTTTATATATTTTCATGCAGAAGAATATCATCAGACCAAGTTCAGACAAAATGGAATACAGTTCAAAACTCATATAAAATGGCCTAGAATTGTTCAATTTTTTTATGTTTTCATGGAGGAGCCTTAATGATTTTATATATTTCCAAGTAATTTTCAGGTAAAGGGCTGTCCAACTAGCGGTGTTACGGCTACATTTAGCCTCCACCCATAAAATATTTACAAGAAATCCGACTCTTAGGTCCAAATTTTGGTCATCTGATATTCATAGCACAGTAACTTTCCATCTCGATTACTCCAGTTCTGTGTATTGTAAAAGGGAGGAAGATGTAACCAGAGAGTTCCATTTATAAGTGGAGTTTGTTTTGCTTTGAACATTATATTTCAACAAGAAAATAATCTGTAAACATTGGAACAACTCCATCCTAGTGTCCATATAGCTTGCAGAGATCGTGGTTTTGAATTCCAATGAAAGGGTCAAGCAAACAACGTACAAGAATCAGATTATAACAGATACACTCATGCATTAAGGCATCTCAACATTACTAAAATTGCAATATCTTCCTGTATGCATTTTTCAAAGAACAATAAAATTGCGAAGTGCTACTCAGACACCGAAGCCTCCTATCTCCGGTTTGGAGGACAGTGAAGGAAAAAAGTCGCTCAATGAATTTGAAAAGAATAAAATACAAGGGGCCTTACATATTATTAGAATGCCCAGTAACCCACTTGGAAGCGCTCTCTTCAAGAACACGAGGGATTCAAGTACGTTATTCAATACTTTCCTGTAAGATATAAAGGCAACAATGAGTACGTTATTCAATACAGTGCCTCGTAAACACGATCACGGGGGGAGCATTTTGAACAATTCAGAGCTGTTGGAGAACTTTATGTGGAACAAACAGTAGGCTATTCAACGTTATGAAAAGTCCAGGGATGTTGAAGAACTTTATGTAGGGGTAGTCTTTGTGAAGACTCTTTCACAAAAGGTTGCGGAGAGAGTATCATAATTAGTAAAATATCATAAACCCATGATCAGTAAGATATCATAAGATATTTACAAACGCATTTACAGAAATCCAGAGGCAATGTACACTAACTTGACGAATAAGGTCTTTGGGTGCATCGGAGACAAAAGGACTAGGAGGAAATTTCAAATTAATTTTGACAATCCTGCACCAAAAATTAACCTATTACATACATTTCAGGATTCAAAATAGGCAAACTAAGAAACCAGTTTAAAATCTTGCAGACCTTCCATGCTAAGGAAAGTTTCATCAGGGTTAAAACAGGAAAACAAGCAGGGAAAAAAAGCACATATAATGCTCTCGCAAACCTTTTCTGAGTGTCTGAATGCTCCTTAGCTTCAAAAGGAGGAAACCCATAAAGAAACTCATAACACAAAACTCCCAAGCTGCAAATGTCTACCCCAGCATCAGGCTCTTTGTTCTCCACTGGAATAGACATATACAGAAAAAGGCAAACTTAAGCTTCATTATGTATAGTGTATGGATTAAAAGAAGAGTTCTACGTAAGATTATGAAATGAAAATCATGGATTTTGAACATACCCATTTCAGGAGGTAAGTAATCCAAGGTTCCACACATGGTTGGCCTTCTATCAAAAGTGTGCACAGACCATCGAAAATCTGCTATTTTGAGTTCACACTGACGAATAATTTGCAGAGTCAGATACCATAACTAGCATATTTGATATGGATGTTAAATTCATTGTATACTAGACAAATACATGTATGCCAACCGACAAGTTCTCTGGCTTGGTGTTCCAGTGTATCACATGTTTTTCATGACAATAGATCAAGACTCGTGCCAATGACGCAATATACTGCATAATAAAATAGAGTTACCAATTACCAAATAAAACCAAAGAATACTAGATTAAATAGTAGAATAGTTACCAAATAGAAACTAAGAAATTATGATTGTCAGAAACTACAACACTTATAATGGTCGCTGCTTTTCATTGAAGCATTTACAACGTTGAAGCTCTTTGTACAGCTCACTTTTGCAGCGTATTCAAGAAGCAGATAGTCATGGCTCTGAACGGAAATAAATATCACAAAAATGAATACAAATTAGCAGGAAAATTTAAGCACATGAATCACCGCAGATTTTTTTTGTTCAGAAAAGAAAAAAACGCTGTTTGTATTAGGTAAACAGTACATAGTCAAATACATAAGTCATCTGGCATCAGCTTAGAAACGATAACAGGACCATCGAGGGAAATGGAAAAACATTAACACCCATGCCTGCCACATGAGAGATGAAAAAACATCAACACCCATGCCTTCCACATGAGGAAAGCACAATGAGGATTCCGTCTAAGACGGGAGATCCAAAAGCTCCATTCAGCGAAAGAAAGGAAAATACATAGACTAAGCACTGACAATTATTTACATCATTACAATAACATGAAAATAGTAAAAGGAGCAAACCACTAGGTCTAATATCCAAACCAAAACCGGAATGGAGCAAGACTACGACCCCAAGATCATATAGATTGGAGGACCACTTGAATAACAACGTGGGGTCAGTAATTGGAAAATACACTGGCTCGCTTGATCATCCCGCTGGCTTTGCAAAGAAACGACATCACATCAATAAAATCAATGGCATAGGCAGACCGCTTGGATAGCAACCCGAGGATAGAAAATAGAAGATAAATCGGATCGCTTGTTCCTCTGGCTCGCTTGCAGAGGAATTGAAAAACTCATGGCAAATGAATGTCGAAATCCCTGATCACTTGTGCATCCTTGAAGTGTGAAATATGAATACTGCCGAAAGGAAGAGTCAGATCTTATTTAGACAAGGCGTTAGCACGAGAATTATTCTCCCTAAATGTGTTGCAGGGGCAGGTCATGAAGCTTGGACATGAGATATTTTACCCGGTCAATCCATCCTTGTATCCCATTAATACACAAGCAAGATTGTCCAGAGATCCCATCATTGATGACTTTCGAATCTCCATAGATATGAACAGAGGGTAGACTCAAATTGTAAGCAACCAAAAGCCCACTTCAAAGAGCCATAAGCTCAGCCTGATTATTTGATCCCCTCCCACCATTCCAGCAAATATGGTATCTTTCCGAATCCTCAAGTTTAATCCACACCTCACATCCACAGGGCCCTCCTTGTTGTGCACAATCAAAGAAGATCACTGGGATAGAAATATGATGTGAACAAATGCGAGAGGACAAGTCCTTATCGAGCAAGTGATGAGAGGGTCGGCCAACCATCCAAGACATTATAGCTCCATGTATATGGGAAATAATGGCAGGCTTACCATCAAATAAGAGACAGTGCCTTGCACACCAGATATCCCAAAACAGAAAGAAAGGCAAAGTTTTAAAATTACCATTGCCTGCACCCAAACTAGAATGGTATTAATGCAATCGACCAGCCTCCAATCAGGATCAATAAGGAAACGAGAAAACAAGGACCAGATCTTCAGTGTAAAAGAGCAGGAGAAAAACAAATGAGACGCTGATTCCTCATGTGAGTGGCAGAGGGGACACCTCCCTGGTCCTTGAAAACCACGCTTAATAAGATAGTCCCATGCCAGAATTTTCCCTTTCCAAACTAACCAGCCAAACAAGAGAATCTTGGTTGGGATTTTCCAACTCCATGCATGCCGAAATGATGCAACCATAAGCTGCATTTACCTACAATAAACATCTAAATTTTAATTTTTTTCATAACAACATGCATATAAAACCGAATAGTGGTAATCTCTCATTTGGAAGCGGTTCTCCTTTTCAATTTTATGGTTATAAACCATAATCCATATCCACATTATGAAATTTTAATTATGATTTCAACTTTGGGTTAAAACCCAGAATGCCACTATATATATATATATATATAAATTGGTCCCATGGCTATTTCAAAACATACCTTTGTCAGCATCTTGTGTGCATCCGTCCATCCAACGGCAATCGCAACCCCACAATGAAATGCGTGTAATCCAAGAGACTTCACATCTCAAGTTGCTTGATATTTAACGTTTTTAAATCACGCGAAATAGGTGGTTTTGACTTGCGACGTATCACTTCCTAAACACTATCGCACTCTTTAGTTAATTACCACTTATGATTTTGGATGCACGCGAAAACCACTTACTGATTTGCAAAGCCGTTTTCGTTCTTTTGTGCCATAAATTCACGGATTGCCGGTTTTTGCTTTCGTTCGACTTACAATCTTTTCCTTTTTAGATGAGCATCGGAATATCTGTGCCAAAGAAACCTTATTCATAAAACAAATTGGTCCATATGAATAACGCAGTCCACTCATTCATAAGATGAGATGCCTTTCATCAAACCCGCAACCTTCTTCTTTTAATGCTTCGTTACTATGTGCTTTCTTTCAACAATATTATTCCTGAGAGACGAAGTAGACTTATAACAGTTGGTTCATCTCCAACACAATCTCTCTTTACCGAGTCTTGCTCAGAACCCTGCGGCATTCGTTCTGCGTCAAATAAAATACTTCCGAGTGTAATTAATTAATTTGAATTCAAAGCTCAGATTGCTCGAATATCTGAGAAATGCAATTCACTATATATATATATATATATATATATATAAAATCCGCGTGGAATATTCAAGCGCTGCATGAAGCTTCGGTTGTGGCTGTCATTAGTATTTCCTCAGTAAAATAATATTGAAGCTGGACATGACCATATATACACATCTCTATATGGTTAAATAGTTCAATGCTCCATCTATCAAGACCAAACAATTAGTAATTATAGAAAGTCTTAATTCATATCTATAAACTCAATTACTTACAGTTTTTATGGATTCTTGAAACTATAGCTTGGATACACAATGATGGAAATCCATTTGACTCTGTACAATTTCATCTTCAAACATAGATATTATGCCAAACTCTAATTCATCACACGAATTATAGATTCAATACATACACACCCATTTTAGAAATCGAATTTGTCCGTATACAAATATCCAAATAATTACAAAGATTTCATCTCTCTGGCCTGATATTCTAATTAGTGGCCTTTTCACCCATTCTCTGGCCCGTAGGCTTTTACAATTCAGGGTTTTTCTCCCTATCTAAATCCTGAATCTATCTCTATTTTTTGAGACTTTTCAATTTATACAAATGGTTTTGAAACCAGTTTTGGTTTCAGATCCTTTATCTTCTCAACAAAATCCTGAATATCCAAGTCCTCCTTTTACTCAACTAATCCCCAAGGATCCTTTCAAATCCGCAAATTCATGAAACTAATTCTAATTTAGGATTTACAATTTATTTCTCAAATCTCTCAATCTTTCAACCATCTTAATTCTCTCATATTCTCTTTCGAGAACATTTACAAAATTCCTCTCAATATTTAATAAATCCAATATTCTAAATATCTCACTCAAAATACTTAAAATTACATCAATTTAATACATAAGGAACCAATCTTCTTTGAAAACACAAGACCCCTATGTCTATTAAATACAAAGAATTTCCCTGAGCCTGATGCTCCTGCATCACGAAACAGGGAGGGAGACCTGTCCCTCAACTGTTTGCAAATAATTTTGAAATATATATCCTTTACTACCAGACCATCCCCAACCATAGTCCCATCCCATGCAATCTGGTCACCTTCACCGTGAAGGCTCATACCCCCAACGTGAAGCACTGTCACATAGCGTTGCCAAGTGACCAAATCCCTCTCTGATAAGCCCAACTGTTCCACCGACTTCCAAATCGGAGAACCGTGCTGCCAACATAATATAACATCGATAAGAAGAAGATTCCACGTTGAGCCAGCCTGTGGATTAAATGCTTCTCTAAAGTTGAAACAACATCGACACCCTGTTTTTTGTCATAGCCCAGAGTAATTCTTTGGCCATTTCCAAAAAACCATACTAATCGAGCGGCCATTAAGGGCATGACTTTTTTGAAACTCCTCCACATATTTACTCCGAATTATGTTAGACCATACACCATGTCCTTTTAATGCCCGCCAAAGAGACTTTATGAGAAGAGCGCTTGTGAAAATACGGAGATTCAAAAGCCCCCATCTTCCAAACTATTTCGGGGTCGATAGACAGTCCAATCTGCATAGATGAATTTTCTTGACCTTTAAAGCACCCAACCAAATGAATTGGGATATAACAGAATTGATAAGATCAACAATGTGTTCAGTTAAGTAGAAAAGATGGGCTCGATATACGACAAAATGAAATAAAACTGCTTGTACCAGAATATATCTCCCTCCAAGAGAAGGCCACTTATGAGTCCATTTAAGAATTCTGAGTTTGAACTTATCCACCAACCATGTCCAATCCGCCACCTTATAGCCACAAGGCTTTAATCTAAATCCCAAATAGGTGAAGCCTTCCATTTCTTGCTTAGTTTGAACCCCCATAAACTTCGCAATGAAATTTATCTCATTCATATTGCCATGCTCAAAAACCAAAAAAGTCTTCCCTTTGTTGATGCGAACCCTAGAGGCAGCTCCGAAACAGAGAAGAATATAATGAATATAAAACCAATGATTCCTTAAAAGCCTGCGAAATACAAGTAAATCATCCACAAACATAGAGTAAGTAATACAAACTGAGGGGGAGAAAGATAATCTTGAGAAAAACCTCGCTTGATTTGCCATCTTCATTAAATTGTTGAAACCATTCATAATGAGAATGAAAATGAGAGGTGACAGAGCACATCCCTGTCGGAGACCTCTCCCCGCCCGCCACAAAGAAATTAGAAGGTAGCCCATGGATAATGACAACATACCTGATAGAGGAAATATATGCCATGATCCACCTTATGTTAGCCATTGAAATGCCCACCTTTAGAAGAATAAGTCTAATAAAGGACCAATCTACACTATCATTTGCCTTATAAAGGTCAATCTTCATAATAAAAGCCTCAATTTTGTTTGCATGGATCGAATGTAATGCTTCTTGCGCAGTTGCCACTGCGTCATGTATGGATTTCCACTGTAAAAAACCATATTGTTCATCTGATATGAACCTCGACAGAACCCTCTCTAATCCTATTGGCGATGATTTTGGATGAGAGCTTGTAAATAACATTACATAAGGCGATTGGCCTAAAATCAGAGAAAGATTTAGGCGATGTTGATTTAGGAATTAGGGCCAGAAAGGTGGATTTCATATCGCCGTGGATGAAGCCCAAAATTTGAGCCTGTTCAATGACCAGTAGCAGCTCATCCGCCAACAAATCATAAAAATGGATAAAAAACTTTGCGGGCCAGCCATTCGGGCCTGGGCTCTTATCATGAGCAAAGGATTTTAGAACAACTTCTATCTCGTCTTTAATGACTTCTTTCCCTAAAACCTCATTTTCTTCTAAATCAAACATATGCGGCATTTGATCAAGGACCCAGGTTTGGCTTTGATGATCAATATCTTGATTCGCTTTATAGAACTTCGAGAAGTAATTATAGGCCTCCTTCTGAATCACTTATGTAGAAACAATCTTGGAGCCATTTGCCGATTCAATTTGCCAAATTGAATTAGCATTCTTACGTCCATTCGCTGTTTGATGGAAGAATCTAGTGTTCAAATCCCCCTCCTTGAGCCACTAGATTCTACTTTTAAGCTTCCAGATCACCTCCTAAATCTTTAGAATTTCCAACTTGCGCTTCTCTAGACCATCCAGAGTGCAATACACATGCATATCCGGCGGCATCTCTTTCATGCCTTCATTTTCCACCTTGGCGTTTAACTCATTCAGTTCGACCCTCAATTCTTCCTTTTTCTCTCTTTCCCATGATTTCGCGGGAGTTTTTAACCTCCTGGATATGAATTATTTTTTCCCCAGAAATCTGAAACCAACTTGTTGAATTGAGGATCATCCAACCAAATTCTATTGAATTTAAATGGCAGCCCAGTCCTATTTGGCCCTCTGCGCCATGAGAAAAACACTGTCATATGGTCCGATATTGAAGAAGCTACCACATGTGACCTCATGTTTCCTAGAATGTGAAATAGAGACTCATTTACCATTGCCCTGTCCAACCGCTTTCCAATATACTCAACATCCAAACATTTATTAGTCCACGTCGGGGCAAGTGGGTAAGGCCGAATATCCAGCATATGATAATCATTGAATATCCAGCCAATTTGATCAGCGAGCGGATCCAGTTGAGATTTATGTCCCCAGGACTCATTTGCAGCCAAAGTGGAATTGAAATCCCTAATTACAATTAGATTACAAGCATTTAAAATTCCGTAAGAAGACATGCACTCCCAGAAAGAGGCCTGATTGTAGCATGGTGCATATAAATTGATTACATGAATATTTTCAGAAAAATCTCTAAAAGAGCCAGATAGAAAGATGCCACCAAAAAATTTGAAGGCCCAGAAATTTACCAAAGAAGGGTTCCATATGGCCAGCATGCCCCCAACCTTTCCAACAGAGTTAATACCCATAGCATGCTACCCGGAGGAATACTTAGAAGAATACCAATAGATTTAGTACAAGAGCATAGGGTTTCTTGAAAAAGAGCCACATAGAGTTGTATCTTAGAGAGCATATCCCGAAGGCGTAGGTGTTTAGAGTGGTCGCCCATACCCCTAATATTGAGAGAGATAATAGAATTCATTTGGATACTTTTTTGGGGCCGCCTGCTCTAAGTGCCCAGATATCATCAACAGAGGAAATAGGAACATCCCGAAAATCTTACAAGTCATCATGGAATAAAGATTTTGCCTTGAGACGACCTCTAAAGTGTCTCAACCCTGATTTGGATTTTTTTCTCACAGTGATATTAGAGGCCAAAGTAGGAGATATGGAGAGGGGAGGGTCCAACAGAGCCATATGAAAAACCGTTAATGTCGCCAAGTCAAGCTTCAGGTTACCTAGTAATGATTTGATGTTGTTCCAACTATATTTTTCGGAGAGTCCGGAAAACCATCATTCACGAGATCATGTGAAGAATGAGGCGAAGCCCATTCCAACGGAAGTATGGAAGGTGAGACAGTCGGCGAACACACGAGGCTTGGGTTAATAGGAGGCACATCATGTTTTTCGGAAGTGATAGAGTCATCAGATTTGTAGTTTGAAGAGCCGACGTGTGATGGGTGAATGGGCTCAACAATGGAATGAAGGTTGACGTCATCGGATGGAGGCCCCAATCCATAGTTAGAAACATGAACGATGTGAGGCGAAATATTCGTATCGCTAAAGGCATCAGCATAAGCAAACATATCACTATTGGAAGAGGGATGAAATGACTTACTCGAGGGACCACCACTTCCCTTTTCGAGAGCCATGAAAACTTTTGATGTGTCGACCCATATTCTTGTGCCGCATCGGACGTCTATTCATTAAGTACCTGGTATGATGGAAAATCAAGCATTGGAACGACACACCCCAATAATCTACCCGTTGTCTGTGTCTCCGCTCCCCAAGACCAAGTCGACATCACCTAGCAGACCACCCGCAAAGCTAACTTCCACAAATAGCCAAGCAATACGTTTATCATTTGTACCAAGTATTCGTGGATCAACATGCTTTGTGAGGCCAATTGAGTTTCCAATAGCATTCAACGCCTTCATTGTCCAGAATTCAAGAGGTAGACCGGGAAATTTTATTCACACCAGCTTGTTTTTTGGCACCTCAATGACCGGGTTAAAGCCAAGATACCATGGCAGAAGCTGCATAAAGCTTTGACCCCTCACCCAAGTGCGCCGAAACTGTATACTAAACCAATTATTCAGCATCATACTAACTCAGAATGGGACACCAGGATATCTTTACCCATTCAACCATGTCTACTTCCCCCATATCAGAGAAGAGCCATCGACCAATTAGAGCTCGTTTCTAAACACTGGCCACCCGGCCCCATAAATCTTCATGTTCCAGAATAACTTGCTTAACCTCATCAACAGGTTTGTAACATGTTTTCATTGATCGACCTTTTCCACTATTATGACCATGGAAACCATTTTGTTGCACTCTACCCAGAGACTCACTGTTTAGCTTCTCAGACCTTCCGATAATATTGCTAGGTGGCTGGTCAAAGGACTGTGAAATCAGTCGCTTGTCCAACCCCAGCTCTTTCATGCACAGCTTCTCAGCGTCCAACGTGGTAGCGATGAGTGCCTCATGAGCAGGCGTATCTGATGATAAGATATCATAAACTTCCGCCATCTTTTTGCTACAATACTCACATGAAAAATAAACGTTAAGAGATTATATTATAATTACTACGTCCAAAGCCACCCCTTCAGTCCAACTCAGCTAACGAGAGCATCCATAAAAAAATGCCACCATCCTTAAAAGGAAATTCAGTGAGTAGGGGAAAATGTGAGATGGATCTTGAAATGATCCCACCCACTCACTAGCGAGTGCAGAGAGCACACTTCCCCACCCACCCTATTAAAAACGACCAGCACGGGCATAGAGCCAAATATGGCGTATGCATAATAAATGTCAGAGGATCGTAAGTTTCTTTAAAGAGAGGCCACCATCTCGCCCGAAAACAACCTGAATTGCATGATCCCGCATCAAGATGAGCCTCGATAATGTACCAATTTGACAGAGCATTCATAAACTGTTCGACTTCCAAGAACTACAAATTGGAAGGATGATGCGTCGAGGACAGATGAACAAAGGATTTAGTGAGAGATCTCAGGTACAATGAGATTGCTATAGGACCGGAGAAATTTGAAACATTCCCGCACACCGGAAAAAAAAAAACTTGGAATCACCGGAACCAAGGTGGCGGATCGCTAATGTCGTTGGAAAAACTAGTGAGCAATGTTCACACAAGCTTCTCATACATGGCAGCAACAACAACAGCAATATCATAAATCCAAAATCTTTGCAGGGTCTAGAAATGATAAAGGAGTCTAACCACTTATGCCAAAGAAAAGACCATCTTGATTCTTGATACAACGAAAATTGTGTTTCCGTTACCTTGGATGTTTCATTGAGGGGAAGCCTACTCCCTCGGTTTTGCATTGGTCCTGTTGGAAAGATACTTCATATGTTTACTCATGGAGGGCAAGCCTATTCCCTCTGTTTTGCATTGGTCCTGTTGGAGAGATACTTCATATGCGTTTTGTACATTGCATGCAGGATGAGAACGGCTATAACACCCAGTAAACCAATCTGACAGACCTCACAGAAATCCGCTAGCATATTGAAAACAACCTACACAGTCTTCCTTATGAGACAAATGGACATCCTTATCAGACAAATGAGACCATCCATATGCCTGCCATATCTGGACAATATACCACTGAGAAAAAACTCCTTCCAGAACCTTACCCACACATTACCACTCCTTCCAGAACTTTACTCACAACGAAAAAACTATCCTCGGGTCATGTTGCTACATACCATTTCAACCAAACTATTACGAAGTAGGCAAAACCAGAAGAATAGTGATAACTTACTGTAATCCACGAGCCACCAGGGCATAGTGTATCGCCTTCTCTACGCTACGCAGGAGCACTGTCTCCTCTCACTGAAGACGCTTTCCCCGTAAGAAGACGAATCCAGTTCGTGTATGTGATGGAGGACGAATCTGATCATAAAAATAACCAAACAATCAGAGCATGTTGGGATGCCAAAGATGACTCTGGATTTCAATTTCTATTCGCAACTGGTGCTCTACCTGAGATTGATGGAGTTGGTTTTTGAAGAGAATTTTCAAAGCCACGACATACTTACTCTGTTTGTAACAGATCATTGACATGAACGAAATTTGTTTGCATCAGACTCTAAAATCTAATATTTTTGGAGTTTTTGGTGGATTTCTGGTCGGAATTTGCCAATTTTTTGTTGTTGTGAAATCTTGATTCTGGTTGTTTAAACTGGTTTTTTGATTCTATATATGGATTTAACACCCTCAAAATTTTTTGGAGCATTTTGATTGTGAAGAATTCACTTGTCAAACTTGTGAATCAAATTTGTGATTTCAATGAATCCCTACCAAAATAAACTAAAAAACTTTTAAAAAATCTCACCTATAGACTCACCTATAGACTCACCTATAGACAACTTGTTTTCTATTAAAATATTTTTGTTTGTTTGTATGTTGATGGTAGAGATTAATCTGTACTATTTGGAAGATTTGCCAAAAAGCCCACCACTTTCGAAGGATACATTCATAATTGTGGAGCCTGTAAAATTCTGAGATTTTGGGGAGTTTTATGATGTGGGTATGCCCAGATTTTCACGAGGATTGACCACGAGTTCAGAGGATACAATATGGTAGACTTTAAATTCTATAACATTATTTTTTTTGGAGTTGTTTATATGTGAGATTTTTTGGAGTTTTTGGTAGATTTTTGGTCAGAATCTGACAATTTTTTTTGTTGTGAAATTTTGATTCTTGTTGTTTAAACTGGTTTTTTGATTCTATATATGAATTCAACACCCTCAAATCCCTTGGAGCACTTCGATTGTGAATAATTCACTTGTCAAACTTGTGAATCAAATTTGTAATTTCAATGAATCCATTTCAATGAATCCCTATCAGATTCTAAACAATTTAGATTGCAAAACAAACTGGAAAACTTTTCAAAAAATCTCACCTATAGACAATTTGTTTTCTATTAAGATATTTTTATTTAATTGTGTGTTGGTGGTAGAGATTAACCTGTACTATTTGGAAGATTTCCCAAAAAGCCCACCACTTTCGAAGGATACATCCATCATTGCGGAGCCCGGAGAATTCTGAGATTTTGGCGAGTTTTATGATGTGGGTATGCTCAGATTTTCACAAGGATTGACCACGAGTTCAGAGGATACAACATGGTTGAGTTTATAATTCCACGCACAGACCGTAACTAGGCAATGTTCGTTGTGTGTTTAATTCTACAGATCTTCGCACACAACAGAACACAGGGACAAAATCCATCGGGCAATGGAGTCGGGGACGTGGCAGCAGAATGATGTTTGTTGAAAATTTACATTAAAAGGGCAAAGCCATCGGGCAATGGAGTCGAGGACGTGGCAGCAGAATGATCTTTGTAGAAAATTTACATTAAAGAAAAACAAAGGTTAACTTTGTTATAACGCACAAATTTGTGGGTACCAGCACATTATTTTATATATAACATTGTTATTCCACATGAGAAACATAGATTTACTATTAATATTGTCAAAATTCACAATAATGATGTTTGTAGAGAATTTATATTAAAAAAAAAAAGAGTTAAATTTGTTAAAACGCACAAAATTCGTGGATACTCGTACATTATTTTTTATATATATATAACAATGTTATTCCACATGAAAAATATAGAGATACTATTAATATTGTCAAAATTCACCATATCGCTTTTGAGAATGGAACATGGATGAGAGGATTCCATTCATGAACCCCAATTGATAGAAAATATTATCATTATAATAATATCTAAATATTTATTATATTTACTGTGTTAGTATATGGAAAAACAATATATTGTATGTTTTTTATAATGTTTTTCTTAAAATAATAAATATTTATAATGTATGACTCCGATGTGTAAGTATGTCGGAAGCAAAAAAAAAATGTCGGCTTGAATAATAGTTTACATAAACATATAAATGAATAATTAAAAATTTATTAAAAATAAATTTAAACGATATAAACTTAAAATATGAAGAGTTTACTAACACTCAAAAAAGAGATATGGTAAATAAATAAAATATGGTAAATACATAAAAATATAAATAAACCACAGGTATGGTAAATAAATAAAATCTTTTTTTAGATTACTCAGGAGGTATGGTAAATAAATAAAATATAAATAAGCTAGAGGTATGGTAAATAAATAAAACCGATTTTTATATTTACTCAATAAACCACTTTATATTTACAAAAACTCAAAAACACGTTTTATTTAGGTGAATACCATGGGACAAATTATTATTAATACCATGGGACAAATAATATATTTATAAAATAGGTATTGTAAATAAGTAAATATAAAAGAGGTATAAAGAGGTAAGGTAAATAAATAAAAATATATCAAATACGATTAGAAATCAAGATCTAATAATATATGAAGCATAAGGGTCAAATACCATGGACCAAATTATTATTAATACCATGCAAAAAAAACATTATTAACCCTAACATTAATATTAAAATATTAATATTATTAAATTTAATATGTTTAGATTAGTAGAATATTAAATTTATTATATTATAATATATATTAATATATCGTGATATTTGATAGAGGAGGTGGAGAAATAGGGAGGAGTGACAAGGGAGATATGGAGATAAATTGAAGGAGAAGGGAGAAGAGGAATGAAGAGAGAGAGATTGAGAAGAGTGAGAGAGTTAGAGAAGGGTAAGAAAGAGAGAGAGGGGGAGACATAAAGATGGAGGTGGGAGAGAGATAAGGAGAGAGGGAGGGAGAAGGACAGAGGATTGGAGGGTAGAGAGTGAGAGAGAGAGAAAGAAGGGGGAAGGGAGAGGGAGGTAGGAGAGAAAGGGAGAGAGAAGGATAAAGGGATAGAAATAGTAAGATAGTTGGAGAGTGAGATAGGGTGATGGGGGAAGAGAGAGGATTGGAGGACGGAGAGAGAGAGAGAAAGAAAGAGAGCTGGGGGGTCAAATAGAAGGAGGTGAGAGATGAATGATGAGAGAGAGGAAGAGAGTGATGGGTGAAGAGAGGATTGTAGGGGAGAGAGAGAGAGAGATGGGGGAGGATAAAGGGAGGTAGGAGATAAAGGAAGAGAGAGTAAGGAAAAGGGAGGGGACTTGAAAGAGAGGGAGGGATAGAAATATGGATTTGGAGGGGGAGAGAAGGAGGGATTGAGAGATGGAGAGAGAGAGAGAGAGATGGGGGAAGAGAAAGGGAGAGAGAGGAAGGAAAGGAGAGGGGACTTGAGAGAGGGGAGGAGAGAGGGAGGGAAGAATAAATAGATAGAGAGTGAGTAGTGGAGAGAGAGGGGGAGTGACAAGGGAGAGATGAAGAGGGAGTGTGTATGTTTTGGGGTGAGATAAAGAGACAAATAAGGAGATATGGAGAGAAGGGGGGAGAGAAGGAGAGAGAGAGAGAGAGGGAGTGATAAAGAAGATGGAGAGAGAGGGAGAAAGGGTAGCAGGAAGAGAGAGAGAGAGAGAGAGAGAGAGAGAGAGAGAGGAGGAGGGAGTGATAGATAGATAGATAGATTGGAGAAAGAGAGTTTATGTTTTGGAGTTGATATAGAGAGATAGAGTGAGATATAGATATAGATGTAAGGTGAAGAGAAAAAGAGATAGATGCAGAGAAGGAGGGAGGGACAAGGAAATTGATAGATATGGAGTGAGAGAGAGTGTGTGTATGGTGGGGTGAGATAAAGAGAAAAAGAAGGAGAGATGGATGGATATCTAGATATATATGGGGGAGAGAGGGAAGAAGGTTTCCTGTAGTAGATGCATTTTTTTCAGTGTAGATGGTGATTTCTAATCCTATTTGATTTCTTGCACTAGATGAATTGATTTTGGTGTAGATGTTGATTTATAATGATATTTGATTACTTACACTAGATGGATTGATTTTAATGTAGATGATTTCTAATCCTATTTGATTGCTTGCACTAAATGCATTAATTTCAGTGTAGATGATAATTTCTAATCCTATTTGATTGATTTCACTTGATGCATTAATTTTAATGTAGATTTTGATTTTTGGTTATATTTTATTTCTTTCACTAGATGAATTGATTTCAATGTAGATTATTTTTAATCCTATTTGATTGCTTGCACTGAATGGATTGATTTCAGTGTAGATGGTGATTTCTAATCCTATTTGATTGCTTTCACTAAATGCCTTGATTTCAGTGTAGATGGTGATTTCTAATATTAGTTGATTGCTTGCACTAGATGCATTAATTTCAATGTAGATGTTGATTTATAATTATATTTGATTGCTTGCACTAAATGCATTGATTTAAATGTAGATGATTTAACTAAATACATTGATATAAATGTAGATGATTTATAATCCTATTTGATTCCTTGCACTAAATGCATTTATTTCAGTGTAGATGGTGATTTCTAATCCTATTTGATTGCATGCACTAGATGCATTGATTTCCACAAAGTAGTAGATGTTGGCTTTAAATCCTATTTTCCTACTTGCACTAGACTCATTTATTTGAGCGTAGATGTTGATTTCTAATCATATTTCATTACTTGCATTAGATGCATTGATTTTAGTGTAGATGTTTTTTTCTATTATTATTTGATTTCTTGTATTAGTTGCATTGATTTCAGTGTATATGTAGATCTCTAATTTTATGTAATTGGATGTATGATGGTACATTAATTTTAAAGTCATTGGATTAATAGTGTGTGTGCAATGATTTCAGTGTAAGCACAAAAAATTATTAACAATGTACATTGTTTTTTGTGTTATAGTAATTCAACCTATTAATATTGGAGAGCAAGAGAGACAAGGTATGATGTTTACTACAACAACTCGAGTTAAATATTTAAATGTTTTATGATTCCAACTGTCCTTTTCAAATAATCAATATGAAAATATGACAAAACTAACATGGGTGAAAATAAGAATAGTAGAAGAAAATAGTTTGAAATCGATCACAATGAAGACTATTCGTAATTGACTACATTCTTATTATTCATAGTTTCTATCATTAAATATTATTACATTGGCACTTTGCATTCAAAATTTTATTTCATCATTAAAGTTATTTTACAATATTTATCATCTCAACAAACTGAGGTAACTAATCAATTTTAAAATAAAAATGATTACGTATTATTGATAAAATTAAGCATATGTTCCTCATATTATCGATGGATTATCTTTGGTTGTACACGACTGAAACCAGCTTAGATCCATCTTAACTTCAGATCTATCAAGCGCCGAGAGGGATCAAATCTCTCGAGGTGAAAACCTTTCCTCAAGTTTTGCACTAAAAAAAGAGGTTTTCACCTCAAGAGATTTGATCCCTCTTGGCGCTTGATAGATCCGAAGTTAAGATGAATCTAAGCTGGTTATATTTACTGTGCTAGTATATGGAAAAATAATATATTATATGTTTTTATAGTATTTTCCTTAAAATAATAAATATTTACAATGTATTAGATATTTAAAAATATATATTTATTATATTTACTGTGTTAATATATGAAAATATAATATATGGTATATTTTTATAATGTTTATATTTTAAATAATAAATATTTACCATGTATTAGATATATAAAAACATTATGTGTTATATGATTTTTATAATATATATATATATATATATATATATATTTTTTTTTTTTTAAATTAATATAAATTTATTAAGAAATATATTATTATTAAATATTATTAATTATAGCTTTTGTTAATAATATGTATTGTCATAGTCTAACACAATTCCATATGTATTTTTCACAATTCCATATGTATTTTTCACATTTTCAATATAGATATTGGATTTACAATATTAAATTTAAAATAGCCATTAGGCATTTATATAGATCACATGTTGAGCGATATACTATGATATAGCTCAACATAGATCACATTCTTGAACATATACTATGATTAATCTACATGTTGATAGATCCAATTGAATTGGTATAAACATCAAGAAGAAGAGATCCTCCTTCAAAATATGTTTGTGTATTGAATCCATCCATTATATACTAAGATATTCTTAGCAGGTTGCTTGTTGATTAAAACTTGATATTTCCATATTGCTTCTAACATGTGCTCCTTTATTTTCCATATAGAAGTGTTCAACACATTGTTGTGGTGGTCTATTCTCTTATTATATATTTTTGACATCATTATCACTCATACATTTTACCTCTAAGTTTTGACCAACCGATTTAATAGCCTTCTTGTTGCAAGACAATGCAATCCCTTTAGTGTTGTATTTATAATTTCTTTAAAGTTTCTTGTATCAAGTCAAATACTAAAGTACTTTAGGATTGAGATTCAATATAATTTTTGTATACCTTTTTTAATTGGAATAATTCTCCTTTCACTTTTGGGATAGTTATTTTTAAAATTTGAAAGCTCATTAGAGTTGTATCCACTTATATATCCATTTTCATATGCTTTAATTAGAATGGCACACAAATTTTTTATTATTATATTCATTTGTGCATACAAACATTATACTTTTTGATGGACATTTCAATTGTGACAAATTAATGTTTTATTTATTTATTTTATCAATCAACAAATAATATTATGCAAATGCGTTTTAAGTAATTGCATTAGGACTTGCCTTGTTAACTGGATATTGCTCATGCAAAGGGAGTATTGAACTGGTACATGAAAACACGTGGTGAGGAGCACTATTTTGCTATGAAAAGAGTATTTAGGTAATTGTGTGGCACAATTGATCATGTGATTTTCTACCATGGAAGATTTGAGGATTATAGTGAAGTAATTTTATGGGGACTTGTTGATGCTGACTCTAAATAGAAGGAGGTTGACTAGAAGATATGTATTCAAGCTGTTTGGCATATTTATTAGTTGGATGAGTAAGCCATAGTTAGTCATGGCACTATTGACGACAAAATATGAATACATGGTAGCCACTCATGCAAGCAATAAAGTAATTAGGTTATTGTAGTTGTGTTCACAGATAGGGTTTACTCAATAAGTAATAAGGATAGGTTATGATAGCTAGTGCAATATTCCTAACAAATAACCCAAATTATGAACCATTCGTAGAAGTAACATACTATTAAGTTTTTATGTGACATAACCCCTATGCCACATAATGGATGTAGACCTCCCAAAAAGAGATGTGTGTGAGACATGGTGGAAAGCAATAAGTTTCTATTGGTAAAAGTGGACATGGTGAACACTGTTACAAAATTTCTAATAAAGTTGACGAGTTTAGTAAATTCTCAATGTGTAGGGAGGGGTTGGGTTTAGGTGCCTTAGTTCACTAAAAGCATGATATTAGTAGTTCATGCAAAGAAGAAAAAAAGTGGGTGAATATTGGGGTGTTGTAGCCTTTGCAGGTAATATCATTCAATTGGAGTTCAGTTGGTTGAATGGCTAGTCAAGTAAGATGACTGAGAACGAACCTAAATAAGTATAGTCAGGGATAGTCGACTAGGACATCAAGTTGACAGGAAGGTCAAAGTCACGTTGATTAGAAAACAAGTTGATGGTTAAGTTGATATGTCAATGGTTGATTCAATAAGTCAACGATCAATTCAAGAGTGGTTATCTCACTTAAATTCAATGGGTAGTAGAGCGATTGATGGAAGTTGATAATCTACTAGAATAGTGGGAGGGATTGAAATTGGGCGAACACATGTAGTTGAAAGAGATTGGTGGTTGGAGGAAAATAAAATGTAGTCGAAATCAGTCAGAAAATGGTTTTGAATCTTAAGATCCTTTAGACCTTGGCCAATAATCTTCAAACACCTGTTCAAATTTGAAAATATAGGAATTAAGATTTTCCATGCCTATAAATAGAGCATGATGTAAGGCTGATGGAAAGTAATGAAAAATTCACAATCGATAGAGATTGGGCGATGTATGAGCGCGATCTGAAATCAAAGCTTGAAATAATTTTGTATGCTAATTGTAAATTCTTTCAATTTTATTAATAAAGTTCAATGAACAATTAAAAATATGTACGCGCATAATAAACATCAATAAGAAAGAGCAATAAAAGCAAGTTGATAACAAAGTTCACCCTTCCTGGGCTACATCTCTAGGTCTGCTTCAAATGAGCAACCAACCCATTAAAATGATGCAAAACACTTCAAATGATTTCTTACGTCAATATTGATCTCCAAATTATAATAAAAATGCCTTTAAGACCCTTCTAGGAAGACAATAGGAATTTTGGAACACATTTCCCATTCGTTTCATGAAAATAAGAAGGCTTATGGTCTTTATTCTTCAAAACTCTACTGAAAATTACACCTTAAAATAATTATGCACATAAGACATCAAGACTTCAAAATATGGTGTAATGGTAAGGCATATAACTTATATCCTTGAGGTTTCCAGTTCAACTTCATTTGTTACATGGTTTTGTGGGATATTTCATAATTTTGAGGATAATACATCCAAAAATAATAATTTTCTAAACAAATCAGTAGCTTAATACTATTTGCAGTTTGTGGTGTAGTGGTAAGGCTTGCAACCAATATACAAGATGTCAATGGTTTGAATTTTGTGGGTGCATATTTTGTGGGATTTCATTTTCAATAAATGACTTAAATAATAAAATATTCTGCCTATTTACCATGGTGCATATCTTGGCCTAGTGGTAAGGAATAATGATTGTCCTAAGTAGGCCAGGGGTTCACTTCTTTCCATTTCTATATTCCCGAAATATAATTTTGACCTGCCATACATCTAGTCCATGTAAACCTTCTAGAGGGTTCAAGTGGTAGTATCTAGTTGGCCCATGTGGTCCCATGTGTCATCCTTCCATTAAGCCATTTCAACCTATTCCATGCCATGTGTTACCCTATCATCATGCCATGTGAACATCTAATGTACCACATGTCTTCCTTTTTTGTGTCACCATTATTTTCTTTAGATTCTAAAGGCCATAAATTTTGCATATGGTGTTTGTTTGAGCCCATTCAAATTGCCTTCGAAAGCTCTCGATGAGCTCTTTGACATGGAAACATTTTCATCATCATTTGAGACCATCAATTTGGATCAGTTGTGGGAATCCTTTTGGAGCAATACTCATTATTAAGAAGATTTTGGACCACCAATTTTTATTTATTTATTCAACAAGTGAGGGTACAACTCCATCACTTTTTTGATTTCCATCCATCATGCTTTACTTGGATGCATTCCTTTTAGACCCACACAAAGATATTCCACATTAACTCTTCGCGAAATCATCGCATTCCTGTCAAGAATAACATCTTCTTACAACTCATTGAGATATTCATGAGAAAAACTATCAACAAAAGGAACATTAACATTTTCATCTTGATCCATAATCATAGGAGGCTCGTATAGTGAAGGTGCTAGACTAAAGATCACATTGAGAGGGGGGGGGGGCGGTTGAATTAGTGTAGTGGAAAATTTGTTATTTCAAAACATTTCAACAATAAACAAATATGTGGCACTGTACCATAACCGTTTGCAACATAATAAATAAATACAATCACGCACAAGAAGCCATCATCACATTAACACAAGATGACACAAGATTTTACATGGAAACCCTTGTGGGATAAAACCACAAATTATTTTGTTCTTCTTCTTTAATTCATTACATAGATTTGCAGGCACCTACCTGCTAGAGGAATCCACCCCCAATATGTGCAAGCAACTACTTGCGATAGGATACAACCCGACTGAGGCAACAACATTGAAAATGTGTAAGCAACCACTTTCAATAGGCTACAACATGATTGAGGAACCAACCTCAGAAATGAGAAAACTTCAAATTGTTGTAGGATTCAACTTGATTAAGGCACAAACTTCAGTGGAGACACCCACCTCCTTCAACTTCGTGTGGACCACGTTTTCACAATATTTCAAACTAGATCCACTTTATATTCAATATAAGTCTTCAAAATTGATAATGCTAATGTTTTCATAATGTTGTTATCAACCCATCATATCTCCTTCATACCTTGTGTTATCACTTAGAAATGTCCTCCTGGCTGTAGGAGAGGAGTCTCTAAGGTAACCTTTGCAATCCAACTTATAGATTGAAGGCTAGCCCCTTCAATCCAGAGAGCTCTCTCTTTGATTGTCTAATTACTAAATCAAAAACTAACTATACTTTTATACATTGGCTAGATCTTTAGTTATGTTTTGTAGATGTAGGGTTTGGTTGGGCCTGAGGGAGATAGTACATTGGGTGATGGAGTCAAGCAGCTAGGGTTTAGGTCAATTTACTAAGATGACTGGTTGCCTTATCAAGATTGATAAAGGCAAGGTGGATAACACATCCTAGACCTTTGTCATTGTTATAGCTGGAGGGATAAAATAGGAGAAAAATCCAGTACAATAGGGCATATAAAATGAATCCTAGAGTAGTTTTAGAAGATCAAAATTGGAATACCTGAAAATATTAACTCATAGCATCAAACCATAGATGAATTCTGAATCAATTAATCTTTTTCAAATACTAAAAAGACTATACATTCGAATGAGATTAAAAATAAAGAAACATTGAAACATACAAAGAATACATACTAAGACTTACTATCACACGAATATTTATATCACTGGTCAGAATCTACTGATCTTGGAAAACTCTAAATGGATAAAGCCTTCAACACATAGACAATGACTATTATTATTTCAAAAACCAACATTTTTTTTCATATTTATCATGTAATATATAGGAAAAATACGATAGAGATAAGTTCCTCAAAGTCTGGTAGAAATAATTACAAAATATGTACATAATTTGAGTGTTTAATTAACAAAAATAATAATAATCCTATCATCTTAGCGACTCAGATCTCTAATATGGCACATATGATTGGTCAAAACAAAGCATAGGAATGTTGTGCATATCTCCTGCTAGCATCTTGGAACATGAACGAGGTCACTGCTGCATTATAGGATCTAGAACTGCTTACTTATTTATAGGATTGATATCTTGATCTAAAACTCGTCTTCCTTCCTTGTAGCCAACTGATGCATGGACCTGTAAAAAAAGTCTGTAGCTTCCTACTTCTTTCAAGGTTTCTTTTGTCATGTTTATTCGTACTCCCTCATCCACAAAAACCTCTGATATATTACCACAATATATCAAAAATAATTTACTGTCAAAAATATTAAACTGAGTAGGTAAAAATGTTGAGGGACCATTAAGGTTTCTACAATAAAACTAGGGTTTGTGTAATTTTCTGCCCCATGAAGTAAACTGATAATTTCTATATGAATTCTGCAGCCTGAGCAAGGATGTATAGCTTGTTCCGACTCCTTGTCATCATTCTAGTAGGTTTTTGTCAACATGCTCTATTTTCCTCTGTCTCTTTCTGCACTTTGAATTTTGCACAGTCTTCTCCTCTACATCAATAATTATCACAGTTTCTTTCATCTTAGGGTTCATTCTAGCTTTGAAATTTAGTCTCAACTTGTTAGTAGGGTGAGTGTGAGATCTTTTCCCCTTAACCCTAGGTTCTATCTCAACTTCTTCATCTTTTGTTTCTATCTTCTGTTTGCCCTTTTTGCTTTGTGCTTCTCTATATTTTGTTTCCTCTTCTTCTAGCATCATTTTCTATTGGCTTCTAGTCCTCCTTTCATAAACCTTAATCTTTGGTGCTTTCACATGTGTTCATCATGTTTTCAACATGAATGTGACTAGATTCTCCCTTGGTTTCCTGAGCTAGGGTTTGGGTAGAAACTCTGGTTTGGCCTCTCCTTGATCTTCTAGGTACAAGTAGTCTTAGGTTTCTTCGTCTCATTTTCCTCAACTACTCCACCTGCTTATTTAGATCACGAGCATATAATATTTTAATCAGGCTGCGATGAAAAATATCATGAGCTTTTAGCTCAGGTCTTGTGACGCAGGCTCACCCTGCAAACCCCATAATCTTTATCTCTGTGCATATAAGCGTGCATCTCAGAATTTGCCCAAATCAAAACCTCAATAACTGGAAATTTCACAACTGTACCAATTGCATGTGGAAGCTATCTTCAACATATATTCAAAATCATTCACTATTGATTCCATTAAATGCCATCATATATGGAATTATATCAATTTCACTATCTACTCCTCTTCAGGCAAATTCATAAACTTTTCATCAAACCTTATCCATATACACCCAGATTTCATTAATTTAATTACCAACATCCAAGTTTGTTTATACACATCATCCAACTACAATCTGCATTCTCAAACCAATTTAGAGACTTCATTTCAATCCCAATGTCAAATCTTGTACATGCTCATCAACCCAATAAACATGACCAAAATTCAATGAAGCAATGGACCATGTTTTAATATTAATTTGACATTATTTTAAGCAATGAAATGCTTAGACTAATCCTTACTCAATGCGCCCTTTTCAAAACATACAGTCATTCAGATTTTGAAAATCTGTCTTCAATCTCTATTTAATACAACAGAAGACATTCTTACCACTTGCCAATCTGTAGTCGAATTCATCAATTGCTTTTCTGATTCTTAGATGCTTTTCACCTTGATATGCCCTTACTACCATACTACTCTGCGTTTCTGCAACAATTGCCAGCGCTTTTATTACATTCAACCTTTACTGTGCCCTCTCCAATTCATATTGCGCCTTAGCATTTTCGTTACCATACATCGACTTGTTCCATCACATTGCGTTCAGTTTCGTTCACACGCTTCTGCAAATAGGTTTTCGCTATGGCAACCAACTGAAATTTCACTTCAAAGCCAAAGGCTAACAAATAAATCAATATCAATCAATCGTTACTTAACAATTGAAAGTACTTTCTCAGATTTCAACGCTGTACATGGGTTTCAATTACAACATTCCTCATACCATTATTAATTCAAATCACAATTACCAGATTCAATTCTGGTTCCACGTCTTACCAGATCGATTATGCTATGTACTTAGCCATAAATCGATTTACCAACACAGCAATTTGCCACGCTGTTCAAACTATTTCACAACAATTTGAAACTGTATTTAATTGGATTTCAAACAAAGTTTGAACCACAGTTCTGCGCCCTTTTCAGCACTTGCAGATCGATATAAACTCCATCGAATTACCCATCACTCTTAATCGATTTCTGCAGTAGGCAATTATAATATGGATCCACCAATTGACACAAAACAGCGCTTTCTACCAAATGTTAATGAATTACAATGCATATTTAATTTCATGCTGGACATTACCATTAACAATTATTTTTAATTCCATCACTCGGCATCACCAGCGCATCAGTCGGCTTTTCATTAATGCCCAACTGTATCAAGAGGAATCTTACATTTCCAGGCGATGACTTCACCTTTTTTTTAATGAGATCGATTCTCTAATTTGTGTGTAGGGCAGTCTCCCACAGCTATGCACAGGGTTATATCTTATGGCTTTGGCGCTAACAAAGAATGATTACGGCAATCGATTAAAGCGCTGGTTCAACACAAAAACTACAACCACCATTTATGCAAAGATTTAACACTATTTATATTCAATTCCACCCAACATCATTCGATTTCCCAATCAACCAAAACATATATAATCTGAAACAAAACACAATTACTTACAAACTTTTGTTGGCCAGATATTCGGAATTGATGGCCCTCTACAAACTGCCCGAAGGCGTCCAAGCAGAAAACCTCTCACACTCTACTCACACTCACTCACAATCTCAATGTGTTTTTCTCTCAAAACCCCCTCCTATTTATACAATTTTTAAAAATGATCTAATTAAATGCTCAATCCCCTTAATATCTCAACACCACTAAAATATCTCAACAAATCCCTAAATCTCTCAACATCCCTAAAACTTAGAAACTAATTCCAACTTAGGCTCCCTCATTAATTCTAAATAATCTAGAAACTAATTTCTCTCACATTTACAATTTCTCACAAATAATTTACATGAAATTTAATATTTCTTCAAAACATGAAACCCCCTAGCTTAGATAAAATACAAGGTGTTTTTCGGGGCTAATGCTCCTGCATCATCTTGTTATTGCTTTGGTGCACATCTTTAACAAACTTTTATGGAGGAAATATGGTAAATTCTTCTTGCTAAAATCAGCTAAATGACAAAGAAACCTCGTATGATACAAGTAAGCTTTAGAATACCTTATTTCATAGGTGAAGAAGAGCTGTACAATTATGAGGGAGGTATACCATTTGGGCTTCAATATACTTTGGAGGACCCATACATTCCAATCTTGATTTCGACAGTCCTCCTTCAGGAAAAAAATCAAGTCCACATTCTGCAACCTCTATTTTTTAAACCACCTTTCACCCTCTGTTGGCAAACATGTTGCTTCAGTAATGGATTCCTTTGTGACATGGAACTATAGGGTCCTGATTCTTGCAGTGCTACCATTGAAGGAAAATATGAAATTATGGCACCAACTGAGATTATGTCCGTTGAAGCACCAGAACACTGGTTCCCATCCTACATTTCTGAAAAGAACTGACATCTCGGGATAGACCTAGAAATACATGCCATTAGGTTCAAATCTCTTTACATGACCGGATTGAACCATATTGAAAAAGATTTGATGTCGCAAACACCTTTTCCAACCTTGAAACACCCTAGACGAACGCTCTAAAATGCTCAAAAAATTTCCTGCGCATTGAAATTACAAATCTTTGTTTGCTGAAAAATGTTGTTGTAGGGAAAAAAATGCATATTAGGGTTTTATTTTTAACGGCTATATTAGGAATAAAAACGATGCTAGCTATCAAATCATGGATAAAGAGGGCTAATAATTTATGAAAAAACACTTGGGCGCCCAAATGAATGACATTGGCATCTTGAAAGCCAAGTTTTCAAAATTTTCGGTGAGCGCTATGAAAATATTTCGTAATGCTAGCTGTAGATTTGCGATAGGTCAAATGCAATGTGAAAAACTTAGGATAAGATTAGGGTCGGGTAAAAAAAATGATTAGACATATTCCTAGGCTTAGATAACAAATTTCACAAAACATTAATAGCCACTTTACATATTCATGACTTCGCAAAAATAAATTGATAACATTGCCTTGAAATGAAGGTGAAAACCTGGTGCTAACAACTGGCTCCAATGGGGATACTATCTCCTTAGGAGGAAGTAAGAACACGTTGACCCTATGCCTGATCCATTGGGCTAAAAAATCTGAAAATATCATATGAAGAAACCTACAAATTTTACTCTGCTTTATTTTGAAAAGTAAACACTCAAAAACTACCTAACTGAACCGTGAAACTGAAATTTATTTAATGTGTGACAACCCCTCATCATAATCTTATGGCCTTCACTACGGGCTTCAAATCCTTCAAATTTTTTGTCCAATCATGCAAACTACTCTGAATAGGGATATGTGCAATGAATTGTGATGATTGATATCTCTTAAACTAGGAAATGCTTTAATAAGCGTCCATTTACTGAACCTCTACTCAACAACACTCCATTTATATATTCCAAAATGAAAGTATTCATACCTCTGAAAGCAAAAATTCTATAAGGCCCTTTCCATAAATGATCAAACTTTCCATGTTTCCCTTTTTCCTCAAATATGGCATCCCACTCCAAGACTAAATCCCGAATCTTAAAGTCATCCTCCTTGACCTTCTTATCATGGATCTGTTTGATTTTATCCTGAAACAATTGAGATTTCTGATATACCTTCTCTCTTAACTCATGTACTTCAATAAGTCGTGTCATGCAGGATTTACGATTGCAGACAAAAGTATCTCCCCTAGGTTTGGTGGCCAACCTAGAACAATAGATAGACAAGGAACCCAGTGTTTTCCTTAAAGTAAATAGATGACGGAATGAAGCCTACCTGTAATCCGTCGCATGCTTCTCCCCTTATTCAGCTTGAATGCTCCAATTCCGGCCCCAATTTCCAAATTATAACTTGCATAGTCAGATAACACAAGCGAAGGAACTATGGGATCTATGCAATATCATCTAAGTACTCTATTCAATATATCAACATGGTATTGGAATATATGAAATAAAAACATCACATATAGGAAAACAAATAAATCTTTGCATTAATATAAATGGAAGGATATTACAACCACAAATAGGTGTTGATTTTGTAGAAAAGATCCTCCAAGTTGTCTTGTCCTTTCCTTGTCACAATGTACACCTACAATCACCCCAAATGCATGGAATGATACCTTGCACCACAACAACATAAGGGTAGAATCACTTTCCAAAATCCAACCTCTTGCATATGGAAGGTTGTAAATATATAGAGGAGTGGGGTAAGTTTGGAGTTCTTATCCAATTACCAATATAAGGTTTTAGATCCACCTTTGATGGAAGGATGGGATAAAAGGATAAGCGATGGAAAATTCAAATAAGGATAGGATAGGATCTGAATGTTTTATTTGAGGTAAATGGTTGTAACAAATTCTAGAAGCTTTTGGAAGAGGAAGCTTCTGAGAAATCTCTCTTTTTCCCGAATTTATAGAACCTACGTAGGTGCAAATGGGAGAAACCTATAGGTGATAAACGATGGCCATAGTGGAGAAAACTGTAGGTGAACGCTTCCTAGAGGAAGACCATGAAGCATTGGTCCTAAAATTGGCTCAGATGAGGTGGTTTCAGGAAGAATTTCTAGGAAATGAAGGAAACATACTTAGGGTTTTGTGAAATGATGTTGACAAGGGGTAATAAGATGTTGATTGATCCCCTTAGGAGGCCAGTTAACTAGATGTGACAAAATGGCCTATTACAGATCCCCCCCTAAAGCGAAAATTCTGAAATGATGACCAATGACTGAAGTGATTTATCTTGTGACAAGTCGGGATCAAGAACAACCAACGAGCTTCATTTGTTGCAATAAATTTTCATCATGACATATTTTTGTTGAGGGAGGCATACCCATACTTAACACATAAGCTAACATAACATGTACAATGATCAAAAGACATGTCCACAGATGCAACTGGTAGACCCATGACTGGATGACTGTCTATATGATCATAGCCATCATACATTGTGATCTCTGTATAACTCCTGAAATCGTAGCCCAGATGGATGAAACTAAATCTAGGGTCTTTTATCTCGTGCACATGACCTAATCAATGTACAAGTCCATCCATGTGAATCAATGCGTTGAGGTCGAACATGGTAGACACCATTTGATTACCGACCAATGATGTAAGTCATTAACAAACGCGAGAGAAACCACCGATGATGTTAATGGTTCTCACGGTACTATAGTAAAATCCGTATGGTGTCAATAAATGAGTTGATGTTGAACACCACACATAATATTTCAGTCGAAGGCCAATGATGTAAACCTATCGCTAAGAGCAAGGAAAATTTCCATTGATGTATTCAAGCACCAAGGTATCAAAGGGGTGTTTTTATGTCAACTTCCTGGAAAATGTGTTGATGTCAACAGGAAGCGACAAGTCGCAATAGGGCCTTGTTTTATCACTGATAAACGACACAAAACAAGTATCATGAGTGAGAAATAATGATGCTAATATGGAACTAGATCAGGAAGAGGAAAACATGGAATGAAGGCTTAAGAGTATTGTAACGAATATCAATTGAATGAGTTCTCTTGAACACACCGACAACACTGAATGGATTTGGTAGTATTGACCCAAAACAAAAATGGAGGCTCTGAAAAGGTCTGATGAACCGAATGAAAATTAGATTACCCAACCCAAAAACCACAAAGATGAAGTGGAAGAGTGTCATGTTCAAGAGCGACTCGTTGCCATTAGCAAATGAAGTACCCTGTTTTCCAAATTTTCCCAACCATACTGGTCAGTACCTCTTTATTTTTTAACAAGCTTAATGATCTAGGTGGATATTGGTGGCCACCCACCTATTCCACTTGGACCCCTACCATTGTTTCTTTCAGTTTTTCAGTTTCCTTAATTGTAGCACAATTTAATATTTTTAGTTGTTTTTCCGAGTCCTGAAATTCTTGAGCTGTTTTGAGGCCCTAAATGATATTTTTTGGGAAAAATGAGAGCAACATATATCTATTACTAATTTTTCTCACTCAAAAGTTTTATTCCTCTGATATATCTTTCTAACGAGGTATTGTGCACGTTAAACAAAGATCGTATTCCAAAGTTACGTCCCCGAAAATTTGATGTACCAATTTACCCAAACGGGGCCCATAGTTTTGGCACTTAATCTCCTAGGGTTAGGTTTTTGTATGTTTAAGGATTTCCATTGTTTCTAAATAATAAATAGGGCTTTGAGCCTCATTGTAACACAGTTTAGAGGCATGTAGCCGCCACATATCTTCTTAAAGATAAGCTAACAACGCCCTAGCTAGTTTATTTCCATTATTTCCATTATGTCTATAATCATATTTCAGTTATTTGATATTAATGAAATGAAGTGTTATTTACGTTGCATATTTGTATTTATTGTTATATTCATATTTTTTTGCATTCCAACATAAATCTAGATCAGTGGTATCAAAGCAGTTTGCTCTTTCTCTGTTTTTCTTTGCATGTCCCCAATGAGGTCAGGGTATAAGGAGTTAGGGCTCGATTTGGTTGAACCCTTGCAAGATCAGCCTCGTGAACCCTGACGAACTCCCATGGTGGAAGAAAATAAAGATGAGGGAGAAGGAGATCCTATCAAATTATTTCTCGAGGAGGCCCTCAAGAAACAAAGGAACACGATGATGGATAAATCTGCCTAGATCCTTCAACGACTGCCCACCGATGGCGCATCTGCATCTAGCAGCCACTCCGGAGGCACCAATCCTTTCAAGGTACATGTCAACTTCGACATTCCTATATTCGAAGGCTAGATAGATGCAGATGCCATATATATATTATTGAATTTTCTGGAAGGGTATTTCTCGGTCCATGATTTCTCCGACCAAGAAAATATTACTTTTGCACTCCTCAAATCCACCCCCCATGTCAAAGACTGGTGGGAAACCTACTGTGAGAAAAAGGACGAGAGGGAACCCTCTCTGTTCTCGGCTGCACCCACTTGGAATTCTTTCCAAGAGAGAATAAAGGAAAAATATTACCCCATGGGGAGCTATGAGGACAAGTACATCCAATGGACCACACTGCGGTAGCAAAGGGATCAAGATGTGCACGAGTTGATGAATTTGTTCCATACCTTGTGCACAAAGTTGGGTATTAAATATTTAGAGAAGCATTTTGTGCTCAAGTACTGCAAATGTTTTCACAGAGATATTCAGGAGGAAATGGAGTTTCTTGAAATTACCTCACTTGGAACAACATATCGATATGCCACTAAGATTGAGCAGAAATTTAAGCAGAAGAAGCGAGACTTTGGATCCGCGAATCCGGAGCTAGGGAAAGGCGCCTGTTAAACACACACATGGTGTATGAAGAAACTAAACACACACATAGAAAGATAAGCATGAGATACTCGTATTATTCACCACATATGTACATTTATAATAAAATGGTGTGACTCTTGGATTCATCTTCCACGGTCACTTGGACTCCTTTGTGACTCTTCGCCTTCCGCGCCTACCCATATAGGATTAGGTGTTCAACATTCCCCCCCTTAATCCGAAGGGGTATGTGTGAGTCCAAGAAGAGAGTTGTAATACAAATCTGCAAAATATGCATGGCAGCACTTAGGCTGAATCAGCTCTCTGAAATTTTGGCATAAAGAGGTGGTTTAAGGATGACCACCAACACTGGAATGCAATGCTTATAGCAGTTCCCGGAACTCTTCCAAAACTAGCAAGAAGCTGAGGGCTTCTGCTAGAGGAAGTGTCCCTCATATTTGAAGAGGGAGACTTTCAACCTAAAAGAAGGGAAGTCTACAACCTGTGATGGTTTAAGGATGACCACCAACACTGGAATGCTTGATGCAATTCCTAGAACTCAACCAAAACTGGCAAGAAGCTGAAGTCTCTTGCTAGAGGAAGTGCTTCGAATTATTTGAAGAGGAAGAATATGAACCTCACATGGATGGTTTAAGGCTGTCCATTAACCAAAGGCATGCTCATTGGCATCTGTGTCTCTGGCTACAACTATGAATCTGGAATGACAGGTTGTGGCTCAGGCTCGCTTGCATTGCTGTGTCTCTGGATACAACTCTGAATATGGAATGAGAGATTGTGGCTCAAGCTCGCTTGATGTAGCTTCGAAGCTTGTAGATGACCACCATTTTCCCCCCTATCAGTACAAGGTGTGATGATGGAGAAAACTCAACTGCAAGATTTTTCAATATTCTAGAACAAGTTCTGACATACGACTTAAACATCTTCTTGATTGTTGATGCCCATTGCCAAGAAGCGATCCATCCAAGATGAATCTTTGTTCTTGCAGGAGGTTTGTTTCTGAAGCATCTATGTGAAGAATGGGTATGCCGACCACAATTCTTGCATGGGTGAAGATCAAAACAATGATCTTTCATATGGCCAACGCGATCACAATGTTGGCATTTTACAATTTGTTGTTGTTGTTGTTGTGGAGGAGCAGGAGGATTTGGAATAGCTAAATGTGAACTGTCATAAAGGAATCAGACACTCTGAAATTTGATGGGCTTGGAATAGTCCGGAATATGAAAGGACAACTCCTTGTCATATCCAAGACCTGTTCGGTGCTTGTTGTGGACAAGCTCTTCCCAAGGTCTGATGATGGGCTTGGGAAGTGCAGACTGAATTGTTGCATCTGCATGTAAATCTGCTCTTGTACAAGGAACTAAATGTGAATCGACTGCAAATTTATATTCTTGCTTCTGATGGGAGTCGTCCTCAATTTTCTGAACAAAAATAGGTTCAGAATGATGACTCTCTTGTTGAATCTCATCTTGCTGAAGCTGAGACTCCAACTGGAAAAAACTCAATCTTTTCTTGTTCATCTTGCAAGCAAGTTTGAATATTAAAAAGAGAGTTCTTGCTCATTTTTACCATATCATGAACAGTGGAATGAATGAGGTTATGCAACAAATCTAATGCATCATTGATTTTAGCCATTTTCTCAACAAATCAAAGTTAAATAAATGAAGGCAGTCGGGTTCAACCGATAATGCACCCATTTACAATGTAGACAAATTGCAAATATTCTTCAGTTTGGTTTCAATCAGTCCTCTTCAAAATGTTTGCTACAATTTTAGCAATTATTTATTTATTTATCTTTTAAAGAAGTAACAGAAACTACATATACAGGCGAGGATGGAACACTTACAGAAAATGCAGTGAAGTATAGAACATAAAAAATATACTCAGAATTGTGTAATTGGCTCAGATTTACAACAAGTACAGTGAATCCACGAAAGCTGTGTCTGCAGACGCACTGGAAATGAGCTCAGAGCCATGCCAAGAGACTTCGAGCTCTCGTCTCTGCCACATACGCTGAAATATTTATGTAGCGAACTTGACAAGAGGAGTCAAGCCTATAGCTACCAGGCTCAAATTCAATGAGTTGGAAAAATAATCCAGATCCAAGAAATTCAGTACCAATGAATTGATGAATTGTTACAAATGGGAAAACATAAACACTGACAGTTAATGTATCACCCCACCATCGACTAGTTTGTAGAATGCACAATTTTTCTCTCAAGCCAATTATTCTATTCAAGAACTATTCTAGTCATGGAATTTAACATATTCTGGTTCCTAGTGGCAACGTTCAAGGCTAAAAAATGAAGCAGGTGGAACACGGTAGGACAATAAAAGGATCTGTTCAGAGATTCAGACATAAATTTCAGGAATGGCGACTTCCCCCTTTGCTTCAATAACTCAATGGAATCTTGTGCATAGACATCAACATTGATGTTGAATTCCTTGAAATTGAATTGCCGCTTGGGTCACCTCCCTCACGCGAGGTCTGGACTCCTTAGTTTTTGAGCGAAAGTTCAAGGGTTCAAATATTAGGAGCCACGCCTTCTTGTCGCTTCCACTTCCCGTGGCGGAGTGAGTGTGGAGCGCTGTGTGGATGGAAGTTTGGAGCTACTCCATTCCTATCCCGGCAACAGAACCAACGGGTGCAAACATTCTTGTCGACAACAAAGGTTGCATCAAATTTGCAGACTCTAGTGCATCCAAGAAAGTTGTTGAGCTGGTCACGATTACACGGGCCAAGTCAATGAAGGGAAATCCATATTGGATGGCACCAAAATTCATTCGCCAAACATAGCAGCTTGAATTGATAAATAAAATATCAGTGAAGAAAAGCAGGGAGTTTGCGGTTGAGTTGGATTGCGTTGCAGAGGGGAAACAAACAATGGCTTCTTTAGCTGCTTCACTTTGTTCTCATATTTATCTTTCGAATTGCTTCCCTGCAAACCCTATTCATACAAATTACTGTAACCACACCTCTCTTCTTTATACAAAACAACGTTCAGAACAAAAAAAATTCATTGAATTTGCAAACCCAGAGAAAAAACAATAACCAATACCAGCGGCATTTTAACGTAATGGGGCCAACAGTTTCAAGAGGTGGCTGCTTTATTTCACATCGAGACAACAAAGTCACATCCCCCAATTCCAGATCATTTATCGCCACTAGAAAAATATTTTTTACTGAAATTCTTAGAAAAGGAACCAAATTTAAGACCTACTACAACCCAGTTACTCCAACATTCGCCCCCTATAGTTCTGCAAACACAAGTTCAAGAGAATAGGGTGGAACTAGCAAGAGTTACAATGGAAAACTGATGTTAAATTTGAACCTGCAGACCTACGCTCTTATCAAGCCTCAATATATTCAGAAAAAAAAGGTAGGATTTATATAGCCACGTCCTTCCAACTCTCACAGGAATCAATAAATTCAGAAACAAAAGGAAAATCTCCTAACGAAATTCCCTTCAAGCATGCATTCTATGTAATCTTGAAGCAGGACTAAACAGTGCAAGCACACCATGAAACAATCTTCCAAAATTACAGCAACAGAGTGCGGATAGTAGCCAGAAACAAAGCTCCAAAGATAACTCTTATTTACATAGAGGCCACTAAACCGAAAAGCTCTGATACCATGTTAAACACACACATGGTGTATGAAGAAACTAAACACACACATAGAAATATAAGCATGAGATACTCATATTATTCACCATAGATGTAAATTTATAATACAATGGTGTGACTCTTGGATTCATCTTCCAAGGTCACTTGGACTCCTTTGTGACTCTTCGCCTTCCACACCTACCCATAGAGGATTAGGTGTTCAACAGCGCCCCCAAACCACAAAACAAGGAGAAAATCCAAAATGGGGTGACTTAGAACAACACTTCAAAGCTAAAGAAGGACACGAGAAAGTGGTGTGAATTTCATAACCGCTCGACTCACAACACAAGTGAGTGTCGGGCCAAACAATCGCTGGTGGCCGAACTGAAGGCATCCAAATCAGATGCATGTTCTGATCCTCGGTCATAATCAGACAAGGGAAATGACAAAGGGAAGAAAATCATTGATGCAGTACCTAGTGCCATCATTTCCACCACCAAGATCTAGAGGGAGGAGCTCAAGGATCCAGGGGAAGGGGAGCACCTCTTCCATTCCTAGATGTGGGTGAAGGGTTATCCATTGCAATTTATTGTCGATAGCAGAAGCCAAAAGAACCTCATTTCAGTATAGTTTGTGAAGCGGCTCGGCCTAAATACCACATCACATCCACAACTATATACCATTGGGTGGCTTCACTAAGGAAGAGATATTTGCGTCTGCCAGCAGTGCCGCCTTCCATACAACATCAAGCCATTCACATATGAGGTTCCATGTGATGTTGCTCCTCTTGACATGTCTGATGTATTATTAGGCCAACGATACTTGTGGAAGCGACATGCTATGTATGATTCTAGGCCTCGTTCTGTTATTATTACTTTGGGAAATGATTTGTACAGGATACCGGAGGTAGTACCACCTTCCACCATATCTTTGACTACTTCAAAGCAATGCAATATAATTATTGCCCAAACCAAATTTCTTTTCATTATGATTTGCCCATAGGGCAAGAAGAATATTGTGGCTGCAGTCTCCAAATAGGGTTCCCCTACATGGCAACATCAGATGGAAAAAGACTTGCATGAATAAAATAACATTTTGTCCTCAGCCACAAAGGTTCCTCTACACTGTCATGTCAAGCACTCCATTGATTTGACCCCAGGCGTGCCGCTGCCTAATGTTGTCATACCTCATGCAACCACACATGTAATGTTTGAGGCTAATAAAGCAACCATATTTATTGAACGCATCCAGCACGACTGCCAGTAGGTCCACGACACCTTGGAGAAATCCAATGCCAAGTACAAGCAACGACACGATCAACATCGAGTGCCACACAAGTTCCAGGTGGGCGACAAAGTTTGGCTACATTTGTAGAAGGAGTGCCTCGCTGGACCCCACTGCAAGCTTTGCCTGCTCCGATATGGGCCATACACCATCATGAAGGCTATAGGGGAAAATGCCTTCGAGCTCAGTATTCCACCATTCCTTGGTTTGCACCCAGTGTTCAATGTGGACTACCTTCGGCCCTACTTTACACCTCTACTGGACACATCCAACATGAAAAAACAACTCACACAAACAGAGTTAATCCCAGACTGGATGGAACAAGCCACCATTGATCAGATCATGGATACACATATCAAGAACACCCGACAACAAAGGATCCAACTATATTGAGTTGTCAAAGTAGGCCAACTCCTTCACCAAGGCAAGTGGCTCACCAAGGACCAAGTTCAGTAGAAGTTTCCTCATCTCATGGAGGAACTCAACACAATAGTGACCATTGCTTCCTAAGGGGGGAGGAATGATCCAGGTGGATATTGGTGGCCACGTGCCTATTCCACTTGGACCCCCACCATTGTTTCTTTCAATTTTTCAAATTCCTTAATTGTAGCACAATTTACTATTTTTAGCAGTTTTTTCGGGTCCTAAACTTCCGGAGCAGTTTTGAGGCCCTAAATGACGTTTTTTGGGAAAATTGGGAGCATCATGGGTCAAAATTTGTATTCCTTAGATAGATATTTCTAACGAGGTATTGTGCGTGTCAAACGAAGATCATATGCCAAAGTTACATCCCTGGAAGTTGATGTACCAATTTACCCAAATAGGGGCCATAGTTTTGGCGCTTCATCTCTTAGGGTTAGGTTTTTGGATGTTTATATTTTTCCATTGTTTCTAAATAATAAATAGGCCTTCGAGCCTTATTGTAACAAATTTCAAAGGCTTGTATCCGCCACATCACTTCTAAGAGATAAGCTACCAATGCCCTAGCTATTTTATTTCCAGTATGTCTGTAATCATATTTCAGTTATTTGATATTAATGAAATGAAGTTTTATTTCTGCTGCATATTTGTATTTATGGTTATATTCGTATTCTAATGGGTTCTTGCATAAATCTGGATCACTTGAGGAGGATAACATATGCTTGATCTGTAAGTGCATCCTTTGAATGAATCCCTCCGAGTATTTTTAACGAAACCTGAGAAGGAGTGGTTCGACCTTGTCATGTTTGACAAGTCCACCACTATTTGATGTTTTAATGAGTCCAATGAAGGTAAAACTCAACATCTTTTTCATGTTTAGAGAGTTTGAAAAAGAGGCAAAAAAGAAAACTCCAAATGTTCCTTTTCGTAGATAGTCTCTCAGATCCAAAATGGGAGAAAACAATACTCAAGAGAACCTCTTATCAATGTTTGACTAAGGTATTCCTTTTTTGTAAATATTCTATCTCAGTTCAGAAAATGGTTAAAATTATACTGAGTAGACATATTTTCATTTACTTTAACGTGTTCGAAAAGATAAGTGCTCGCCAATATTTTCACATTTTGGGAGTTTGAAAAGCGCTGAAGGAGGACTCCAAGGGGTTCCTTTTTTTCTAGGTTTATAAAGCCCAAAAAAGAGATAAAATTATACTCCCTAGTCAAAATAACTTGTTTAAAACATCATAAAACACTGTCAACGATTCTCGACCTGCTCAAAACATCACAAAGAGGATTAAACATACCCGTTTCATAGTAAAAATGAAGCATATTTACGTCAAAAAATAAAATATGAATAAAATAATGCAATAAATGGCCATAAATACTCAAAATTACTATTCATTTTTACCATTTCACATTTACCTTCAATATTGAGAGTTTTGGAGAAATTTTCCCTTGATCTTCTACAACTGATTTCAGTGAATCCAATGGACCATTATGAGTATTGTTGCTTCCACATATGAGCTAAAACCCTTATATTTATTTTCACAGTCCATTTTTGTGATTTCATGTCAATTTTTTGAGGTTTTGAGGGCCCTGGGTTCCAAAAACACGCCCTAGGACCAACACACCCCCTTCCCCTCCCCCGTGTCAAAATCTGCGTTGCACATAGGAAGAGCATCACTGTTGGGAGAGGTGCAACGCTATGTCATGCACTCTTGGGGTGTGTTGGGCGCAAAATGCTAAGTTTTTTATCAGTTTTCCCTGAAATTTTGTCAGATTTTTTTTCATGAAAAGGAGCCTAATGAATCCTTTGTTGATGTTTCAGGTGTTCATTATCACAAAATGGAATTCATCTGGGGAGAAAGAGAACATGAATAACATGATTGAAATGCAACAAATGATCCTGCCACCATCCGGGCACTAAGAAACTGTGGATTGCTAAAATTATTTTGGCTTCCTGGTATGAGGAAAAAAACTAAGTTGTTGAAATATATTATTCATTCATGGGATGTTCAGGTACAAGCATTCAAGTTTGGGGAACAACTTCTCGAGATAAAGGTTGAATATATGTACTTTCTGACAGGTTTATCCAAGAGGGGTGCCCCCATATCTCTCCTAGGTGGGAGAAGTGGTGGGGAGATCACGAAAGACTATATCGCTACCTATTGCAGACCTCAAGATGAGCCTACTAGGGATGGAAATATTAATATAAAATATGTGACCTAGTTACCTTTGAGAACGATCCTATTTATCATTGCTAGATTGGCAGGTAGCTCGACACTCCATGTAGCATGTAGATTGTACATGCGGTATGGGGTAGAGTGCCTAGAGACAAAAATGTTCAACTGGAGTGAGGGTGTCCTAGTCAATATGAAGGAAAAACTGACTAAAGAGAAAGCGGGGAAGTTGAATAACTTCGGCTATGGTTCGATCTTAGTCTATTTTTCTTTAGAGAAGGTACCACTACTTGAAACTCAATAGGTTATACTCAAGCCTATCGATCTGATGGCCCCACGGATGAGGAGGTGGATAGATCATATGGCTTGACATGTAGGTCCATCGATGATCAACTTCTCACCAACCTTCTTCAGATGGCTGTGTAGAAATTTCATCATGATCAATGACTATCCTTACATAGGGATGGATTTCTGTGATGATTTTGAGCTCATGCTTCATGAGTGTGAGAAATGGGATGCTTCAGGTAAAGGTATTTCAACCATTAAAGTTTTTGAAATTTTTACCATTTTTTGTGTTTTTTGAAGTTTCTGAGACTAAACTATTGATGTTTCATGAAAATATTGGATCGATTCGACCAGTGGGTGCTTCATATCTTTGTCGTGCAGAGGGACAACCACATGAGGAGGCAATGGTACCAGTACAGGCCGCTATAGTAGGACGAGATGCACTACGAGATATTGAGGTAGCTGAGATCCTGTCAGAGGTGGAGCGCCACATGGAGGGATTGCCACACGAGATTGATGAGATCGTGGTCGATCAGGTTCCCATGCGACTTCATCGACACACTATTGGAGTGCTTAGCCATATTGGTCAATTACTGTGCAAGATGGATCGTGTAGTGTAATTTTATCATGAGCACCATTGATTAGTTTAGTTAGATATTTTCATGTAGTTTTTCATATGGGCGATGTAGCCATATGTGTCTCAGGGCACAAGTTTTTGTAAAACCAAAATTTATATATGTACATGTTTTCAGTGTTTCCTAGTTCCTATTATGCTTTCAATATGATGTGATGTGAATTAAAACTTATTTACATATGTTGCAAATGTCTGTCTAAAACACGATTAGCTAGGGAATTTGCTAATGTGTTTAGATTTCTAGAAATATATTCATATTGTATGAAACCGGGATGTATTTCTAGAAGACGTACTCTCAAAACCATGTGAAGGATGGCGAGATTTCTAATTGAATAAACATTAGCAAGTTGTAGTACTAAAATTTGTGAGTCAAGCTTGATGAATAAATGGCATATACCATGTGAAATAGCATCAGATAGTAGCTCAACCACTGCGTTATACTCAACGATATTGTTAGTAGAGCGACCAATGAAATAACTAGCTTGCCATTTGGAGAAAAGATATCTCATGTTGCAGAAGATAGGTTTCGAGTACTACAAATAGTACCATCAACATAACCGAACGTAAACGAGATCAATAGAAACTGTGGGAAACTCTGAAAAGACACATTAAAAGCACACCTATAGATAGTATGTACACAATGTACTACACATGAGATCAAGCATAGTATTTTTTGAGGTACATCCCATTCCTAGGTTGCGATTGTGGAACTCCATCGAAATCTACTAACTCATACGCCCCTTTTTCAAGGACTCACTTGATAATGTATGGACCCAACCACATAGGTTGGAACTTTCCTGGACCTAACTTATTGACCTCCTGGTCATATAAGAAAACCAGGTCTCCTTCTAAGAAGACACGAGGCTTGACACTTTTTTTCATATTGTGCCTTGACACGTCTTTTATGAGCTTCATTGGATAAAGCAACATTGCGCCGAATTTCATCCAAATGAGTAAGATGTAAGAGACGCTCCTCCTCTACGGAAGTGGAAGGAAGAATTTATACATCTAATTTTAATGATGGAATTTCACACTCGATAGGGAGGATTGCTTCCAGACCATAGACCAAATGAAAGGGTGTGAATTCAGTAGCAGTCATAATTGAGGTTCGGTATGCCCACACGGAAGCATAAAGAAGAAAGTGCCAGTCCAATTTGTGGATCCCTACCATACATTGAATTATAGTCTTAAGAACTTTGTTAACAACCTCAACTTGTCCATTAGCCTGTGGATAGTAGGGTGTAATTTTCATGCGAAAGTCCCAGCTTAGCAACTATTTTGATCACCATATGATTCCATAAATGCTTTCCATGATATGTAATTATCACTTGCGGTACACCAAACCTAGCAATAACGTGGTTGAAGAAAAAATATGCAGTTGTTTCGCCAATGTTGTTAAATGTAGGCATCGCCTTGGCCCACTTAGTAAATTAGTCAACAATGACAATAATATAACCATGCTCCCTGCCCGAGTGAGGGTTACATGTCATAAATTCAATGCCTCATTTTGAAAAGGGACCAAAATAGACAACAGGATGCAATGGAGCAAGTGGAACACGGATCTTTGATCATAGATCTGACACACATGACACTTCTGAACAACGAGGATGCAATCACGAAAGATAGTGGGAGAAAAGTAACCAGTGCGTAAGATCTTTTGCATGGTGGAGTAACCAGATAGTTGCCTGCCACATGTCCCCAAGTGGAATTCGTTAAGGAATTTATCGGCTTCCTCAAGGGTGAGGCACTTACGTAAATTCATATGATGTAATTTCATAATTGGTATTGAATACATTGTTGCTTGGAGTGAGAGGTATTGGGATGGAAATTCTAGGTTTGGAGTTATTTCAGAAAATCCCCATACCACAGGTCAGATGGAAAAATCAGAAACAATGACTCCTCAGGGATAAAATATTTAGATGTAGATTTAGAATTAGAGGAAGGAAGGTCACACATAAGCTCGATGAAAACTAGGGATTTCTTCAACTTGGACTTGATGAACTCTAGATCGAACCCTTGTAGAATAACAATCCACTTAGAGTACTTGCCCCCCAAAAGTTTACATGACCATATATATGTCATAGGGTTGAAATATAAAATGACTGTAGTTTTCCGAAGCAACATGTAATGGAGAAACCTTTGGATGGTTTGAACGATTGCCAAAGCCAAATTTTCTACATGAGTATATTTGATTTCGGTATCATTGAGGTTCTGAATTATATAATAAATGTGATGTTCAGTCCCAATATCATCTTCTTGGACCAATACCATTGCTGTAGTATAAATGGAAGCAGCTAGGTACATGAAATATTCACACTGATAATCAGGGGGGTATAAAAGATATGCTTGAACCAATACATCTTTCAAGGCATCGTACGCTTTCTGAGCAGCATCGTCCTAATGGAAGGGGACCCATTTTTTTAGTAAGTGAGTGAACCCTTTGTTCATCTCAACGTAATTAGGGATGAACCTCCACAACAAGTTATCTTTCCCTTGGAGTATTTGTAACTGAACGAGAGAAGGTGTAGGAAAGTCAATGATCGCTTGCAATTTTAGATGATCAATATGAATTCCTTGTTTTGAAATGACAAAACCCATGAGTTGAAAAGAACCAACGCAAAACACACATTTGTGCGGGTTGAGTCGAATGCTATAGTGTGTACAACGGAGGAAAATATCCCAAATATGCATCTAGCGATCAACCCGATGTTTACAATGATCAGGGAGATCATCCAAATAGGGTTGCACGATGTGTTTAATGTCATGAAATGTATAATCCATCGCACGTTCAAACGTGGGCCCTGTGTTATTTAAGCCAAATGGGAGTTTTCGATAGGAAAAATTACCCCAGGGACAAATAAATGCAGTCTTAGGTTGGTCCGCTGGGAGAATGTTGATTTGATTATAGCCCAAGAATCCATCCATGAACGAATAGATCTCATAGCCAGCACAATCATCAAATTTCTGGTCAATAAACATGGTTGGATAACTGTCCTTGGGAAAAGCACGATTCACATCCCAATAATCAACACATACTCAGATCGTGCCTTGTTTCTTCATGACAAGGAAGATGTACGATACCCAATTAGTTAAAGGAACAAGGTATATGAAACCAACCCGAATAACTTTTTTAACTCTAGCCTTAATCTCGACAGCCTTCTTGGGATGGACTAGATGGAGGCACTGCTGAATGGGTTTTGAATCAGGATATATCTTGGTCTCGTGCACTACTATGTTTGAGTCGATACTTGGTATTTCTTCATAAGTTCAGGCAAAGACATCCCAAAAATCACAAAAAAGGGCTCTATAAATCTCGATCTCAGATGAAGACCAATATTCTCCAATGTATAAATTTTCGACAATACCTGGTTTTGTGGAAATATCAAGAGGTATGGTTTCCTCGATATTCAAAAGGTTCTTTTCTGAGTCGATCTCATGAATAGAGACAAAATTTGCAAAAGGTTCGACAAAGTTAGGTAAATACACATCACTGATATTATCCTTAATGGATTCTGGTAAGGAGGAATGATGGTGATGTTCCTCCCATGACTCGTCATCTAGCATCATGATCTCCATGATGCTTTCATCGGTAGAGAATACATGAGAAAAAGGATCAGAAGGTGTGCCATAATCGAGTGATTGATCTACCTAATTACTTGAAGAAAAGCTATAAGCCGCATAAACCAAATAGACGGCTTTGTAATCTAGCTCAATGGGGCTAAGCGATATTCGATCGCCAAAACCTTGGATGTCAGTTTCATCAGGTACAATCCATGGATCAATTGTGATAGTAGATGATGATATCATGTTGATAGAAGCAACTGAAGATGAGCTGTCGGGAAGGAGAGGAGGAGGGAGAGAAAAGGTTCCCATGAGCGCAGAATCATTCAACAATCCGACTCCGACATGATGATAAGAGTGTATATTTTCCCCTACAAGATGGACACTTCCAGTAACATGAGAATCAAAGGCGAAAAAGGTGAGTTGATCTATAAATACAATCCTGCCTTTATAAGGAAAGGCGATCATATGAAATTAAGTCGAAACGACGACAACCATGGCATAAACCCACGTACGTCCCAGTATAATAGTATAATTGAAATCTCTACCAATAACTTCAACTTATATAGATAGGATTTCCCCCCCTAATTCTACCTAGAGGGAATTAAAAATCCCACAGGAATTGTATGTTCTTCCATTGAAAGCTTTCAATGTGGTGGTCGATTGACTCATTTGAGGAAAACTAATCGCCTTCCAGCAAGACATGGACATATTGCAGGTCGAGGCTCCTTCTTCCACAATAGAATGATGAATGTTATTACCATGAATAAAGACCTGGATTATAAAGGCTAATTGAGCTGGAAGCCAAGGGATATATTTTTCATGAGAGAAAAATAGTAGGTTGGAATCTAACGGATCCACACATTCGATAGTTGAAAACGAGGCCTTATTTTGGGCGGGGAAGTTTTGCAACACCTCAAGAGTTGAAATATATGATGGAGACTAAGGAAAGTATTCAACTACGTTATACTTCTGAGCAACTCTTGAATGAGGGTTGAAAGCATACTTATTAATAATGCCCTTCGAAGGTTTGATTGTCAATTTTGCAGGAATCAAACAGTGGAGTAAAATCAGATGAAGTTGATTTTGAACTGGCAGGTTGATCAGTAGCCTAACTGTTCAGTGGATTCAAATTACCATAGTCCTTATTACAAGTGGCCACCATAACATCGAATTTCAACTTTGAGGATGAAAGCATCAAAGCTGTGTTAGAGGAAGAAGGGTCCTGGGAAACCATGCGAGTTTTCTGATTGGGAAATGGATCGATCAACACAGAAAGAGAAGTGGAAGACTTGAGAAACTGATTCACTTTAGTGCGGTGCAAAAAATCACGTGTAAAGTGATACTCATTGAAAATTAAGCAAGTGTAACAAGGCTTTCACTTCTCATCAGAAGACCGATTTGTTTGTTTATTGTGTGGTGAAGGATATTTCTTATTCTTACCTTTTCCTTTTTTCTTGCTTCTTGGTTGCTATGGAGAGTTGCCTTTATCAGATGAAATGACATTTATCTCATAAGAAGAAGTCGTAGGAGGATGATATTGAGGGTTTTGAGAAGATGCGGTAAGAGAAATACCAGATGGTTTACTCACCGATTGCGAACTGACATAACCAATCACAACATCAACACCATGAGATTATTTTCCAGGCGGAGGAGGAACAATATTCGAAGGTATTGGAGCATTCAATATCTTATCATAAAGCGTACTCGATTGGGTATAAACAAGATCCAAATATTGTGGATGAGCAATGACTTTCTCTTCAGTCACAACTCCACCTTTAGCCACATATTTTGTTATGGGTGAAAACAAAGATTTGGTAAATCATTCCACTAACAATTGATCGGGAACATAAATATTGACTAATCGGCAGCGACACCTACACTCATGAATGTGATTTTAGATGTGAGTGGAATTTGATTGTTTGAAATTAGTCAATAGTTCTGTTCCAATTTCGTATTTGATGGGGAACTGGAAATGTGTGAGGAAAGTGGTGGCTAAAGTGCTAAAATATTGGAACAAAGCTCTAGGTAACTCAATATACCATTTAGCTGCAGTAGCTGTAAGCGTTCATTGGAAAAGACGTCAAATAGAATCATCGTTAAGGGAGTTTGAAAAACACTGTAGATGATATGTCATAACGTGCGTCAATGGGTCTTCTTTTGGATTCCCATTGAATTTTGGGATATCAGAAGGAAACTTAGTCGGAATAATTGACCACCATGTAAAATGAGAGATGGGGTCCTTAGTGAGCCGAGTTAAGTATGCAAATTTGAGAGTAGCCACAAAAGGAAACTGTAGATTAAAGTCCGGAGGAGGATGACCTGGATATGAAGGAACAACTTGAGCACCAGGCATTTGCATTCCCAGATAAGGAGGGTTATGATAATAAGGAACTTGGGTACCAAGAGAAGGAGGATTTTGATACCAGTATACAAGTGACCTTGTTTCCCAGCCCCAGGATGATGATTAAGTTGCTGGAATGGTTTAGTTTGGATTTGTTGGCCTTGAAAAGGTGCTTGAGGAATAACTTGATATGGACTACACTGTTTCCCGATGGGAGTTTGAATTGTCCCATGATAAGGTGGGTTCGGTTGGGATTGTGCCATACTATGAATAACCTGTTCTATCGAAACTTGAGGTGTACGTTATCCAGGCAGTTGAGAATGTGAGGTTCTTTGTACTAGTTGGGTAAGTGGGACTTGAGAAGTACCAAATACCGATGGAAAATATTATGATGGAACGAAAACTTGTAAGGGTTGGCTCACATGTATTTGAGCTCGTTGAGGTGGTAATGGATGGATAGGAATTTGAGAATATGGTTCAGGTTGAGGATTCAACAATCGGTCCCAATATGAACAAGGTTGCACAGGAAAAGTAGGTTTCCAAACACTAGCAACCATTATAGGGCAAGGAGGACTATAATGAGGCTGATTACCAATTTGAGGTATACCAACAATAGGTTTCCCCCCTGCCAAAGGATGAGGGGATTATGGAGGCAAATGAGATCCAAATAGAGGGTACTCAACATAAGGAGAGTTAGGTTGTTGAAGGTGTTATCACTCCGCCAGATCTCTAAGGCTGAAGAAGAGATCCCACCAGAGGTTACCACAAACCAACCTTTTAACTTGGTATCTAGAACTACCAAGTCGGAGAGGGCTCTCTCCACAAAAATCACAACCAAGAGGGCTGGATGAAAATGTTTTAGGCTAGGTATGAAATGCAGAAGGGGTTTTTATTTGATTTGATTGGGTTGATGGATGAGGATATTAGGTCGAAGAGGCCACGTCAGGGAAAATGAGATGGAATTGCAGTCCATTCGATGGGGCAAGGTAGGTAGAAGTGTTAGCACTTAAAGGTGATTTGGTGAGATGGTTTAAGAATGATGAGGAGCTATGAAGATCATAGGAGATGTATTCTTCCTAAACTGAATAAAATGGACAAATTATGACAATTTTCTCAAAACAGAGCATCAAAGAACATGTATTATGCCTACAAAATTGAAAATTATCATATAATAGACATGAAATGGTTTATGAGCTTACAAAACATTAATACAAATGATTACAGAGAAGAAAACAATGCCAAACATTCATACCACATGTATCCCAAAGAAATAGCTGCAATTCTTTATTATTTTCAGGCCAAACTGATTACACTTGATCAATACAATAACATCCAATTGATTCCAACCCTTGCTAAGAGTGAAGAAAGAGAAGATATAGACATAAAAACTACATTCTCTTATCCTCAAGGGTTGAATCCCTGAGTTGAGGATGAGATCCAAAAAATTATGAATTGAAAGCTGGAGTGTACGGAGCTCTAAGTGATTCCTCCCTAATTACATTGAAGCTGATTCATTTGACTTTGAAGATTGAATTTACATCATGAATCTACCCCTATTAAACTTATCCATATCATATTTACATTTATAATGCTCAATTACATAAGTGAAATCATGATTTTCAAGACAAAAGTCAAATTTGCAGTGAAATTTGAAAAATATCAGCAAACTGTCAAACACACCCTCTCTTTGATAAATGCACCCTCCCTTTGGTAAACATGCCCTCCCTTTGGTAAACACACCCTCCATCTTGCATGTTGTTTTTGACTGGGTTGCATGTGTCCAAATTGGCTCCAAGATTAGCTTGTTAGAAAGGCCTTCAAGTCTAGTTTCTGAATATGCCTTTAGTTTTGAAAATGAAGCTCAATTGACATGTCAAAACGCAATCCTCCCAAGACTTCTCAGCGTGCAGCGCCATGGCCAAAAATGAGGCAAAAACATGATTTTTTGCTAGTTTTGTGCCTTTTTCACCTGCTAGTTTTTCAAACCAAGGATTGCAAAGTGGTTTTCTGAGATGTATTGACCATTTTGCATCCAATGGTGGTGACCTTTTGCTCAAAATATGGCTCAAAAAAGAGCGCAAAGCCAAGGGCGTTGTGCATTTGACGCTTGTCTCTATGACATGACTGTCCAAAAACTCAATAAAAAGACAAAATTTTCAAAAATGATACAAAACTCTTAAAAATTGGTGAAATGATGGCTGATGATGTGGCTAGGCTTGGAGTGAAGCCTTTGTAAGTATATCCAACTTCCTTTTCTCTTCTTTCATGGTCAAAGCCTCAATTTTTTCATTGGCTCTTTTCAGCTTGGCCAGTGCAATTTTCTCCTTTTGGGCATAATGCTTGACCTTTCTCCTGATTATGTCATTATCTTTGTTTTTTTTTATCCAAAAGATTCTCCAAGTGTTGGTTATCTCTATCAAGCCATGGCTCCCTGTTTTCATTGATTACCATTTTAAGTTGTTCATTTAGGGTGAGTTCATCAATAAGCTAAGCCTCTTTTTGTCTTTCTAGAGCTAGAACTCTTTTTAGCCCTCTAGTTCTAGGTCTGCCTCTTGGTGCTTGTTCTTCCCATTATTCAAGAAAACCATGCTTTTCAAGTGTCTCTTCTAACAAAACCTTGGTTTTTTCTGCCTCCCTTTGAGATGTGATGTATTTGACCTCATCAATGATATTATTAGTCTTCAATTGCTGGTTTTCCTACTCAAGGAAGTTTATGACAAATTTGGATCTGTCAAGATTAGTTTGGAGCTTTCTAATCTTGGCATCCTTCCCTTTGATGACTGCACTAGTGATTTTATCATCATCATTCTCATCTAGGTCAACAAGGTCAAAATCCTGATCTGTCTCATGGAGGTCATCCTCATCATGAATGGCTGCCTCATCTTCATCCTCCTCTACCATATTTTATTTCCCCTTATGTACTTGCTTTGTTGGTGAAGAAGGCAGGGCCCCTTCCACAATCTGTGGAGAAAACACCTGCCTATGACCCCTCTAGTATGTTTTTTCCAATGGCTCTATCTTAGCCACATTAGCCTGTTTAGGCTCATTGATTTTCAGTTATGCTAGGTGACCCACTCTCAATGGGGGAGGGAGATGATGGTGGTGAAATAGATGAAGGAGACTGCTATGAAGATGATGAATGTATTGTGGGTTGATATGGAGGAATGGAAGGGAAGGATGAGATGATGAAGGCACATTTTTGGCATGTTGAATAGGTGGAGCAGTGTATATGTCATCAGTTATGAATGAACTCCATGGAATGTTCAATTTCTTGAGGTGATGGAGGACTATGATTTTGATGAGGGAGTGGTGCAAGAGACTGTTCATTTGGTGTTCATATTCTCTCTTTTGGACAATAAATGCCATCTTATCAATGCTCCGGAAGAGGTAGTAGGGTATGTTGATCATCTTTACCCTAGTGAAGTGCATAAGTAACCAGATGTGATAGGCATACAATCTATAAAATCTACCTTCACATGAAATGTATTTCATGATAATCTTCATAATGGGAGCATATCTATCGAGGAGGTAAGAGAAAGGAAAAATCCTCTTTTTCTCATTCTTATACCTAGGTTTGATAAAAGGCTCATAGTTATTCTCCTCCAAGTCAATCTGTTTGAACCATTTCTCCCCAACATTTCGGATCCTAGTGGCAGCTGAGATGATGGCATTTGACACAGTGAAAGTGACACCAGAAAGAGTAACCTGGTTGTCATGGAGGCTAGAGATGAAGAGTCTGGTCAACATAGGATGGTGTTGGACCTTCTGAATTTTCTCACAGAACTCAAAACATCCAACATTTTTGAAACATGTCACAACCATAGGAGATGCCAAAAGTTCCCTGGTATTTGTTGGCTCTAATATGAGTATTCTTCCCCCTTTGTGTGGCCTCCTCCCCTCTGTTTCTTCTCCCTCACTGTATGATATGTTTTCTTCTTTTTCCATGATGTATTAGTGTCAAAACCCTAGGGATGTGTGATTATGGTAGAATGTGATTTTTAGGAATGGGGAATGAAGGGTAATTAAGGGAGATGGGGGTAGGAATTTAGGATTTAAGGGATGTGACAGGGAGTAGGGATGTATAGGGGTTTGGAATAGGGGATTTATCACAAGTGTAGGGAATTGGGAAAGGGTAGATTGCAACGTGCGAAGGGTTAAAGGTTTAGGGACTGAAATTGAAGTGTAATTAGGTTTTTGAGGAATATTAGTGTTTCAAATTAAGAAAGACACCAAATTTTCTTAAACAAACTTCACACATCCAAAATGACTTGATGGAGAGGAGTAATGAAGAAATTGTATCTTACTTGCCTGTTTGGAGGTGTAAAGAATCACTGCTGAAGTTTGGAGGGTGATTTTTTAAGTTTTGAGGCCCTCCTAGCAATTTCTATGGAAGATGGGCAAGCGCGCAGCGCCCTTGGCAGACGCGCAATGCACAATGCAGGCATGCAACACAACACATAGGCGCGCAATGCATAATGCAAGCGCACAACACAACACATAGGCGCACAATGCCTGAAGAAAACACGCCCTCCTCTTGACATGCGAGCAACGCCTCTCCTGTTTTGCTGATTTGGCCTTCAAAATTTGAAAACCTTGCTTTGCTGAGTTTGCTCGATGATGGTAGGAGACAAATGAGGTCTATCTTGATGTCATGGGGGATTTTATACTTGTGTTAAATTAGTCTTTTCATTCAAAACCCACTTTCTAACGTTTCATTTTCACCTTTGAAAACTTTTGAAAATACCCTTTACACTTTGACTTTTTCTTTTGCAGGTTGATGATGCTAGAATTTTGCACTCTTTGATTGCTTTTTGTTGTTTTAGTTTGGCATGTAGAGTTTGAATTGGCAGCTTGGGAACAATACTTATTACATATAATGAACATAAAATTACATAAAAATAAACATTAATTACATCTCTTTTTTTGAATAAAATTACATTTGCAGAATAAAATCATAACTTGAAAGCAGAATTAAAACTTTGGAAGTCTTCCTTGGAGATCATCTTTACATGTTGAAAAATCCTTTTCAGATGATAAAGGAATATTATTTGGATCACTCTCATTATTTTTTCTGACCTTATGCAAATGAAATGGTGTATTATTGAACCTTAGAAAATGAAACCTAATGACCTAATGGGACCTTGAATGACCAGACTCCATCGTGACTTAAACTGACATAATGACATGATGAAATGGACTTTCATGATTAATTTATGCTCAACAAGACATGAAGGTGGGCAACAAGTATGGATTTTTGAGGGAGAGTGAAGTCTTATGACTAGGGCTACCATCAGTGAGTGAATTTTTTACATGACCTAATGAAATGATTAAAAATTTCTGAGTGGGACTCCTAAAATGATATGAAAATATTATTTTCGATCATTGATGGTAGTATGAAAACACTAACACTAACATTGGCCTTATTGGGGATGATAGCTCTAAAAGAGGTGTCAAGAACCACAAAACTCTGTATTTTTCAGATCTGTGCCTCTTCCATTGGGCCAATACGGTTAAAAAATCAAACTGAAAAACTTAACTGAAAACTAACAACTCGGAAAAATAGACTGACTCAGGACAAACTCAAATGACTCAAACTTGACTCAATACTGACTTACTGAAATAAAAACTTACAAGCTTATTGATGGCAACATATCATCAAGACTTGAGGGCTTCAAATCCTGATGACAACCACCTACCTGCTGAAGACATATGTACAATCATGTGAAGTGATCCTTACAGTGTAACCAATCCAACATATAGATACTTACTGAAATTTTGCTCTCATTTTCCTCAAGCAAGCATAAAAAACAAAAACTAGGCCACTTCAAGTGTCCACTGAACATGTGCTTTTGGTCCATGAAAACAAGAAAATACATCTTCCCCGCTAATGGTAGCAAATCAATAAAAGGATCTTCAAAAATCTGAAATGTTACCTTGTCTCGAGATCCAACAAAATCACAAGCACACTCTTCATTCTTATATGAAAGAACACTTGGTTGTTGATCCATAGGAGAGCATAGGGAAGTATGACTTTCTGCTGTCTAAGTATTGGCTGTAAATTCCTCAAGCATGGGCAACTCTGAATATCTCTGGCATACTGTCTCTCTTAGACTCATTGTCCTTCCATTCATATTCTAAAAGATCTTTGAACATAAAACATTCTTCAAGATTGTTAAACATGACAACCTTATCCTCTTTATGAAAGACAACAATCTCTGTTAGCTGATTTCTTTGCAGAAAATCATCATCACAAATTGGCTTACTCTCAACAACTTCCTGTATAGTTTCATCAATCTCATGACTGTCATCATTTAAAATCATATTTTCAATTTCAATAATGGAAGAAGTTTCACTAACACATTTTTGACTATGTGAACACTGCAAACCTGCATTATCTTAGGCTATAACATGACTTTTCAGGAGCTTATCTATCTCATCTTCAGATAAAGGTGAAAAATGAGTTTTATAGCAGTTAACATTGGCTTGATGATTCTCATTTTCAAGATTAGGAATATGCATTTCTGTTTCTAGGTCCTGGTATTTTTCATCCAAGGATGAAACTACTGATTCTTTTTGGGAGGAAAAATCATATAGGGCTTCTATGATCTCATCATCTAGACACTCTTCATCCCCATACAAATTTTCAAGAAACTCAATGAAATTATCAGAGATCTCACAACAACTATCATTCGTCGACAAGGAAGAATTAGAGCTTTGATAATTTTGAAAGAAAACTGAATGAAATTCCTTTAGAGAATATAAAATAGCAAATGGTAGACTCTCATACTATGATCTCGCTTTTTCCTCCAAGGTAGCCATAAACATATTCATTAGACAATCTTCAGGAAAATTAATATTTAGTCTGTGAATATGAAAATGAAATTTGACCAAATGAAAACTAGCATCTTCACCGTCCTGAACGTTAAACTTTGACAATCCTGATTGCCTATCTATACGAGGAATATGGTTTGGAAAACTAGGAATATGAGATCGATTCATAGGAGCATACCTTCGAGCAATCGAATCCATTTTGACAACAGTGATTTCACCAATAATATATTCAAATTACCGGTTCTTGATTCTTGAAAAGTGGAGTCGCCATAAAATTTTTGAACCTTTAGATTTTTCGACACTGGAGTCGCGAGATGAATGATGCACAACCTTCTTGTGCCTGATCGTTGTTCACCATCAACAATTAGATTTGATATTTGTCGTTCTTTCTGAGGGAATATTTGTCTTTTCACGTCCCCGACAACGACGCGAGTATGTTATCACTCTGCCAGATCCCTAAAGTTGAAGAAGGAATCCCAACAGAGTTAACCGCATACCAACATTTTAACTTTGTATCTAGCCCTACCAAGTCGGAGAGAGCCCTCTTTGAATTGGTAGGGCTAGATACCAAGTTAAAAGGTTGGTCTGTGGTTACCTCTATTGGGATATCTTCTTCAGCCTTAGAGATCTGGTGGAGTGATAACATTTTCATTTTATAAGGTTCAATAATACACGATTTCATTTGCATAAGGTTAGCAAAAATAATGCAAGTGATCCAAATAATATTCCTTTATCATCTGAAAATGATTTGTCAACATGTAAAGATGATCTCCAAGGAAGATTTCCAAAGTTTTAATTATGCTTTCAAGTTATGATTTTATTCTGCAAATGTAATTTTATTAAAAAAAGAGATGTAATTTATTTTTATTTTTATGTATTTTTATGTTCATTATATGTAATAAGTACTATTCCCAAGCTGCCAATTCAAACTCTACATGCCAAACTGAAACAACAAAAAACAATCAAAGAGTGCAACACTCCAGCATCATCAACCTGCAAAAGAAAAAGTCATAGTGTAAAGGGTATTTTAGAAAGTTTTCAAAGGTGAAAATGAAACGCTAGAAAGTGGGTTTTGAATTAAAAGGTCAATTTTACACAAGTATAAAATCCCCCATGAAATCAAGAGAGACCTCATTTGTCTCCTACCATCATCGAGCAAACTTAGCAAAGAAGGGTTTTCAAATTTTGAAGGCCAAATCAGCAAAGCAGGAGAGGTGCTATGCGCCTGTCAAAAGGAGGGCGCATTTGCTTGAGGCTTTGCGGGCATGTGTGTTGCACTGCACACCTGCCAAAGAGAGGGCATGCCTGCATTTTCACTGCGCGCCTGCCAAAGAGAGGGCACGCCTGTTAAAGGTGCTGCATGCTTACCCATATTCCACAGAGATTGCCAAGGGGGCCTAAAAATTTCAAAAATTACCCTCCAGACTTCAAAAGTGATTCTTTACACCTCCAAACAGGCAAGTAAGTTACAATTGCTTCATTCATCCTCTCCATCAAGTCATTTTGGATGTGTGAAGTTTGTTTAAGAAAATTTGGTTTCTTTCCTAATTTGAAACCCTAATATTCCTTAAAAACCTAATTACACTTCAATTTCAGTCCCTAAACCTTTAACCCTTCCCACATTGCAATCTACCCTTTCCCAATTCCCTACACTTGTGATAAATCCCTTATTCCAAACCCCTATACATCCATACTCCCTCTCACATCCCTTAACTCCTGAATCCCTAACCCCATCTACCTTAATTACCCTCCATTCCCCATTCCTAAAAATCACATTCTACCATCATCACACCTCCCTAGGGTTTTGACGCTAAAGCATCATGGAAAAAGAAGAAAACATATCATACAGTGAGGGAGAAGAAATAGAGGGGAGGAGGTGACACAAAGGGGGAATAATACTCAAATTGGAACCAACAAATACCGAGGAAATTTTGGCATCTACTATGGCTGTGACATGTTTCAAACATGTTGGATGTTTTGAGTTCTGTGAGAAAATTCAGAAGGTCCAACACCATGGTATGTTGACCAGACTCTTCATCTCTAACCTCCATGACAACCAGGTTACTCTTGCTGGTGTCACTTTCACTGTGTCAACTGCCATCATCTCAGTTGCCACCAGGATCCCAAATTTTGGGGAGAAATGGTTCAAACAGAGAGACTTGGAGGAGAATAAATATGAGCCTTTCATCAAACCTAGGTACAAAAATGAGAAAACGAGGTTTTTTTCTTTCTCTTACCTCCTGGGGAGATATGCTCCCATGATGAAGATTATCATGAAATAATTTTCATGTGAAGGTAGATTTTATAAATTGCATGCCTATCACATCCAGTTACTTATGCACTTCACTAGGGTAAAGATGCTCAACATACCATACTACCTCTTTTGGATCATTGATAAGATGGAATTTATTGTCCAGAAGAGAGAGTATGAACACCAAATGAACAGTGTCTTTCACCACTCCCTCATCAAAATCACAATCCTCCATCACCTTAAGCAATTGAACATTCCATGGAGTTCATTCATAGCTAATGACATATTCACTGCTCCACCTATTCAACATGCCAAAAATGTGCCTTCATCATCTCATCCTTCCACTTCCATTCCTTCATCTCAGCCCAAAGTACATTCATCATCTTTAGAGAAGTATCCTTCATCTATTTCACCACCATCATCTCCATCCCACATTGAGACTGGGTCACCTAGTAGAGCTGAAATCAATGAGCCTAAATAGGCTAATGTGGCTGAGATAGAGCCATTGGGAAAAACATACGAGAGGGGACCTAGGAAGGTGTTTGCTCCACATATTGTGGAAGGGGCCCTACCTTCCTCACCAACAAAGCAGGTACAGAAGGGGAAAGAAAATATGGTAGAGGAGGATGAACATGAGGCAACCATTCATGATGAGGATGACCTCCATGAGATAGATAAATATTTTGACCTTGTTGACCTAGATGAGCACGATGATGATAAAATCACTAGTGTAGTCATCAAGGGAAAGGATGCCAAGATTAGAGAGCTCCAAACTATTCTTGACAGATCCAAATTTGTCATAAACCTCCTTTAGCACGTAAACCAACAATTGAAGACTAAGCATGTCATGGATGAGACCAAATACATCACAGTGCAAAGGGAGACAGAAAAAGCCAAGGTTTTCTTACAAGAGACACCTGAAAAGCATGGTTTTCTTGAAGAATAAGCACCAAGAGGCAGACCTAGAACTAGAGGGCTTAAAAGAGCTCTAGCTCTAGAAAGACAAAAAGAGGCTGAGCTTGCTCATCAACTCACCCTAAATGAACAACTTGCAATGGTAATCAATGAAAACAGGGAGCCATGGCTTGATAGAGCTAACCAGCACTTGGAGAAGCTTTTGGAGAAAGAAAACAAAGACAATGACATACTGAAGAGAAAGGTCAAGTATTATGCCCAAATTTAGAAAATTGCAATGGACAAGCTCAAGAGATCCAATACAAAAATTGAGGCTTTGACCATGAAAGAAGAGAAAAGGAAGTCAGATATATTTGCATAGGCTTCAATCCAAGCCTAGTCACATCATCAGCCATCATTTCACTAATTTTGAAGAGTATTGTATCATTTTTGCAAATTCTGTCTTTTTATTGATTTTTTGGACAGTCAGGTCACAGAGACAAGTGTCAAACACACAAAGCCCTTTGTGATGTGCTCTTTTTTGAGCCATATTTTGAGCAAAAGGTCACCACCATTTGATGCAAAATGGTCAATACATCTCAGAAAACCACTTTGAAAGCCTTGGTTTGCAAAACTATCAGGTGAAAAAGGTAAAAAAATAGAAAAACGTATCATGTTTCTGCCTCATTTTTGGCCCTGGCACTGTGCGCTGATCAGTCTTTGGAGGATTGAGTTTAGATAGGGAAATTGAGCTTCATTTTAAAAAATAAAGGCATATTCAGAAACTAGACTTGAAGGGTTTTCCAACAAGCTATATTGGAGCCAATTTGGACACCTACAACCCAGTCAAAAACAACCTGCAAGATGGAGGGTGCATTTACCAAAGAGAGGGTGCATTTACCAAAGAGAGGGCGTGTTTGTCAGTTTGCTGATATTTTTCAAATTTCATTGCAAATTTGACTTTTGTCTTGAAAATCATGATTTCACTTATGTAATTGAGCATGGTAAATGTAAATATGATATGGATAAGTTAACTAGGGGTAGATTCATGATGTAAATGTAATCATCAAAGTCAAATGAATCGGTTTCAATGTAATTAGGGAGGACTCACTTAGAGCTCCCTACACTCTAGCTTTCAGTTCAGAATTTTATGGATGTCATCCTCAGCTCAGGGATTCGACCCCTGAGGATGAGATAATGTAGTTTTGATGTCTATATCTTCCATTTATTCACTCTTATCAAGGGTTGGAATTAGTTGGATGCTATTGTATTGATCAAGTGTAATCAGTTTGACCTGAAACTAATGAAGAATTGCAACTATTTCTTCGGGATACTCGTGGTATGAATGTTTGCCATTGTTTTCTTCTCTGTAATCATTTGTATGAATGTTTTGTAAGCTCATAAACCATTTCATGTCTATTATATGATAATTTTCAAGTTGATAGGCCGAATATATGTTCTTTCATGCTCTATTTTGAGAAAATTGTCATAATTTGTCCATTTTCTTCAGTTTAGGAAGAATACATCTCCTATGCTCTTCCTAGCTCCTCATAAGTCTTAAACCATCTCACCCAATCACCTTTAAGTGATAAGCCTTCTACCTACCTTGCCCCATCGAATGGACTGCAATTCCATCTCATTTTCCGTGACCTAGCCTCTTTGACCTAATATCCTCATCCAGCAACCCAATCAAATCAAATCAAAACCCCTTCTGCATTTCATACCTAGCCTAAACAATTTTCATCCAGTCATCTTGGCTATGATTTTTTTGGAGAGATCCCTCTCTGACTTGGTAGGGTTAGATACCAAGTTAAAAGGTTGGTCTGTGGTTACCTCTATTGGGATCTCTTTTTCAACCTTAGAGCTCTAGTGGAGTGATAACAGAAGGTAACCTTGCCCACCAACATATGGGGCAACCTGCTGCTCAATGATAGGTGTAAGTGGAGGAGGAGTAGGAGGAGGACCATAATGTGTGGCACTCATAAGGGAAGTACTAGATGATATTCCCAAATTGGATGACATGGGATAGGTCCAAGGACTGGAATCTACACCAGAAAAGGTACCAGATAAAGAGTGATAGCCAGGTGGGACAAATGAGCCACCATATAGATGTGTTTTTGGTGATGTTGCAAACATAGATGAGGAAGCGACATTTGATGTCTCGACCATAGTGGCAAACACTGGCTGAGAGGTTGGACTATTTCCAGTAATGGTTAACAATCCCGATGAAATAACCGCGGGAGATTCGCGAGTAAGTCCAAAGAATCAGGCAAAGGAGTTTGTGTCGGAGGTTGAAGAGGAAGAGGATCAGTTTGATAAAAATAGAGTCCTTCCCAATGAACATGAGTAGAAGGACGAGGCTATTCTTGCGAGATCTATTCAATACTCACAAGTCCTTATGGAAGAGGTTCACCATCGGTTCCAAGATATATAGGTTATGTCTGAGACAAAGGAAGAGAAGAGGAATATCTTGAAGTAACAGGTAAAGATGGCTAAGGCTCCTCAGCTTTGAAAAGCTCAAGAATCAAAGTGTCTGACTCGAGAAAGTCAGGTTCAAAAACCTCAAGAAAAAAAGTTTTAGGGGCTTTTGTTTCAATTGTGTTAATGTCACCGTCAAGAGTAGATGTGATCTCGGGATCGAAACTCAAAGGGATAGATGATTTTGGCTGGTCAATATCAAAAGGAGGGCCATAAGTGGTTCCCGATGTTCCCGATTTGGTAGTTTGTGTCTTCTTATGCTTCTGAGGACAGTCGGGAGTAGCCTCTGGTGGAAGAGGATTCTTATTTTGCATTCTATGCAAACAACGAGGTGGGGGATTTTGTTCTTCCATGTTGGATAATAAATTTTACAAAAATAAATAAATAAAAAAGAGGGTAATCTAGGCATAAAGGATTGCCAAGCAACCATGAACTGCAATATACACCTTGACGAACCAACGACTTAACGTATGGAAACTAATATCCCTGAATGCTGTGTTTGGTGTATCATGGTATACAATGCGACAAATTCAATTACCTGTGGATGGATAACAACCTATAGGGGACTTCCAAAATATACTCGAGGTACGTGGGAGTGAAATCCGCAGTAGTGTTTTATAATGCGTAACCATTCGATGAGAGTGTTTCTTTATACTTTACGTGCATGGAGCGCTGTCCAATATACCCAAAGGTACTTGGAGAACTATCCTATATACTCACATATATGGAACGAGATATCACCCCTGGGGTGAAACACTAGAAAACAATGACAACTCCTATGTTTAACGATGGTGGAACACAATCCTAGAATAGACCTCTAAGTGTTTGTGTTAATGTTGCAAATGCTCCTTAGGTTGATTCAATAAATTTTACTGTTTATTTTTTATTAAGTTTCAGTTTTGGGCTCACCATGGATGTCACCTGAATGTCCTAAAATACAAAACTAGCATGAGAAAATGGAAATCTTTCTCTTTCAATGAAAATATAGCTAAGGAAGGAATGAAACAACTAGTATGCAACATACGATATGCTACAAAAAAGATGCAAGACACAATTTCCCTTTTAATGTGACTGTTCCTATATCAATGCACATACAAACTCCTAAATTCCAAATGATTTTTTTTTTCTTTTCAACTGAAGAAAACTAAGATGCAAATTTTTAATCACTGATTCAAATGCACTTTTTTGAATGAGGACCAGAACAAAAATTCATCCAAGCAATCAATCACCAAACGAAATCAGTTCACAATTGAACAAATGATAAGAACAAAGAAAAATCAAAATAAATTCTTACCAAAGGGAACAAAACACAAATATAAACCAAATGGAGGCTTTAGAGAGACCAAAAGGCACTCAAGACTCAGGGAAGGTCAGCTGGAAGTAGGTTGATCAAATAGAGACTTAGAAACAAAGGAAAATTTTGTAAAAAAATAGGGGCCAATGTTGGGGCATAAGGGGCACCAGTGCTTTGAAATGTTGGTATAGAGTGGGACCAAGTGAGGTGAAACGCTCTGTCAGAGGCACTGGGGAGCGTTGGTCTAGGGTTGAAGGAATGCGACAATAAAATTGCAAAATAGGCTTAATGAAAACACTTCCTAGATCTGTTCCTGATTGATCAAATTAGTAAAGGTATGTAAAAGAGGTAATCAAACAAAATGGACATGGATAACCACCAAGGGAATATACCGTTCCCCAGCTGAGTCGTTAATTTGTTATGCAGGATTTACGATTGCGGACAAAAGTATCTCCCATAGGTTTTTTGGAAAACCTAGAACAATAGAGACACGGAACCCAATGCTTTAATTAAAGTAAATAGATGACATAATGAAGCCTTCCTGGAATCCGTCACATGCTTCACTCCTTCTTCAACTTGAATGCTCCAATTCCAGGTAAGATTTCCAAAATTAGAAGATGCACAGTCAGATAACACAGTCCAAGAAACTACGAGATCTATGCAGTATCATCTAAGTACTCTATTCAATAGATCAGCATGGTATTGAAATATATGAAATAAAGACATCACATATAGGAAAACAAATAACTATTTGCATTAATATAAATGGAATGAGATTACAACCACAAATAGGTGTTGATATTGTCAAAGAGCTCCTCTAAGATGTCTTTTCATTTCCTTGTCATAATGTGCACCTCCAATCACCCTAAATGAATGGAATGATACCTATCACCACAACAAAATAAGGGTAGAACCACTCTCCAAAATCCAACCTCTTGCATATGGAAGGTTGTAAATACATATAAGAGTGGGGTAAGTTGGGAGTTCTTATCCAATTACCAATCTAAGGTTTTAGATCCACCTTTAATGGGAGGATGGGATCAAAGGATAAGGGATGGAAACTCCAAAGAAGGATATGACAAGATATGAATGTTTTATCTAAGGTAAGTGGTTGTAACAAATTATGTAAGCTTCTGGAAGAGGAAGCTTCTAGAAAATCTCTCTTTTTCTTGAATTTCTAGAATCAACGCAGGTGAAAAGGGGAGCAACCTGTAGGTGATACATGTTGGACACAATGGAGCAACTTGTAGGTGAATGTTTCCTAGAGGAATGCAAAGGAGTGTTGGTCCTAAAATTGGCTCAGATGATGTGGTTTCAAGAAAAAATTATGGGAAATGAAGGATTCATATTTAGGGCTTTGTGCAATGATGTTGACAAGGTGGAATAGGATGATGATTGATTCTCTTAGAAGGCTAGTTGTCTGGATGTGACAAAATTTCCTATAACAAGTTGATTAGTCCTTCTTTGAAAATCATCAGGTTCTACCTTATGTTCCTTCAATAATCTCATCACTCGTAGAGTCAAGGAAATTGGGAAAAAAACCTTTGTGCCATAGATTAAGTGGAATGGTGATGTGCCAGTGTAATTTTCGATGTTGATCCCATCTGCCCACAATGACAACTTCAACTTGGTATGCCAAGATTTCTTGTTCTCTTCTAACAATTTTTTGATAATTATGACTAAATTTTTGTTAGATGATTCAACCAGTTAATTACCCTAGGGGTAATAGGATGTAGAATGACTTAAAGTGACATGATAATTCTCACAAAATTTAACCATTTTATGTTATGATTTTTCTAGGTGAAAATTTAACCGAAGAAAAAAATAATTTACTAAGAGAAACATAAATAATAACCAGAAACAATACACATAAATATTAAACACATAATATTTATCTGGGAAAAACCCTAACTCTGGGAAAAAATGCACCCTAAGGAAATTTTATTAGATCCCCTTGGGCAAAACTTTGTCTAACCCGACCAAGTGATCCTTCACCACTTACATCCCTAGCCTACCTTACAATGAAGTCTTCCCATCCTCTTATAAGATTCATTACATGTAATACCATGGGAAAAAACCATGGGTACACAATACCACATGCCCCAAAAATACCACTATTTAACCTGATCAACCTTGACTCTAACCTCGAGTCAATTTTACCTAACATTCCTCCTTAAAATTGACTTGGGGTTCCTTGACTAAATCCAGTCAAAACTTCTAAGTGAGACAATCCCCCTCACTCTAGTCCTTACCCCCCTCAAAGTTTTTTACTCGAGGTAATTTTTAACCCGACATCCCCCTTATCACTTAGGTCTAACACAAACTTTACCAGTGATTTACCTAGCAGTACACATTCCTTACCAGGTCTTACAACTATATGCCCATTTACATGAAAAAATTTGACTCCATTATTGTATTATATTTTTTCTTTTTTCCCTTTTTGCTATCCTCACTCATTCTCTTTCTTCCTCTAAGCCTCATGATCTCCATAACTATGTGAAACCTTAGGTTTTTGAGTGCATTTTCAACTTCTCTGTTTCTTGATCCATGAGCCTACAACCACAACCACAACCTCCACATTCACGATGAACCACGACGCCTCTCATCTTAGCACCAACATCGATTTATGAGGCACCATTTTGAATATTTTCTTGGTGGAGCTTCCCTTCTCCACCACCAACCATGATCTTCCTCTTCAACATGGCCCTAACGAAACCAAGTGTTTCCTTTCCCTCCACGCTATGAAGAATTACTGATCCAGATCTGCATTTTTAGATCTACACCTGCTCATTGTTTTCATCATTGATATGATTTACCACACATCCATAGGCAAAGTGTTTGTCGACAGTATTCATGGTCACCATGGACTTTCATTGCACTTTGTAATCATCACCGGAGGCCCTACGATGGAATCCCGGGCTGCCACAAACCAACAATGCTCGTCATCGTCCAACTATCACGTCTCAGAGGTAGTCCCCACCCGAGTACCACAAATTTCCTTTCTTGTCATAATTTGTGAATAATTATTAGTTGTTCAAGACGAAGCTTGACCCTGTTAACAAAAATCTGTCAGTCGCCTCCATGCTAAACCTTTGCGATGTTTCGATTAGCAATACTTGCATCATGATTAAATCCCCTATGACACCTTCCTCAACCTGTGTTGCTTGATTCAGACATGTCGGCATCACCACTTCACTTACAACATCTCCATCGTTCCACACATGGATCCATAAATGCACCTTCACAAGACTTGTTGGTGGCTTCCCTTATCCAAATGTGACGACTTCATCTCTATCATGATCACCTTTGGCATATGCTTCCTCAGATTCGACGGTAAAATAACGTAAGACCATATATTGTCCTACCAGAACATCATCATCATTGTTATTGATGATGACGTACAATCGTTTGTTGACTCTCTCACGCAACACTTATATCTCTCCCTATTGTGACTGATTTTTCCTTCTGTAAAAGTCTCCTCATTAAACTTTATTGGAAGCTGCATACCATGCCTCTCTTTTTCAATCTCAATCACATCGATAGATGATACCAAATGTGCACTTTTCTGGCATCACTGACCTAGTGGAGACGCTACCATCATTGCCTTGCTCTTCTGGAAACCTGTGTTATAGTCAGACACTTGCTACGAGTTAATCCGTCTCCATTTATGACACTGGGTGCCCTAGCCACCTACCTATGGATTCCACGCTAACTGCCACCATGTCTATATTTTCCTCCAAAACCATAGCTAGCACCATAATCACTAATACTAACGCTGGCACCGAGGCCAGGCCATTCTTCTTGCTTTTTCAGGTGACACTCCTTCTACGTTGCTGCACTCATCTAGTATTTACTCACACACTACTTCATCCTTAAACCATCATTTGTCTGCTACACATCAAGCCATAACACTTAATTCTAATAGCCAATCACAACATGCATCCTTGATACCACACCTCGAATTTTTAAAATTCTCCGATCTCTCCATCCATTAGGCCAATACAAAACCTTGGCAATAGAAGTGTCCCTCTAAAGCCAAAACATGGCTTTGATACCAACTGAAAATTTAACTGGAGCAAAAAATAATTTACTCAGAGAAACGTAAATAATAACCATAAACAATACACATACATATTAAATAGATAATATTTATATGGGAAAAACCCCAACTCTGGGGAAAAACCCACCCTAATAAAATTTCATTATATCCCCTTGGCCAAAAACCTGGCTAACCTGACCAAGTGAGCCTTCACCGGTCACATTCCTTGCCGACGTTACAATGAAGTCTTCCCAACCTTAACTCTAACCCCAAGTCAATTTTACCTAACACTAGGGCAACCAAAACTTGAAAATATACTCTCTAAAAACTGAATCACTACATTATTAGTAGCCCATCTTGTAGGAATAACTTCAATCCACTTGGTAAAGTAGTCTATGGCAGTTAATATCCATTTATGTTGTCCTGAAGGGTGTGGATTAATTTCTCCAATAAAGTCAAAATCCCACTGCTGAAATGGGGTTTCAACTGAGATTAGTTTCAGAGGTAATGCTATCAACTTTATTTTTCCTTCAAAAAATTGGCACTTAAAACAAGTTGCTACTTCTCTGTGTACATCTACAAAAAGAGTTGGCCAATAGTAGCCTGTCCTAAGGATTTTATTATCTGTGGATTTCCAGTATTGATACCCTCCACACACTCCTTGGTGACATTATTTTACCACATGTTTTGCTTCAACTTTAATGAGACAATTCAAAAGGATCTTTGCTGGATCTTTCTAAAAAAAATAACCATCAATACAAAAAAACTTGGCACTTTTTAGCTTCAAATATCGTGCTCTAGTTTTATCCATCCCTATCGGGGCTTCCATTTTTTTTAAACATATATTATGTCACTATACCAGGGAGAAATTATAAGTTCATTAGATACTTTAAAAATTAGCCTTTCTTTTGAATCATTGGAACAAATTGAGAAAAAAAATTATGCCCAAAGTGTCACAATTTGTTTCAGTCATTAGTTTAGCTAGACCTTGACCTTTAATTAATTTTGTTGGTTTACTCTCTAGGTCATACTCCAATAGTCTTTCAATCCAATTACCTCTCCGACCATCATTGTCAGGCTGAATCAGGATGTCTTTTACAACAACATTAGGAAAAAATCTTGTCACATGAGAGCGGAGAACAAAAAATATGAAATATTTTAATGATTTCACCAATGCAAAGGCATGATTTTCCATAATAATGTATTTTAGCTCAACATCTTTCAATTTTCTGCTAAAAAATTAGATGGGTTGCTCCTAGTTTTCCTGATTTTTCTACAATAAGGCCCCTGAGATAATATGGTCTGAAGCAAATGAAAAGACTAGGAAATCCTTTCAGAAGTCTGGGCTGATAAGAACATGAGATTTAGTTATTGCTGATTTGATTTCTTAAAAATACTACATAGCTATAAGTGTCCACTTGACTTCACTATCCTTCTTCAACATGCTGTTAATTACCCTTAAGATTTTTGGGTTCAATGAAATACCAAATTTACTACATTTCAAAAATACTTTACTGAGATGTTTTAAATGGTTTGAATCAGATATTGAATATACTGTGATGTCATCCAAATGGGCCACCGAATTTTTTTTCTTCTCTCCTTCAAAGGATATATCCATGGCCCTCTGAAATTTAGCTCCTACATTCATTAATCCAAAAGGCATTTTGGAATACATGAATATTCCCCATGGTGTAGTGAAGGTTGTCTTTTCTTGGTCTCTAGGATGCACTAATATCTGATTGTACCCTGATAAACCATCAAACATTGAATCCTCTCATATCCAACAACAATTTGCAAAATGTGCTCCATCTTAGGAAATGGGTAATTATCTTTCAATGACACTTGGTTTAGATTTCTGAAATCTACACACAATCGAATTTCCCCATTCTTTTTCCTTATTGGTACTAGATTAGAAACCCAATTAGAAAATGTTAGAGAAATTATAATCTTAGCATCCAAATTTTTTTTCACCTCTTTCTCTATTAATTGTGGCAATTTAGGATTTATTCTCCTCAATTTATGCTTGACAGGTTTTTCATTCTCATTTAAGGGTGTAGTATGCTGAATTAGTTTCTGTCATATACCCTTAAATATTCATACTTCCATGCAAAGACATAAAACAATTCTTTCAATAAAGTAACATATTTTTCATTTTGTTCCTCAAATAAATAATTTGAAAATTTGAAAACCTTTGGTTCCTTTTCTGTACCTAAATTGCAGTCTTTTAATTCATTACTATCAAGCTTCATTTTTGGTTTGACAAGTACATCATTGCTGTCAAATAAATTCTCTTGAGTCACTAATCAACTAGGAAAGAAATTATTGCTTAGTTGGATTATTTTATGATCTCCTATAACATTTACAAAGCCATTTATTTCAACCCGATTTTCTGAATATCTGTCTTCATCAATAGGACTATTGGCAAACTCACCAACCATTTCCAAAAATCTCTTTATTTGTTGATCATATTTGAAGACCTTCCAATTCTTTATGTTGTTTGAAATAGAATCTCTATATGTCATCTCTACTTGATATTTCTTATTTGGGTAAATATGAATTTTGAATGTTCTTGATTTACTAGCTAGTGAATCAACAATGCAATTTTCCGGTCTAGAAACTACCAAAATTTTGGGCTCAATAAAGAAATTGTCAAATAAATCCCAAACCTCATTTCTGTAATCTCTTATTCTTGGATGCTTTTTTCTGATATAACCCTTTAACATGATTTATAATGATCGTTGAGTGTCCAAAAATATGAATCCTTTTATCTCTTTGTTTTATAAGTATGTTCAAACCAATAACTAAATCCTCATATTCAAATACATTATTAGAACACTCAAAATCCAACTTAAAAGAATACACTTGGCTGTCTCCATCTAGTGGAATGATCCAATACCAGCTCCTGATCCTTATTTGCAAACATACCCATCAAAACACATACTCCATGTCTTATCTATATCAACCACTTGTTCATTTTATGTTTTATTTTTTTCTTCCACTTGCTTCTTATTTTCTTCCTCCAAAGTCGAATCATTAAATAAAATTGCTGACCCCAAATTAGTGTCTACAACAAAAATTGGATGAATTTATGGTTCCTCTTTACTGCTTACCACATATTTCATTTAAACCTCCCTTTACAGTCACCTTGTTTCTCTAAAAACAGGGATGGAGGCATATGACATTCCATCTGCAAAGTACCAGCTACTTGAGCTGCCCAAGCATGAAAAAGTAGCATACCAAATGTCGGTGGTATATCTGCTAATACAACATCCATTACTATACTCTTTACTGGAATTTGGGTTAAGTTCACAACCAGGTCTTTGATCAGCCCTAGACATTGTACATTTCTAGAATCGAATGAAAACAAATATTTGTAGGGTCTAGTGATATCCAACCCTAGATTATCCATAAAAATTTTGGGCATCAAATTGTGTGAAGCCCCTGAATCAAGAATTCTGTTATGCATAACCATATCATGGATATTAAATATTATATAAATTAGGGTCACATATTCATTTATTTCAATAGCATGTGGACCAAATAAGAATTTAGGCGAATCCTTTTGGATAATTAGAGAATTTTGATTATTGATGTTTAATGTTTGATCAACTGGTGATCTCTTTATCATCTTGATAATATGTTCTTTGTATGAAATATTCTTCAACAATTCAACAAAATGAATGGATATCTTAACCTTCCCTATCTCATTCTCCAGACTGAAAGAAGACTGGACCTTTTCTAAATATTTGACATTTCCTTCCTTATTAATTTCATCACCTCTCTTAGAGGCATATTTCTTTAATTCCACTATTTTCTTAGGCTCTTCTATTTTCTTGGGCTCAGTTCATTTATGCTAAATGGTAACTTTCCTTGAAGGGAATTTAGCAACAATCACATTTCTGCCTCGGAGATTATACTGCCTCTGGAAATCAACAACAACATTATTATACCCGTGCTGATATATTTATGAATCAAACATAAACTAATTACTATCCCTTTCTCCTGAACACTAAAAAACCCTATCATGCTCCTCTTTTGTTAAAAATACCCATGTTTCCTCATCATCAAAACAATTTATTTGTTGTTGTTCAGTCTCTTCATTATCTTCCTCATCAACAAAGTTTTCAGGAAATAGAGCTCTGACTATTTGTTGATCATCTATATTCTTCTGGTGAGGCTGATGTATAGGTGGCCTTTTAAAATTAGAATTTCTCACTTGAGGTTGAGGCTTACTTCTGGGAGGGGTCAACTTATAAACTAGTTTCTCCATGGTCTTTAACATCAAATTTTTTTTTGTGTCTGATGAAGAAGATCGTTCCTCCTTAAATGCTACACTTCTCTCATCCCTCATCTTAGCCTTTTTAGCCAGCAGGTTTGCTTCCACCCCTATAGCATTTTTTTGCATATTTTCTAATGTAGCATGATTTATTTCTTTGAGTTGATAAGCTAGCTTAGCATCAAAACCATCAGGATAGTGAAGTAGGGCTAAACCACGAGGGGCTTGATAGTAGGCGGGATTTAATTATAAATCCTATTGAACGTAGTTGTAAACTCTTGAACTGTTTCCTCTGGATTTCTCTTCAGACTCTCATATTCGACCAATATTTGCAGAGGGTTTTTATTCACTTCCCACCTAGCAAGGAAGAGTTGTTAAAACTATTGAAAATTGGAAATGATTGCTGCTGATAATTCTCTAAGCCATTTCTTAACCTCCCATGAGATATTTTGCGCAAAATGTCCTAGCTTAATATCTTCATGATCTAATTCCTCTAGATCAATGAAATAATTCAATTTTTCCACATGTTGTTGAGATGTAAGGGGTCCTGTACCATCAAACTGAAGTAAATGTTGTCCATAATTCAAGAGAAGGCCATGTAGTGGAGCTTGAAGATTGAGAGGGGAATATCTAGCAACCATAGTTGTGTGAGATGAGGTTGAACCAACACTAGGAACCTGTAATGCAGATGAAAAAGGAAGAGAAATTGTTGTTATAATAGTTTATGGAATGGGTGTAATGGACCCAACAAGAATAGTTGGAACAAAATAGTGCGGAATGGAGAATGGAAGTGAGCCAAATGGAACATAAAGTGATGGAACAAGATGTTGAAATGTGGGGGATTTAGAAACAATTGTTTTAAGTCAATGAACCCAATGCTCTAATTTAAGAAAATGTAACCAAATCCATTTATCCTCTTCTAAAGCACTTACTCCTTGAACAACACTAGTAATACAAGGTTTTAACTTTGTTTCATCGAGGGTTATTTCTAACAAACTAGACTCTGATTTTTATCTGAACATACTATGCTCAAATTTTAGATCAAATTGAATGTCTTCAACAAATTTTATCTCTTTAGGTAGAAAAAAATATTTTTGTAACGAACGATACTTGTTTCTTTTGCAGAATTCCTTTTCCTAAGATTTTTTCCGGGCTTGTTAAGACTTATGGTGGATTAGGATTTGGATGGATCCTTGTATGAATCCTTCTATATGCCATAATTTCCAATGAAATAGCCTCAAACTTTACTCTGTGGAGTCGCTAGAGAAAATATAGTAGCCAATGATGTTATCTAACCTTTTTTTTGCCCTCAGAAAGTAGATTTGATCTTTAAAGCATTTCTGAGGAGGATATACTTTCATTTCCCCAGTATGGTGGCCAAGATGTTATTAATTAGAAATATACTCCTAGTTTGAGAAGAGGAGTCTCTAAGGTAATCTTTGCAATCAAACCTATATATTGAAGGCTATCCCCTTCAATCCAGAGATGGCTCTCTCTGATTGTCTAATTATTGAATCAACAACTGAATGTACTTTTATACAATGGCTATATATTTAGTTATGTTGTGTAGATGTAGGGTTTGGTTGGGCCTGAGGTAGATAGTCCACTAGGTGATGGAGTCAAGCAGATAGGGTTTAGGTTAGTTTACCAAGATGACTGACTATCTGATCAAGATTGATAAAGGCAAGGTAGATAGCACATCTTAGAAGTTTTTCATTGTTATAGATGGAGAGAGAAAATAGGAGAACAAACCACTACAATAGAGCATATAAAATGAATCTTAGAGTAGCTTTAGAAGATTAAAATGGGAATACTTGAAAATATTAACTCAGAGCATCAAACCATAGATGAATTATAAATCAATTAATCTTATTCAAATACTCAGAATATTATACATTCAAATGATATTACAAAGAAAGAAAGATTAAAACATACTAAGACTTACTATCACATGAATCTTTATATAACTGGTTAGAATCCACTGATATTGACAAACTGTAAATGGATAAAGCCTTCAACACATAGACAATGACTATTCTTCTTTAAAAAACCAACCTTTTTTCCATATTTCTAATGTAATATATAGGAAAAATACAATAAATATAAGTTCCTCAAATTATGGTAGCAATAATTACAAAATATATACATAATATGAGAGTTTAACTAAAAATAATAATAATATACCTATCATCTTAGCTACTCAGATCTCTAATATGACTGATCAGGAGATGATGTGTTATGCTCAAAATTGAAAGTGCTTGAAACTATACTGAACCTGAGCCACCGGAAAGGTCTCGTTGTTGTGATTCCGGTGCCATGAATAGTTCAAAAAACCAATGTCGTATGAGGAAGATATCGCATTCTGTTTGTTTTCCTAAACAACTAAAACTTTTGTGACATGGTGACTGGGATGCCCAATCAACTTGCATGTACAGTCAATAGGTGGCATATACTGGGAATATTCCTTTTTTTGAAACCCAATCAGAATTTGTCATGTGGCTGATTCTGGGCTGAAGATTTCGTTGAACGTGTTTTATGGAGCACCGTTGGATGGGTGACCCGTGGCAAGCCCGGAGGCTGCCACGTGTCCAAAAGAGGTTTGAATAAAATTTATGTGAGGTTCAGGGGGTTCGACCCCGCGACCTCTAGCACGCCAGCAAAGACCTTCACCATTCAGGCTACCGTGTAGTTCTTACCATATCAGTCTTCCGCATTATTTTAAAGTGTACATGTTTCAATGTTGAGGGGGGATTGCCAGCAGTCCCAACCCGCCGGCGACCCCAATATTGTTGGTCACATGACATTTAAAAACCACAGAATTAAACCGTCAAACCAGTGGCTATCTAAACCACGACTCCATCGATGATCTTTGCAGTCACATGTCACACCGTGACATTACATTGTAATACGACGGTTTTATGTCATGTAACCTCTGGTGGTATATAATGCGTTCACATGCGAGGTGAGGTAACAACTTATGCGACGGTTATGGATCCAAGGTTTATCCAACCGTAGAATTCAGATTGAGTTGTCACATGGCAAAAGAAATTTTGGTCGCGTTTTAAATGCCATGGTCACAGAACTGTGTTGACTTCGGGTTTCACTCCAATATGTGGAGTTTCAAAACCATAAACCACGAGGTTTAAGGTGCGGGTCGGCTTGTGACCACCCCGCCCTAACCACTACAATTTAAATCAAATGGTATTTTCCAGAGAGATTTGTGGATGCGCCCTAAATTTGGGGGATTTAAACAAAATTAACTCCAATTATGTACAATTCTCCACTTTTAGTGGAGTTTTTCTAGCTGATATTGGGAAAAAGGCTTCGGGATGTCATTTTTCGGCAAATTTGGGTGAAACAAGAGTCTACCTAGACTAATTTGAGCATTCTGGAGCCACTGGTGCAGAGAAAACAACCATTAGAGGCTTGTAAACACATGTATTTTTCAATTTTGAGCATAATGACAAAGAGGGACATGCCATTGGGCGCTGGACCAGCAGATGTAGCCCAGGAGGGGTGAACTGCTTCATCATGCCTACTGTGTAAAACTTATGTGTGATGTTATTTCTCTGTTATACACTGCTGTACAATGTTATTTAGGCTTATTTTCATGCTTAAAAGTCACAAATTCATTTATGTTTCATGTTTAAAATACTCATTCCTTAAGCAAACAAATGGAGACAAATTGTACATGTTTTTTATTACTGAAAGGACACTTAGCACAACAAACTAATACACTCCTTTTAGATCAATGAAACATATCATTAGTCAAAATAGAGTATAGGATTGTTGTGCATATCTCCTGCTAGTGTCTTAGAACAAGAGCGAGGTCATTGCTGCATTATAGGATCTGGAATTGTTTACTTATTTATAGGTTTGGTATCTTGAGCTAAAACTCGTCTTCCTTTCTCGTAGCCAACTGATGCATGAACCTATAAATAATGCTGAAATTGTGTAACTGCCTGCTTCTTTCAAGGATTGATTTCCTCATGTTAACTCATAATCCCTCAACCAAAAAACCTCTGATATATTACCACAATATTAAAAAATACTTTATTGTAAAAAAATTAAACTGAGTTCGAGGGACCATTAGGGTTTATACAACAAAACTAGGTTTTACGTAATTTTCTGCCCCATGAAGTAAACTGACCATTTCTCTATGACGTCTGCAGCTTGAGTAAGGATGTCTAGCTTGTCTTGACTCCTTTTCAGCCTTCTAGCAGGTTTTTGTGTGATTTTGGTAGCCTTTAGGGTATTTTCCTTCTTTTTGTCAACATGCTCTATTTTCCTATGTCTCTTTATGCTCCTTGAAGTTTGCACCATCTTCTCCTCTGCATCAATACTAGTTGTTATTTTCAGCTTAAGGTTCATTCTAGCTTTGAAATTTAGTCTCAACTTGTTAGTAGGGTGAGTGTGAGGTATTTTTCCGTAAACCCTAGGTTTTATCTCAACTTCTTCATCCTTTGTTTCTATCTTCTGTTTGACATTTTTGCTTTGTGTTGCTCTCTATTTTTTTTCCTCTTCTTCTACCATCAGTTTGCGTTTGCTTCTAGACCTCCTTTCATAAACCTTAATATTTGGTGCTTTCACAGGGGTTTCATCATGTTTTCAACATGAATGTGACTAGATTCTCCCTTGGTTTCCTGAGCTAGGGTTTGAGCAGAAACTCTGGTTTGGCCTCTCCTTGGTCTTCTAGGTACAGGTGGCCTTAGGTTTCTCTGTCTCATTTTCCTTAACTTATCCACCTAATTATTTAACTCATGAGTGTATAATATTTTAATTAGGTCATGATGACAAATATCATTGTCTTGTAGCTCAGGTCTTGTTCTTTCTTTGGTGCACATCTTTAGCAAACTTTGATGGAGTATATATGGTAAATTCATCTTGATAAAACCTGCCAAATGAAAAATAAACCTCATATGATACAAGTAAGATTTAGAATACCCACCTTCATAGGTGAAGAAGAGATGTATAGTTCTGAGGGCAGTGGACCATTCAGGCTTCAACATAATTTGGAGGACCCCTACATTCCAATCTTGATTCTGACAATCCTCCTTCAACAAAAAAATCAAGTCTACATTCTACAAACTCTATTTTTTAAACCACCTTTCACCCTTAGTTGGAAAACCTGTTGCTTCAGCTATGTATTCCTATGTGACAGGGAACTGCAGGGTCTTGATTCTTGCAGTGCTGCCATTGAAGGAAAAGATGAAATCATGGAACAAAATGAAATTATGTATGTTGAAGCACTGGAACACTGGCTCCCATCCTACTTTATAAAAAGAACCAACATCTCGGGATAGACCTCAAAATACATGCCATCAGGTTCAAATCTCTTTGCATGAACGGATCAGCCCATATTGAAAAATATTTGATGCTGAAAAAACCTTTTCCAACCTTGAAACATCATAGATGAATGTTGTAAAATGTTAAAAAATTTCTTGCGCACTAAAATTACAAATTTGGGTTTGTTGGAAAATGTTGTTTTAGGACAAACAAGGAAGATTAAGGTTTGATTTTCAACGAATCTATTGGGCATAAAAACACTACTAGTTATCAAATCATGGATAAAGAGGGCTAATAATTTATGAAAAAACATTCGGGCCCTCAAAATAATGGCGCTGGAAGCTCGAAAACTAAGTTTTCAATTTTTTTGGTGAGCACTACGAAAATATTTTGTAGCGCTGCGCTACAAAAAAATTTCGGCGTGTCACGCTACGAAATTTTTTCATCGTGCTAGCTATAGATTTGCGATAGGTCAAATATGTTGCGAGAAACTTAGGATAAGATTAGGGTTAGGTAAAATTTTTTATTAGAAATATTCCTAGGCTTAGATAGCAAATTTCACAAAACTTTAATAGCCCCTTTATATAATCATGACTTTGCAAAAATGAATTGATAACATTACCTTGAATTGAGGGTGAAAACTTGATTCTAACACCTTGTTACAACCTGTTCATTAATTTGGTCACATAAAACCCTTCTCAAAACCTGTTATAGCCATAGACACAATACCAACTGCAATTTTCTCATAAGCCCCCAAAACACATTACACTGATGTAGTCATAAAATATATATCATTAAGGATTTTCATACCTTCATAAATTCTCACCATTGAATCATAATCATTATGCTTCTTTCAGAATCAAATTTGTCTTTAAAATGAGCATAAAAACACCCAAAAACCATATAAAATAAAAAATTAAGTTAAGCGTTCGATAAAATGGCACAATCTAAGGACACTCTACAAAATGAACAAATTTTGGTGGGAATTCTGCAGAAAGGCCACCATTGTTTGACTTAATTATTTGAAAAAATGTGTTTCTATTTGAAAACAATAAATATCTGGCGGTTCGAATGTTGAACTTCCCAAGAGTCAAGCAACGTGCCAACCAAATTTTCTATGCAATACCTTATGTGAAGGGAGGATCATTGATCCTATTTGTGCTAATATCCACATCACCGCAAGCCAATCCACATCAAAACCGAACAACCATAGGATGAAAAAATGTGAGCCAACCAAATCCATGTCATTTTTTAGCCAATCCAAGCCAGAGCCAAACAATCACAGGCTAAGTCTAGGTGAGCCAACCGAAACATGCGACAAATTTGAGTCATAATAGTCACTGGCCGAGCGAACGCGAGCCAACCAAACAACGTGAGACCTAATATAACAGGCACAAGGTGAGCCAATGTGTACCAACCAAATCCATGTCATACCCAATATAATTTTCACAGGTTGAGCTAATGTGGTCTAACCAAATCCACGTCAGACCCAATATAACTATCACAAGTTGATCTAATGCAAGCCAACCAAATCTATGTCAGACCCAATATAACTATCATAGGTCGAGCCAATGCAAGCCAACCAAATCTATGTCATTGTGATCCAATCCACATCAGAGCCAAACAATCACAAGGAAAGTCAATGCAAGCCTACCAAATCCACATCAGACCTATTATAACAATCGTAGGCCAATCCAATGCAAGCCAACCAAATCCATGTCATTGAAAAAGTCCATATCATAGAAAATAGTAAAAGGTTGAGCCAATGTGAGATAACTAAATCTGCATTAGAGCCACAAAAAATGTTCCCTTCGACACATTCCATTTTTGAGTCACTACAGTCACAAGATGAATAAATGCAAGCCAACCCAATGCATTTCAGAGTCACACAAATTGTTCCCTTTGGCACACTCCAATTCTGAGTCACTACAGCCAAAATCTAAGCTCATGCAAGCTAGCCAAATTGAGGTCACAACCAAACAATCATCCTCAACATTCTCCAGGGCTTCTACCTTGTGATTGATTAATCAAACACATCACAAACTATCCATGATGGTTGAGCTCTCTATTTCTTCATTTTCATCCCATGACGCTTTGAATCACAACCCAATGCCAATGTATACACATTGGGTCCTTATATTAAGGAGTAAGACGACTCATAAAACCACACCATAAAATCTGGGGTCTAGGTGTTATTAGGCTTTTTATTGCTGATGTCATCGTGACGTTATACATGCCATGTGGCTCATTTTGAGTGGGCCACATTTCATCCACATTTTCTCTTTTTGGACAACCAAACATACCTTATTTCCATGCCATGTGGTATGGTTCCATATCATCAATATTGTACCAAGACAACCTTTGTTTCCATGTGGACCTATCATGAGATGCTGCATGTCTTGGTGTGCCACTCAAATCTGCCATATATTCATCAAATAAATGTCTGCCACACGTAAATATCATTTTTGTCTAGCAGGAGTGGTTATGTCATGCATCTCTACTTGTCATCCATTATTCATTCTTTTGATCGTCATTAAATTAACCAAAAGATGCACATTTTTTAACTACGTTAAATAATTCACGAGTTTGTGCGCCCAGAGTTGTTTATTTATTTTCCAATGTTAGATCCACCTTCAACATGTGCTATCTTTAACGAATTTGGTGACTTTAACATAAATTTGGTCTTTTTGGTCCTTGTTATAGTTTCCAACTTTAAATGGTCATAACTTCTCATCCAAGAGGAGTTTTTCCAAGTGTGGTATACCATTGAAAATGTCTAAACAATGTGACGACACATAGGAATGATAAAAATCACTTGAAACGTGTAAAATTACTTTAGGCGACACTATAAAACCAAAGTGACACTTGATACGAAAATTTGGTAGGCTCCAAAATTTAAATGTAGTGAAGTTTTGGAGGGTGTTGTAGCAATTACAACTCCTAGCGACACACTGGGTGGACTTAAACTTCTTTTACTAGAAATACATTTTTAGTTAAAGGGTTAGTCATTCAGGAAGTATTGATACATCAATCCAATTTCTTTGACTTCCCCCTTTCGACCTGATTACATACATCTCACCTTACATTCCTTTGCTTAGTTTAACACACAAAATACTATGCCATATTAAAATTGTTTCAATCCAGGAAAGGGTAATATAAAATGATAATTTTAAGATATTTTGAGTATGAGTTTCATATCTGGTGTTGCTCCACTACCAGAAGGCCTGGTCAGTACCCTAATGGAGTCACTACAGGAGCACAAGCGTTGCTTCACTACCAATGATCCTGGACAATACCTTGGTGAAGTCACTTGCTTCACCTCCCTCTGCAGGAAGCCTTTCTCTTCTTTCACTCTTTATTTAATTATTTAATAAACCGTTCTTCGACACTTATTATTTCAATGGGCGGAAGAGGGATCCCGAATTATTGTGAGCAGAAGAGGCTTCCCCTTCATATAAGTATTAAAATAACATTTGATATTATTTTTATTGCTATATATTTTCCCCTTATCCTTTCTCTACTCAATTGGATAAGCATGTAAAAACACCAAGTATATTCAACACCAAGTTGAGGAGTTGGTATACTAGAATAGGTGTGAGTCTTATAGGTTCACTCAAGGTTTTCTTCTTGGATTTGTCGTATTTTCTGTCTAGACTTAGTTCAACCTATGGCATCTTACCAAACAAAGAAGAAGAAATAACAAATAGTCAGGTGTTGTGGTTGTAACATTTACTCTTTACTTCACCACAAAGCCCTTTTGAGCCATGCACTCTTTCACACAAGGTCTTATTTATATAAAATGACCAATACACAAAAATAAGGTGGGACATCACTTGACATGAAAAACATAAGAAAAGAAAAAAACGATAAAGAAACAAACTATATAGGGAATGTACCTTAGGTTTTCTACTCAAAATAATGCTTCAAATCTCAACCATTAATGGGAAGAGGGTTAATCCTCCTATCTAAATATTTTAGCTTGAAAGTATTATGACCAAGTTTCTCTTCGATGGTATAAGGGCATATACACAGAGATTGAAACTTCATGTGTTTTCCTTTCTCTTCGTAGGATTTATCTCGCGTAAATACTATGTTACCCACATAGAAACTTTTCATCCCTATAGATTTCTTATCGAACCAACACTTAATACGATTTTGGTGTATGTAAAATATTTCTTTAGCTTTGAGCCTTTCTTCCTCAAGCTTAAGCAAAGTATCTATCCTGATTTGAACCAAAAGGCATGGTCCTTGTTGGGACTCTTGGGAGAGTTGCAAGGTTGGGAGATACAAGTTAGGTGGCAAGATAACTCCCTTACCATGATACCAGGAAGTATGGTTAGGTTTTAAGAGAGGATTTAGGCGTTACTTGGTCAACAGATAATTCATTCACCAAAGCATTGTGCTAGTTCCTTTTTTCAAAGAAAACAATTTTATTGATTATGAAAATGAGATTCTTATCTGTTGATTCTGTTAAACCATTTCCCTATGGGTAATAATTTAATGCATTTTTTAATACGATACCATTTTATAACAAAAAAATATAAAATTTAAACGAAGAAAAATAAGTTGCATTACCAAAGACAAGATACGTTGGAACACCAAAGTTGGTTATGATGTTCCGCTTTAAGAATTAGATAAATTCCTGGTCGCTGACTTGTCTTAAAGGAACTACTTCGGTCCACCGAGTGAAATAATATGTTGCTATTAAAATGTATCAATGTTGCTTCAATGAGTGTGGAAATATTTCTCCAATAATATCTAGCCCCCACTATTGGAAGAGTTCTTCAAATACTACTGGTAGAAGTGGGGTGATTGACTTCTGGTCTTGACGAACACATCTTTGGCAAGTTGGTCACTTTTGGGCATAAGCATGAGCATCCTTAAATAAAGTGGGCCAATAATAACCAACCATCATTAATTTATGTGTAGTCGTATTACCTATATAATTTCCACCTGCTGGTCCATTGTGAAAATCTCTTAATACCTTCTCTATGTTATGAGCCTATATGAATCTTAGCAAGGCATCATTATGGTGCTTTCTAAAAATCACTCTGTTGTCGCACAGATTGTCCAGGCACCGCGACAACGGCTCAGACTGGGGGCTGTCACCTTTATCCCCAATCTCTCTCTTTAAGCTGTCTCCTAGCAGGCTAAGGGAGGTAGACCCTTTTATAAATGAAGATAACAAATTCAGGAGACACAGCTAAAACATCAGATACTTGATAGAAATAAACTAGATTCCACAGATCCAAATTAGATTTCACATTAGATGAGAGACATTCATGTTATTTTGGTGATGTCAAACAAGATCCACAGTAATTATAAACTAGTGAATGATTCCTAATCAACATGAGGGAATAGGATTTGATCAATGATATTCAATTAAAACACCACAACCATGAATGAAAATGCCGTATGTTTGTAATATTTCCGCATTTATGATGCTTTAATTAATCTCGATCCTGTGACAAATCAACAATTTTACATAGTCAATCTCAAGATAAAAATTTAAAAGGCTCAATGACTATTTAAAATTTTTATATTTTTGAAATTTTATATTTTTATTTTTTATTATTTTTTAAGTCTAAATCTAAATCTAAAATAAAGTTCTAAAATGAAATAAAATTTCTAATCTAAAAACTAAATTAAATCAAAACTAAAAGCCAAGATTAAAATCTAACTCAGAGTTAAATAATTAAATAAATTAAAACCAGAAGTTGCTGAAAATTAAAATCTAAAAACAAAATAGAAATCTAAAACTAAACGTATAAACTAAAGCTAAACGAAACAAAATTAAATGAAACCCATCTAAATTAAACTTACGCTAACCTAGGAACTAAACAAAATAAAACAAACGGAAGTCTAACTTACGCTATGAATCGAATGAAATCTAAACAATAACAAATCGAAATCGATACCCCAAAAAAAAATTCAAAACGCAAATATGTAAGGGCTCAGTTTCTTGTGTGCGTTAATTCGCTATGCGTGGACGGCAGTGTGAAGATGCTGACGGGAATGCCGACGCAGCTTGAAGGCAGACTTGGACGCAGTTTGAAAATGGAGAATGCAGGTTAAACTGACGTGAGGAGCAGATGTTTGAATGCAGGTCGATTGCATAGGAATGGCGGCTCAAAGTTTCTTAATGCGCTTGTCGTTTTGTTTGAATTTTTATCATTGGCAGGAATCGACTTGAACCTAAACGTAATCAATCGATGTAGATACATTCAACCCTTTTATGGTGCTATCGCATAAGTCTCGATGGATGGATCCGTAAGATTCGAAGAGCAGAGATGGACCAACAAAGAAGAGGATGCCTCATGGCACAGCTTGAACAAAACCCAAGACACACCAACTTCTCCAAAGAAGCCTAGAATTTAAAAGTTTTCCATCAAACTCGATTTTCAATAATTTCTTCATTTATGCCCAGATCTCATGCTCAGATTTTATCCACAGTAGCAACTGAGGCCAGATCTGGCCCTTGGAGGCTAGATCTGCCTTAGATCTTAAAAAAAATTTTGATTTTGAACCTGCAACCTGCAACAATCAGTCAGATCTGAAGACACACACCAAGAAACAGTTAAACCCTCACACATAAATTACAAATTTACACTAATTTACAAATTTAAAACCCTCATGGTCAGATCTAAACCCGTTTTAGCACAGTTTTCAGAAGTTTAAAATTTAAGTGAGAGGCACAAGCCTTCGAAACCCTGCAAAATCACAAATATCGTAAGATAGACCCGGAATTTAACAAATAAAGAGCTTATCAGATTTATGTTTATTGGGAGTCGGCTGGTCCAACCGAAGACTTCCCCAGACGCCCAATCTTAAAAAAAAATTCCCTGCACACTTATATCTGAATCTTAGATCGATAGAGATTTAAGAAAACAGCATGAGACCTTTGCAGAAAATTCAGAATGTTATTTTATAAACCCAGAAAACTGCATAAGATACCTATATGCAGATTAATCCATGAAGGCCATCAACCATAAAATGCAAGAAACCAAGTAGCAGAGTTTAGAGAGAATTCACCACATAGATCTGAGAAGGAACATCCAGATTTGTAACCCCAAAGTCTTTGCTTTATTCCTCAAAAAAGTTTACAAGAGCTTCTAAGAGCAAGTGCACGATCCTGAGATCGGATGATCCAAGAATGACAAAGACCTCTAAATTTATAGGACTAGATCTCTAACGGCTAGTTTGGATGATCCTCGTCAAAATAATCTCAACCGTCCAAAATATTTAATTATCTTTTAATCCGGAGCGTTGAAATTAAAATTTTGGGGAAAAAAACGAATTTATCATTTAATTCAATTTTAATTAACTCAAAAATACTATTTTTGAGTTAATTACCCCACAATTTTGACTTTGACTTAACCACCAAGGCCCAAGGGTCCAATGTTTCTTAAAATTCTCAATATTCCCTTGGTTTGGGGCTTTCAAAATCATTTTCCAAGGACCCACAAATTTTGCCTTTAAAGATTTAATCCTAATTTAGGACCCTAAATTAATTAAATTTCTGGTTTAGGATTTTATTAATTAATTGACCAGAAAATTTAACTAATTGACTAAGAGGGGATTATAATTATTTTTCCAACCCTCTTTTACATGAGATAATACATTTACATACATGAAGGGGAAAAACCCATTTGTATAGACCCTCAAATAAATACCTAGTTCTGCGACTCAACATATGATCTAGTAGACCAAGTAGTTCAAACTACTTTTACAAGGACTCGATAGAACACTAGGACCCACTTAGCATGCTGATGACAAAATCCACCCTAGCTTTGGGGTGAGGCTGGAGGGAAAAACTCTGCCGATCACTTTCGTGAATCAGTGAGACAAAAAACCTCCTAGGATAGAGATCATCAACAACATACTAGGCTTACCTAGGCTATTACATGCACTGACGGTCTTACTTAGATCATTTATATCATAACAATGCAGAATGGGTTTACATCATTTATAACAATGTCAACTGTCGATGAAATCTGGATGATGGAATCTGAATGGCGCAACCACGTCGAACATGACAAATCCCATTTGAAAAAATGGGGGTGTACTGCTATGGGGTAGTTGACGAAGTGTGGTCAACATCTGGCTCTACTTGGGGACACGTTGCTTCGTTGAAGGAATGTGAGAATCCAGAATCTGCATCCAAGCAACACACAAGATTACATAAGCAGCGTCCATCCAAATATCATCATATAACATTAAGCTCATGAAAATTTTTATTTATTATTCTATTTAACATGAAAAGTAAATCTACTCTAACTGCAAAAATAAAATGCTGAAATAACAAGGAGTAGGGTTAGAAATACGATACAGAGGATGCCCTGTGGCATCAGATGTACTCAATATAGTGTATGCTGAGCATTTGCCTACTTTCAGGCAAGTCTGTAGGCTGCTTTTCAGATGTGCCATGTCCAATCTTGCATAATGTAGGACTCTGTCTTATCCGAATGTCAAGCTGCTCTCGACCATCAGACGAATAAAACCGCTTACTTCTTCCTTTCTTCTTCTTTCTCTTCGTCTGAGTGGGTTGTGATGTCAGCAATGAGACTACTGTAGATTTCTTGTCCTTATCTTGAACTTCCTTGTACAAAACCTTTGATGAACCTGGAGCGCAACCAATCTTATTTTGAATATACTCTGTTAAATGTGACACATAAGCTTGGTGTTTCTCAACGTCCCTTGTAGCCATAGTTAACTCTTCCTTAATGGGAAAAGTGACCTCCGTGTGATGAGATGGAAACTGCTTCAGCAAACTAGGAGGCTTATGATCTGTTGACAAATCTGACCTGGGTTGGAAATCTTGCATGTGTGATCGTTCCATTTTTTCTAACTTCTTCTGTATGGAACTCATCTCCCTGGCATGCCTTTCTTCAATAGTTGACAAATTGTGTTGAAGAGACATCTGATCAGAATGATTAACTTCCATCATTTTTAATCTGTTTTCCATGATATTTATTTCCAACAAGTGATTTTCCTTCATGGTATTCGTTTCCTGGGTGTGTCTTGCTTCTACGATGGACATCTGATTCTGAAGATTGATCTGGTTAGCTTCCATGTTTTGAATCATTTTATCATTATCTGCTTTCATGGCCACAAAGAAATTTTGCATACAGTTCATCTCTTTCTTATGTTTTTCTTCTAAGGCCAATAACCTGCTCTGCATAGAACCAATTTCCCTGGCGTGATCCGCTATTATTTTTTCTTGATTAAGTTCCATATTCTTAATGATTTGAGCCTGGTTGGCCTCCATATTCTTGATTACCTGAGCTTGATTTAGCTGTATGTCCTTAACCATTTGAATCAATTCGCTAACAAGATTCTTATCGTTATCAACACTGGTTTGACAATTTGTTTTTGTTTCACCACTATCATGGGTTTGTGCTGTCATGGTACAAGTGGATTCATCCTGAGAATGGTCTGGAAATCTCCTGTTGATATTTGAGTCTTCTACAAGATCAATTTCATCATTTGAGTCATCTTTTATATATTTATCTGTAAAAGCATTGATGATATCTTTTAAACAATACTCCTCAGGGCAATTTCGAAACCAATCGAGAGCATCACCTTTTAAAGAATAGCCAAAGACACGTATCTTGACATCTTCATGATTATATTGTGAAGGACGACAATATTTATGTATAAAAAAGGTGACCATCCTTAGATGTATAAGAGCAGTGCTTGGATCACCACCTGAGAAAAAAGACAATTTTGAAGTGGCCTCTTCCGGCATGTCATGAAAGGTGTCATCCATGATGACTTGCTTAAAATTTAAGAAATAGATCCGTGTTCAAGAATAGTCAAAGAGTCCTCAAGAAGTGAACTTCCTAGCAGGAACTCTTGTAAGAAATGAAAGAAATGGAGTCGCCACTTGAACATGAAACTAATTCTAAAAATAGAAGAAGTAATCGAGAGCTAGCAGATGGATATCACGGGGGGATTCTTGTCTGGGAGTAAATAGATGAATAAGTGGAGTCGCCACCCAAACAAGAAGCCAACCGAAATGTCCAGGTGATAAAGATATGATGATGAAATGATTAGTGATATGACGAAAGATAAGACGATGAAAATATGAAGAGATGAAAGACGCCAGAAAATGTGATTCCTTGCGACAGGCTAATGAATGGCGAAAGATCAAAAGATTATAAAATGTCGTTAAGACCAAGGACAGAAAAACTCTATCCCCGGCAACGGCGCCAAAAAATGTTGTCGCACAGATTGTCCAGGCACCGCGACAACGGCTCAGACTGGGGGCTGTCACCTTTATCCCCAATCTCTCTCTATAAGCTGTCTCCTAGCAGGGTAAGGGAGGTAGACCCTTTTATAAATGAAGATAACAAATTCAGGAGACACAGCTAAAACATCAGATACTTGATAGAAATAAACGAGATTCCACAGATCCAAATTAGATTTCACATTAGAGACCAGTGCCTTATGGAGTCAAACAAGATCTCGTTATGCAATTATAAACCAGTGAATGATGACTAACTGCTGCTTATGGAAACACGATTGATCAATGATATTCAATTAAAAACACCACAACCATGAATGAAAATGCCAGATGTTCGTAATATTTCCAGATTTATGATGCTTCAATTAATCTCGATCCAGACAAATCAACAATTTTATATAGTCAATCTCAAGATAAAAATTTAAAAGGCTCAATGACTATTTAAAATTTTTATATTTTTGAAATTTTATATTTTTATTTTTTATTATTTTTTAAGTCTAAATCTAAATCTAAAGAAAAGTTCTAAAATGAAATAAAATTTCTAATCTAAAAACTAAATTAAATCTGAAACTAAAAGCTAAGATTAAAATCTAACTCTAGAGTTAACTAAATAAAAATTAAAACTAAGTTGAAAAATTAAAATCTAAAAATAAAATATAAAATCTAAAACTAAACGTATAAAAACTAAACTAAATGAAAACAAAATAAATGAAACCTATCTAAATTAAACTTACGCTAACCTAGAACTAAACAAAATAAAATACAAACGGAAGTCTAACTTACGCTATGAATCGAATGAAATCTAAACAATAACAAATCGAAATCGATACCCCAAAAAAATTCAAAACGCAGATATGTAAGGGCTCAGTTTCTTGTGTGCGTTAATTCGCTATGCGTTTGTCGTTTTGTTCCTGCAGGTTCTACAGCGTGAAGGAGCTCCGACGGCGGCCCAATGACGTGAAGAAAAAGTCGAATTTGAAGGCTGGACAATGAAACCTGGACGGCAGTGTGAAGATGCTGACGGGAATGCCGACGCAGCTTGAAGGCAGACTTGGACGCAGTTTGAAAATGGAGAATGCAGGTTAAACTGACGTGAGGAGCAGATGTTTGAATGCAGGTCGATTGCATAGGAATGGCGGCTCAAAGTTTCTTAATGCGCTTGTCGTTTTGTTTGAATTTTTATCATTGGCAGGAATCGACTTGAACCTAAACGAAATCAATCGATGTAGATATATTCAACCCCTCTTTTATGGTGCCACGAAGATAAGTCTGATGGATGGATCTGCAAGATTCGAAGAGCAGAGATGGACCAACAGCAGTGAGGATGCCTCATGTAGCAGTTTGCAGTTTGAAGAAAACCCAGTACACACCAACTTTACCCAGCAAGCCTAGAATTTAAAAGTTTTCCATCAAACTCTGATTTTCAATAATTTCTTCATTTATGCCCAGATCTCATGCTCAGATTTTATCCACAGTAGCAACTGAGGCCAGATCTGGCCCTTGGAGGCTAGATCTGCCTTAGATCTTAAAAAAAATTTTGATTTTGAACCTGCAACCTGCAACAATCAGTCAGATCTGAAGACACACACCAAGAAACAGTTAAACCCTCACACATAAATTACAAATTTACACTAATTTACAAATTGAAAACCCTCATGGTCGTATCTAAACCCGTTTTAGTGTAAGCTTTCGTAAGTTTAAAATATTTAAGTGAGAGGCACAAGCCTTCGAAACCCTGCAAAATCACAAACATCGTAAGATAGACCCGAAATTTAACAAATAAAGAGCTTATCAGATTTATGTTTATTGAGAGTCGGCTGGTCCAACCGAAGACTTCCCCAGACGCCCAATCTTAAAAAAAATTCCCTGCACACTTAGATCTGACTTTAGACTGATAGAGATTTAAGAAAACAACATGAGACCTTTGTAGAAAAATCAGAATGTTATTTTATAAACCCAGAAAACTGCATAAGATACCTATATGCAGATTAATCCATGAAGGCCATCAACCATAAAATGCAAGAAACCAAGTAGCAGAGTTTAGAGAGAATTCACCACATAGATCTGAGAAGGAACATCCAGATTTGTAACCCCAAAGTCTTTGCTTTATTCCTCAAAAAAGTTTACAAAAGCTTCTAGGAGCAAGTACACGATTCTGAGATCGGATGACTCAATAATGACAAAGACCTCTAAATTTATAGGACTAGATCTCTAACGGCTAGTTTGGATGATCCTCGTCAAAATAATCTCAACCGTCCAAAAGATTTAATTATCTTTTAATCCGGAACGTTGAAATTAAAATTTTGGGGAAAAAACGAATTTATCATTTTATTCAATTTTAATTAACTCAAAAATATTATTTTTGAGTTAATTACCCCAAAATTTTGACCTTGACTTAACCACCAAGGCCCAAGGGTCCAATATTTCTTAAAATTCGCAATATTCCCTTGGCCTGGGGCTTTCAAAATCATTTTCTAAGGACCCACAAATTTTGCCTTTAAAGATTTAATCCTAATTTAGGGCCCTAAATTAATTAAATTTCTGGTTTAGGATTTTATTAATTAATTGACCAGAAAATTTAATTAATTGACTAAGAGGGGATTATAATTATTTTTCCAACCCTCTTTTACATGAGATAATACATTTACATACATGAAGGGGAAAACCCATTCGTATAGACCCTCAAATAAATACCCAATTCTGCGACTCAAAATATGATCTAGTAGACCAAGTAGCTCAAACTACTTTTACAAGGACTCGATAGAAAACACTAGGACTCACTTAGCATGCCGATGACAAAATCCACCCTAGCTTTGGGGTGAGGCTGGAGGGAAAAACTCTGCCGATCACTTTCGTGAATCAGTGAGACAAAAAACCTCCTAGGATGGAAGTCATCAACAACATACTAGGCTTACCTAGGTTGTTACATACATTGACGATTTTACTTAGATCATTTACATTATTACATGTAGAATGGGTTTACATCATTTATAACAATGTCAACTGTCGATGAAATCTGGATGATGGAATCTGAATGGCGCAACCACGTCGAGCATGACGAATCCCATTTGAAAAAATGGGGGTGTACTGCTATGGGGTAGTTGACAAAGTGTGGTCAACATCTGACTCTACTTGGGGACACGTTGCTTCGTTAAGGAATGTGAGAATCCAGAATCTGCATCCAAGCAACACACAAGATTACATAAGTAGCATCCATCCAAATATCATCATATAACATTAAGCTCATGAAAAATAGAAGCTCTTCTTTTATTTATTATTCTATTTAACATGAAAAGTAAATCTACTCTAACTGCAAAATGAAATGCTGAAATAACGAGTAGGGTTAGAAATACGATACAGAGGATGCCTTGTGGCATCAGATGTGCTCAATATAGTGTATGCTAAGCATTTGCCTACTTTTAGGCAAGTCTGTTGGCTGCTTTTCAGATGTGCCATGGCCGATCTTGCATAATGTAGGACTCTGTTTTATCCGAATGTCAAGCTGCTCTCGACCATCAGACGAATCAAACTGCTTACTTTTTCCTTTCTTTTTCTTTCTCTTCGTCTGAGTGGGTTGTGATGTCAACAATGAGGCTATTGTAGATTTCTTGTCCTTATCTTGAAATTCCTTGTACAAAACCTTTGATGAACCTGGAGCGCGACCAATCTTATTTTGAATATACTCTGTCAATGGTGACACATAAGCTTGGTCTTTTTCAACATCCTTTGTAGCCATAGTTAACTCTTCCTTAATGGGAAAAGTGACCTCCGTGTGATGAGATGGAAACTGCTTCAGCAAACTGGGAGGCTTATGATCTTTTGACAAATCTGACCTGGGTTGGAAATCTTGCATGTGTGATATTTCCATTTTTTCTAACTTCTTCTGTATGGAACTCATCTCCCTGGCATGCCTTTCTTCAATAGTTGACAAATTGTGTTGAAGAGACATCTGATTAGAATGATTAACTTCCATCATTTTTAACCTGTTTTCCATGACATTTATTTCCTGTGCATGACTTTCTTCCATGGAAGTTATCTTATTTTGAAGACTGATCTGGTTAGCTTCCATGTTTTGAATTATTTTATCATTATCCGCTTTCATGGCCATGAAGAAATTTTGCATACAGTTCATCTCTTTCTCATGATTTGTTTTCATGATCGTCATTTCCTTGATATGTTTTTCTTCTAAGGCCAATAACTTACACTGCATAGAACCAATTTCCCTGGCGTGATCCGCTATGATTTTTTCTTGGTTAAGTTCCATATTCTTAATGATTTGAGCCTGGTTGGCCTCCATATTCTTGATTACCTGAGCTTGATTTAGCTGTATGTCCTTAACCATCTGAATCAATTTACTAACCAGATTCTTATCGTTGTCAACACTGGTTTGACAATTTGTTTTTGTTTCACCACTATCATGGGTTTGTGCTGTCATGGTACAAGTGGATTCATCCTGAGAATTGTCTAGAAATCTCCTGCTGATAGTTGAGTTCTCTACAAGATCAATTTCATCATATGAGTCATCTTTTATATATTTATCTATAAAAGCATTGATGATATCTTTTAAACAATACTCCTCAGGACAATTTCGAAACCAATCGAGAGCATCACCTTTTAAAGAATAGCCAAAGACACGTATCTTGACATCTTCATGATTATATTGTGAAGGACGACAATATTTATGTATAAAAAGTTTGACCATCCTTAGATGTATAAAAGCAGTGCCTGGATCACCACCTGAGAAAAAAGGCAATTTTGAAGTGGCCTCTTCCGGCATGCCATGAAAGATGTCATCCATGATATCGTTTTTAAGATTTTAGAAACAGATCTGTGTTCAAGAATAGTCAAAAGGTCCTCAAGAAGTGAACTTCTTAGCAGGAACTCTTGTAAGAAATGAAAGAATTGGAGTCGCCACTTGAACATGAAACTAATTCTAAAACAGAAGAAATAATCGAGAGATAGCAGATGGATATCAGGGGGGGATTCTTGTCTGGGAGTAAAAAGATGAATAAGTGGAGTCGCCACCCAAACAAGAAGCCAACCGAAATGTCCAGGTGCTAAAGATGTGATGATGAAATGATTAGTGATATGACGAAAGATAAGACGCTAAAAATATGAAGAGATGAAAAGTCGCCAGAAAATGTGATCCCTTGCGACGGGCTAATGAATGGCGATGAAAGATCAGAAGATTAGAAGATGTCGTTAAAACCAAGGACAGAAAAACTCTATCCCCGGCAACGGCGCCAAAAAATGTTGTCGCACAGATTGTTCAGGGCACCGCGACAACGGCTCAGACTGGGGGCTGTCACCTTTATCCCCAATCTCTCTCTTTAAGCTGTCTCCTTGCAGGCTAAGGGAGGTAGACCCTTTTATAAATGAAGATAAAAAATTCAGGAGACACAGCTAAAACATCAAATACTTGATAGAAATAAACGAGATTCCACAGATCCAAATTAGATTTCACATTGGAGACCAGTGCCTTATGGAGTCAAACAGAATCCCATTATGCGATTATAAACCAGTAAATGATGACTAACTCACGTTTATGGAAACAATATCAATTGATATATTCAATTAAAAACACCACAACCATGAATGAAATGCTTGGTTGCTTTAATATTTCCAGATTTATGATGCTTCAATTAATCTCGATCCAGACAAATCAACAATTTTATATAGTCAATCTCAAGATAAAAATTTAAAAGGCTCAATGACTATTTAAAATTTTTATATTTTTGAAATTTTATATTTTTATTTTTTATTATTTTTTAAGTCTAAATCTAAATCTAAAGAAAAGTTCTAAAATGAAATAAAATTTCTAATCTAAAAACTAAATTAAATCTGAAACTAAAAGCTAAGATTAAAATCTAACTCTAGAGTTAACTAAATAAAAATTAAAACTAAGTTGAAAAATTAAAATCTAAAAATAAAATATAAAATCTAAAACTAAACGTATAAAAATCCAAACTAAATGAAACAAAATAAATGAAACCTATCTAAATTAAACTAACGCTAACCTAGGAACTAACAAAAGAAGCATTAAACTAAGTCTAACTTACGCTATGAATCGAATGAAATCTAAACAATAAATAACCAACTACACCTGGGAAAAATTCAAAACGTTGCATATGTAAGGGCCTCGCTTCTTGTGTGCGTTAATTCGGCTATGCGTTTGTCGCTTTGTTCCCGCAGGGCCCACAAATATGAAGGAGCCCACTCGCGGCACAATGACGTGAAGAAAGTCGAATTTGAAGGTCGATTTATGAAACCTTCGGATCGGAAAGTGAAGATGCCGACGGAATGGCGGGCCACTTGAAGGCAGACTTGGACGCACTTTGAAAATGGAGAATGCAAAGTTAAACCGACGAGGATGCTATGATGCTTGAATGCAGTCGTATCAGATAGGAATGGCGCTTCAATTTCAAAGTTTCTTAATGCGCTTGTCGTTGTTTGAATTTTTATCATTGGCAGGAATCGACTTGAACCTAAACGAAATCAATCGATGTAGATATATTCAACCCCTCTTTTATGGTGCCACGAAGATAAGTCTGATGGATGGATCTGCAAGATTCGAAGAGCAGAGATGGACCAACAGCAGTGAGGATGCCTCATGTAGCAGTTTGCAGTTTGAAGAAAACCCAGTACACACCAACTTTACCCAGCAAGCCTAGAATTTAAAAGTTTTCCATCAAACTCTGATTTTCAATAATTTCTTCATTTATGCCCAGATCTCATGCTCAGATTTTATCCACAGTAGCAACTGAGGCCAGATCTGGCCCTTGGAGGCTAGATCTGCCTTAGATCTTAAAAAAAATTTCGATTTTGAACCTGCAACCTGCAACAATCAGTCAGATCTGAAGACACACACCAAGAAACAGTTAAACTCTCACACATAAATTACAAATTTACACTAATTTACAAATTTAAAACCCTCATGGTCAGATCTAAACCCGTTTTAGCACAGTTTTCAGAATTTTAAAATTTAAGTGAGAGGCACAAGCCTTCGAAACCCTGCAAAATCACAAATATCGTAAGATAGACCCGGAATTTAACAAATAAAGAGCTTATCAGATTTATGCTTATTGAGAGTCGGCTGGTCCAACTGAAGACTTCCCCAGACGCCCAATCTTAAAAAAAATTCCCCTGCACACTTAGATCTGACTTTAGACTGATAGAGATTTAAGAAAACAACATGAGACCTTTGTAGAAAAATCAGAATGTTATTTTATAAATCCAGAAAACTGCATAAGATACCTATATGCAGATTAATCCATGAAGGCCATCAACCATAAAATGCAAGAAACCAAGTAGCAAAGTTTAGAGAGAATTCACCACATAGATCTGAGAAGGAACATCCAGATTTGTAACCCCAAAGTCTTTGCTTTATTCCTCAAAAAAAAGTTTACAAGAGCTTCTAAGAGCAAGTGCACGATTCTGAGATCGGATGACTCAATAATGACAAAGACCTCTAAATTTATAGGACTAGATCTCTAACGGCTAGTTTGGATGATCCTCGTCAAAATAATCTCAACCGTCCAAAAGATTTAATTATCTTTTAATCCGGAGCGTTGAAATTAAAATTTTGGGGAAAAACGAATTTATCATTTAATTCAATTTTAATTAACTCAAAAATATTATTTTTGAGTTAATTACCCCAAAATTTTGACCTTGACTTAACCACCAAGGCCCAAGGGTCCAATATTTCTTAAAATTCTCAATATTCCCTTGGCTTGGGGCTTTCAAAATCATTTTCTAAGGACCCACAAATTTTGCCTTTAAAGATTTAATCCTAACTTAGGACCCTAAATTAATTAAATTTCTGGTTTAATATTTTATTAATTAGTTGACCAGAAAATTTAACTAATTGATTAAGAGGGGATTATAATTATTTTTCCAACCCTCTTTTACATGAGATAATACATTTACATACATGAAGGGGAAAAACCCATTTGTATAGACCCTCAAATAAATACCCAGTTCTGCAACTCAACATATGATCTAGTAGACCAAGTAGTTCAACTACTTTTACAAGGACTCGATAAAAAACACTAGGACTCACTTAGCATGCTGATGACAAAATCCACCCTAGCTTTGGGGAGAGGCTGGAGGGAAAAACTCTGCCGATCACTTTCGTGAATCAGTGAGACAAAAAACCTCCTAGGATGGAAGTCATCAACAACATACTAGGCTTACCTAGGTTGTTACATACATGGACGGTCCTACTTAGATCATTTACATCATAAAATGCAGAATGGGTTTACATCATTATAAAACTGTCGACTGATGACTGATGATGGAATCTGAATGGCGCAACCACGTCGAACATGAAGAATCCCATTTGAAAAAATGGGGGTGTACTGCTATGGGGTCGTTGACAAAGTGTGGTCAACATCTGGCTCTACTTGGGGACACGTTGCTTCATTGAAGGAATGTGAGAATCCAGAATCTGCATCCAAGCAACACACAAGATTACATAAGTAGCGTCCATCCAAATATCATCATATAACATTAAGCTCATGAAAAATATAAGCTCTTCTTTTATTTATTATTCTATTTAACATGAAAAGTAAATCTACTCTAACTGCAAAAATGAAATGCTGAAATAACAAGGAGTAGGGTTAGAAATACGATACGGAGGATGCCCTGTGGCATCAGATGTGCTCAATATAGTGTATGCTGAGCATTTGCCTACTTTTAGGCAAGTCTGTTGGCTGCTTTTCAGATGTGCCATGTCCAATGTTGCATAATGTAGGACTCTGTCTTATCCGAATGTCAAGCTGCTCTCGACCATCAGACGAATCAAACCGCTTACTTCTTCCTTTCTTCTTCTTTCTCTTCGTCTGAGTGGGTTGTGATGTCAGCAATGAGACTACTGTAGATTTCTTGTCCTTATCTTGAACTTCCTTGTACAAAACCTTTGATGAACCTGGAGCGCAACCAATCTTATTTTGAATATACTCTGTTAAAGGTGACACATAAGCTTGGTGTTTCTCAACGTCCCTTGTAGCCATAGTTAACACTTCCTTAATGGGAAAAGTGACCTCCGTGTGATGAGATGGAAACTGCTTCAGCAAACTAGGAGGCTCATGATCTGTTGACAAATCTGACCTGGGTTGGAAATCTTGCATGTGTGATCGTTCCATTTTTTCCAACTTCTTCTGTATGGAACTCATCTCCCTAGCATGCCTTTCTTCAATAGTTGACAAATTGTGTTGAAGAGACATCTGATTAGAATGATTAACTTCCATCATTTTTAATCTGTTTTCCATGATATTTATTTCCAACAAGTGATTTTCCTTCATGGCATTCATTTCCTGGGTGTGTCTTGCTTCTACGATGGACATCTGATTCTGAAGATTGATCTGGTTAGCTTCCATGTTTTGAATCATTTTATCATTATCTGCTTTCATGGCCATGAAGATATTTTGCATATAGTTCATCTCCTTGATATGTTTTTCTTCTAAGGCCAATAACCTACTCTGCATAGAACCAATTTCCCTGGCATGATCCGCTATTATTTCTTCTCTTTTGATTAAGTTCCATATTCTTAATGATTTGAGCCTGGTTGGCCTCCATATTCTTGATTACCTGAGCTTGATTTAGCTATATGTCCTTAACCATCTGAATCAATTCGCTAACAAGATTCTTATCGTTATCAACACTGGTTTGACAATTTGTTTTTGTTTCACCACTATCATGGGTTTGTGCTGTCATGGTACAAGTGGATTCATCCTGAGAATTGTCTGGAAATCTCCTGCTAATAGCTGAGTCTTCTACAAGATCAATTTCACTATCTGAGTCATCTTGTTTTATATATTTATCGGTAAAAGCATTGATGATATCTTCTAAACAATACTCTTCAGGGCAATTTCGAAACCAATCGAGAGCATCACCTTTTAAAGAATAGCCAAAGACACGTATCTTGACATCTTCATGATTATATTGTGAAGGACGACAATATTTATGGTATAAAAAAGGTGACCATCCTTAGATGTATAAGAGCCGAGTGCTTGGATCACCACGAGAAAAAGACAATTTTGAGTGGCCTCTTAAAACTGTGTCATGAAAGGTGTCATCCATGATGACTTGCACTTAAAATTTAAGAAATAGATGCGTGTTCAAGAATAATTAAAGAGTCCTCGAAAGTGACTTCTCGCGAGGAACTCTTGTAAGAAATGAAAGAAATGGAGTCGCCACTTAGACATGAAACTAATTCTAAAAATAGAAGAAGTAATCGAGAGCTAATGGAGATGGATATCACGGGAGGTTCTTGTCACGGGAGTAAATAGATGAATAACGGTGGATGCATGCCAAACAGAAAGCCAACGAAATGTCCGGTGCTAAAGATATGATGATGAAATGATTGGTGATATGACGAAAGATAAGGCAGTGAAAATATGAAGAGATGAAAGACGCCGGAAAATGTGATTCCTTGCGACGAGGGCTAATGAATGGCGAAGAATCAAAAAGATATAAAATGTCGTTAAGACCGAACGGAAAAAACTCTGTCTGACAACGGCGGCAAAAATGTTGTCGCACGGATTGTCCGAGCCACCGACAACGGCTCGGACTGAGAAGTACATCACCTTTATCCCCAATCTCTCTCTTTAAATTTTGTCTCCCTAGCGGTATAAGGAGGTAGACCCTTTTATAAATGAAGATAACAAATTCGAGACACGGCTAAAACATCAGATACTTGATAGAAATAGCGAGATTCCACGGATCAAATTAGATTTCACATTAGAGACCCGGTGCCTTGTGGAGTCAAACAAGATCTGGGTATGCAATTATAAACCCCGCTAGTGAATGATGACTAGCTGCTGTATGGAAACACGAATTGATCAATGATATTTTCTTGAGAATGCTACAACCATGAATGAAAATGCCAGATACTTGAAGGATTTTCGAAAACAAAAAATACTCCAATCTTAATCCGGTTCGAAAAAATGAAACTATCCACAGCCAAACTTAGATAAAAATTTTAAGGCTCAGTTGAACATAGAAAATTTGAAAATTTTTATATTTTGTTAGGATTTTTTTGAAATTTTTTATTTTTTTATTTTTTATGTCTAAATCTAAATCTAAAGAAAAGTTCTAAAATAAAATAAAAGTTAAAATCTAATTAAATCTAAAATCTAACTAATTTAAAACTAAAGGCTAGGCTAAACTAAATCAAAATTAAAACAATAAAAAAAAAATGAAATTACGATCCAAAACTAAACACCAACATCTAACACTATAAAAAAAAAAATCGAATTTAAAAAAAAAAAAAAAAAAAACGCACCTAAACTACGCTATCCCAAAACTTGATTAAATCAAAATTTAATTAAAAGTCTTAACTACAACTACACTAGCATAAATCGAATTCTAACAAAATGTACCTAACATAAACGCTAATTAAAAAAAAATCTGAATAAACTAACACTATCCACGTTAAAACAAAATCTATTTAGACCTTTCCACGCAAAATGAGACCGATCAATTTCATATGCGTTTGTCGTTTTATGCAATTAGCAGGTTGGAGCAGAGGACGGCTTTGCGGAACGGAGAACGGGGATGCCGGATTTAAATGAAGAAGCGTGCTGGCAATGCAAGGGAATCGATTGAGCAGATGTTTGAATGCAGGTTGAGGAGGGATGAAGGAATCGATGGCAAGGATGAACGTGGGTAGGAAATGCGGCTCAAATGCAGACAGGGACGTGGCAGATTCGAAGGGCAGAGAAAAAAATGCAGGACGGCAAGGGCTATGGGCGGATTTGGAAGGCGTATGCAGAGGAATGGATTGCAGATCGAAAGGGAGAGCTGAGGGTTACGCAGGACGTCAAGGGAAAAAAAGAAATCGATGGCAAATGGATTGAGAAAGAAAAATGCAGCGTGAGGAGAACAGTGGCTGGATGGCGTAAAGATGGACTGGCTTGGACGAATATGTAGAGGCGGCAGCCAAGGATTAATGCAGAGATGTGGAAATAGCGTGGGGAAGATTTTAAAGGCTGAGCGATGGAAATGGGGGCAGAGAGAAGTCGACGGAAATGAAGGAAAATCGAGAGATATGAGGGTAGCGTCTTCTGCCGTAGATAAACCCAGCACATTCAAATTCCCAGCAAAATCTAAAACTTCTTCAATTTATGCTCAGATTTATATGCTCCTTTAAATGATGTCCAGATTTCCCATGGAGGCAATTTGAGGCCAGATCTGTCTCTTGGGATCGGATCTGCCTCAAAAAATTCCTGAATAAACCCTGCAACCTACAAAACCAGTGAGATCCGAAAATATATATACACCAAAAATTTATTAAAACCCTTACAGTGCTAAAAAAATTTACAAATTTACAACTAATTTACAAATTTAAAACCCTCATGGTCAGATCTGAATCTATTTTAGCACGATTTTCAGAGATTTAAAGTTTTAGTGAGAGGCACAAGCCTTCGAAACCCTGCAAAATCACAAACATCGTAAGATAGACCCGGAATTTAACAAATAAAGAGCTTATCAGATTTATGTTTATTGGGAGTCGGTTGGTCCAACCGAAGACTTCCCCAGATGCCCAAAAAAAAAAAAAAATCCCTGCACACTTAGATCTGAATCTTAGGTGAATAGAGATTTAAGAAAACAACATGAGACCCTTAGAAAAATCAGAATGTTATTTTATAAACCCAGAAAACTGCACAAGATACCTGTATGCAGATTAATCCATGTAGGCCATCAACCATAAAATGCAAGAAACCAAGTAGCAGAGTTCAGAGACAATTCACCACATAGATCTGAGAAGGAACATCCAGATTTGTAACCCCAAAGTCTTTAGCTTTATTCCTCAAAAAGTTTACAAGAGCTTCTAAGAGCAAGTGCACGCTTCTGAGATCGGATGATTAAAAAATGAGAAAGATCTCTAAATTTATAGGACAAGATCTCTAACGGCTAGTTTGGATGATCCTCGTCAAAATAATCTCAACCGTCCAAAAGATTTAATTATCTTTTAATCCGGAGCGTTGAAATTAAAATTTTGGGGAAAAAACGAATTTATCACTTAATTCAATTTTAATTAACTCAAAAATATTATTTTTGAGTTAATTACCCCAAAATTTTGACCTTGACTTAACCACCAAGGCCCAAGGGTCCAATATTTTTTAAAATTCTCAATATTCCCTTGGCCTGGGGCTGTCAAAATCATTTTCCAAGGACCCACAAATTTTGCCTTTAAAGATTTAATCCTAATTTAGGACCCTAAATTAATTAAATTTCTGGTTTAAGATTTTATTAATTAATTGACCAAAAAATTTAATTAATTGACTAAGAGGGGATTATAATTATTTTTCCAACCCTCTTTTACATGAGATAATACATTTACATACATGAAGGGGGAAAACCCATTCGTATAGACTCTCAAATAAATACCCAATTCTGCGACTCAAAACATGATCTAGTAGACCAAGTAGCTCAAACTACTTTTACAAGGACTCGATAAAAAACACTAGGACTCACTTAGCATGCTGATGACAAAATCCACCCTAGCTTTGGGGTGAGGCTGGAGGGAAAAACTCTGCCAATCACTTTCGTGAATCAGTGAGACAAAAAACCTCCTAGGATGGAAGTCATCAACAACATACTAGGCTTACCTAGGTTGTTACATACATGGACGGTCTTACTTAGATCATTTACATCATAAAATGCAGAATGGGTTTACATCATTTATAACAATGTCAACTGTCGATGAAATCTGGATGATGGAATCTGAATGGCGCAACCACGTCGAACATGACGAATCCCATTTGAAAAAATGGGGGTGTACTGCTATGGGGTAGTTGACAAAGTGTGGTCAACATCTGGCTCTACTTGGGGACACGTTGTTTCATTGAAGGAATGTGAGAATCCAGAATCTGCATCCAAGCAACACACAAGATTACATAAGTAGCGTCCATCCAAATATCATCATATAACATTAAGCTCATGAAAGATAGAAACTCCTCTTTTATTTATTATTCTACTTAACATGAAAAGTAAATCTACTCTAACTACAAAATGAAATGCTGAAATAACAAGGTGTAAGGTTAGAGATACAATATAGAGGATGCCCTGTGGCATCAGATGTGCTCAATATAGTGTATGCTGAGCATTTGCCTGCTTTCAGGCAAGTCTGTTGGCTGCTTTTCAGATGTGCCATGTCCAATCTTGCTAATTGTAGGACTCTGTCTTATCCGAATGCCAAGCTGCTCTCGACCATCAGACGAATCAAACCGCTTACTTCTTCCTTTCTTCTTCTTTCTCTTCGTCTGAGTGAACTGTGATGTCAACAATGAGACTACTGTAGATTTCTTGTCCTTATCTTGAAAATGCTTGTATAAAACATCTGATGAGCCTGGACTGTGACCAATCTTATTCTCAATATACTCTGTTAAAGGTGACACATAAGCTTGGTGTTTCTCAACGTCCTTTGTAGCCATAGTTAACTCTTCCTTAATGGGAAAAGTGACCTCCATGTGATGAGATGGAAACTGCTTCAGCAAACTGGGAGGCCTATGATCTGTTGACAAATCTGACCTGGGTTGGAAATCTTGCATGTGTGATCTTTCCATTTTTTCCAACTTCTTTTGTATGGAACTCATCTCCTTGGCATGCATTTCTTCAATAGTTGACAAATTGTGTTGAAGAGACATCTGATTAGAATGATTAACTTCCATCATTTTTAACCTGTTTTCCATGACATTTATTTCCTGTGCATGACTTTATTCTAAGGTATTTATCCGATTCTGAAGATTGATCTGGTTAGCTTCCATGTTTTGAATCATTTTATCATTATCTGCTTTCATGGCCATGAAGAAATTTTGCATACAGTTCATCTCTTTCTTATGTTTTTCTTCTAAGGCCAATAACCTGCTCTGCATAGAACCAATTTCCCTGGCGTGATCCGCTATTATTTTTTCTTGATTAAGTTCCATATTCTTAATGATTTGAGCCTAGTTGGCCTCCATATTCTTGATTACCTGAGCTTGATGTAGCTGTATATCCTTAACCATCTGAATCAATTCGCTAACAAGATTCTTATCGTTGTCAACACTGGTTTGACAATTTGTTTCTGTTTCACCACTATCATGGGTTTGTGCTATTGTGGTACAAGTGGATTCGTCCTGAGAATTGTCTGGAAAACTCCTGTTGATAGCTGAATCTTCTACAAAATCAATTTTATTATTTTGCATAATACTCGAAACACAAGGCGAGTCATTTTGTTTTATATATTTATCTGTAAAAGCATTGATGATGTCTTGTAAACAATACTCTTCAGGACAATTTCGAAACCAATCGATAGCATCACCTTTTAAAGAATAGCCAAAGACACGTATCTTGACATCTTCATGATTATATTGTGAAGGACGACAATATTTATGTATAAAAAGGTTGACCGTCCTTAGATGTAATAGAGCAGTGCTTGGATCACCACCTGAGAAAAAAGGCAATTTTGAAGTGGCCTCTTCCGGCATGTCATGAAAGGTGTCATCCATGATGACCTGCTTAAAATTTAAGAAATAGATCCGTGTTCAAGAATAGTCAAAGAGTCCTCAAGAAGTGAACTTCCTAGCAGGAACTCTTGTAAGAAATGAAAGAAATGGAGTCGCCACTTGAACATGAAACTAATTCTAAAAATAGAAGAAGAAATCGAGAGATAGTAGATGGATATCAGGGAAGGATTCTTGTCTGGGAGTAATAAAATGAATAAGTGGAGTCGCCACCCAAACAAGAAGCCAACCAAAATGTCCAGGTGCTAAAGATACGATGATGAAATGATTAGAGATATGACGAAAGATAAGGCGATGAAAATATGAAGAGATGAAAGACGCCAGAAAATGTGATCCCTTGCGACAGGGTAATGAATGGCGATGAAAGATCAGAAGATTAGAAAATGTCGTTAAGACCAAGGACAGAAAAAACTCTATCCCCGGCAACGGCGCCAAAAAATGTTGTCGCACAGATTGTTCAGGGCACCGCGACAACGGCTCAGACTGGGGGCTGTCACCTTTATCCCCAATCTCTCTCTTTAAGCTGTCTCCTTGCAGGCTAAGGGAGGTAGACCCTGTTAGAAATGAAGGATAAATCCAGGAGACACAGCTAAAACATCAAATACTTGATAAAATTAACAGGATTTCACAGATCTAGATTAGATTTCACGTTTGATGATCAGTGCCTTATGGAGTCACACAAAATCCCATTATGCAATTATAAACCAGTAATGATGACTAACTGTTGCTTATTAAAACACGATTGATCAATGATATTTTCTTGAGAAAGATACAACCATGAATGAAAATGCCAGATACTTGAAGGATTTCCGAAAAAAACAAAAAATACTCCAATCTTAATCCAGTTCAAAAAAAAAAAACTATCCACATCCAAACTTAGATAAAAATTTTAAGGCTCAGTTGACCATAGAAAATTTGAAAATTTTTATATTTTTCTATTTTCTATTTTTTTAGGAATTTTTTTTTTTGAAACTTTTTATTTTTTTATTTTTTATGACTAAATCTAAAGAAAAGTTCTAAAATGAAATAAAATTTCTAATCTAAAAACTAAATTAAATCTGAAACTAAAAGCTAAGATTAAAATCTAACTCTAGAGTTAACTAAATAAAAATTAAAACTAAGTTGAAAAATTAAAATCTAAAAATAAAATATAAAATCTAAAACTAAACGTATAAAAACTAAAATAAATGAAACAAAATAAAATGAAACCTATCTAAATTAAACTTACGCTAACCTAGGAACTAAACAAAATAAAATACAAACGGAAGTCTAACTTACGCTATGAATCGAATGAAATCTAAACAATAACAAATCGAAATCGATACCCCAAAAAAAAAATTCAAAACGCAGATATGTAAGGGCTCAGTTTCTTGTGTGCGTTAATTCGCTATGCGTTTGTCGTTTTGTTCCTGCAGGTTCTACAGCGTGAAGGAGCTCCGACGGCGGCACAATGACGTGAAGAAAAAGTCGAATTTGAAGGCTGGACAATGAAACCTGGACGGCAGTGTGAAGATGCTGACGGGAATGCCGACGCAGCTTGAAGGCAGACTTGGACGCAGTTTGAAAATGGAGAATGCAGGTTAAACTGACGTGAGGAGCAGATGTTTGAATGCAGGTCGATTGCATAGGAATGGCGGCTCAAAGTTTCTTAATGCGCTTGTCGTTTTGTTTGAATTTTTATCATTGGCAGGAATCGACTTGAACCTAAACGAAATCAATCGATGTAGATATATTCAACCCCTCTTTTATGGTGCCACGAAGATAAGTCTGATGGATGGATCTGCAAGATTCGAAGAGCAGAGATGGACCAACAGCAGTGAGGATGCCTCATGTAGCAGTTTGCAGTTTGAAGAAAACCCAGTACACACCAACTTTACCCAGCAAGCCTAGAATTTAAAAGTTTTCCATCAAACTCTGATTTTCAATAATTTCTTCATTTATGCCCAGATCTCATGCTCAGATTTTATCCACAGTAGCAACTGAGGCCAGATCTGGCCCTTGGAGGCTAGATCTGCCTTAGATCTTAAAAAAAATTTTGATTTTGAACCTGCAACCTGCAACAATCAGTCAGATCTGAAGACACACACCAAGAAACAGTTAAACCCTCACACATAAATTACAAATTTACACTAATTTACAAATTTAAAACCCTCATGGTCAGATCTAAACCCGTTTTAGCACAGTTTTCAGAAGTTTAAAATTTAAGTGAGAGGCACAAGCCTTCGAAACCCTGCAAAATCACAAATATCGTAAGATAGACCCGGAATTTAACAAATAAAGAGCTTATCAGATTTATGCTTATTGAGAGTCGGCTGGTCCAACCGAAGACTTCCCCAGACGCCCAATCTTAAAAAAAAATTCCCTGCACACTTAGATCTGAATCTTAGATCGATAGAGATTTAAGAAAACAACATGAGACCTTTGTAGAAAAATCAGAATGTTATTTTATAAACCCAGAAAACTGCATAAGATACCTATATGCAGATTAATCCATGAAGGCCATCAACCATAAAATGCAAGAAACCAAGTAGCAGAGTTTAGAGAGAATTCACCACATAGATCTGAGAAGGAACATCCAGATTTGTAACCCCAAAGTCTTTGCTTTATTCCTCAAAAAAAAGTTTACAAGAGCTTCTAAGAGCAAGTGCACGATTCTGAGATCGGATGATCCAAGAATGACAAAGACCTCTAAATTTATAGGACCAGATCTCTAACGGCTAGTTTGGATGATCCTCGTCAAAATAATCTCAACCGTCCAAAAGATTTAATTATCTTTTAATCCGGAGCGTTGAAATTAAAATTTTGGGAAAAAACGAATTTATCATTTAATTCAATTTTAATTAACTCAAAAATATTATTTTTGAGTTAATTACCCCAAAATTTTGACCTTGACTTAACCACCAAGGCCCAAAGGTCCAATATTTCTTAAAATTCTCAATATTCCCTTGGCCTGGGGCTTTCAAAATCATTTTCCAAGGACCCACAAATTTTGCCTTTAAAGATTTAATCCTAACTTAGGACCCTAAATTAATTAAATTTCTGGTTTAATATTTTATTAATTAGTTGACCAGAAAATTTAACTAATTGATTAAGAGGGGATTATAATTATTTTTCCAACCCTCTTTTACATGAGATAATACATTTACATACATGAAGGGGAAAAACCATTTGTATAGACCCTCAAATAAATACCAAGTTCGGCGACTCAACATATGATCTAGTAGACCAAGTAGTTCAAACTACTTTTACAAGGACTCGATAAAAAACACTAGGACTCACTTAGCATGCTGATGACAAAATCCACCCTAGCTTTGGGGTGAGGCTGGAGGGAAAAACTCTGCCGATCACTTTCGTGAATCAGTGAGACAAAAAACCTCCTAGGATGGAATTCATCAACAACATACTAGGCTTACCTAGGTTGTTACATACATGGACGGTCTTACTTAGATCATTTACATCATAAAATGCAGAATGGGTTTACATCATTATAAAAACTGTTGACTGATGACTGATGATGGAATCTGAAAGGCGCAACCACGTCGAACATGACGAATCCCATTTGAAAAAATGGGGGTGTACTGCTATGGGGTAGTTGACAAAGTGTGGTCAACACACTCCATGAACGAGTTGATAGGACAAAGCTTTAAGGAGAATTTACCTATTTTTTTTGTTTGATAAATTTGTGGTCAAGGTTCCATGCTCTAAGTATTTCTGTATATCATAATACCATAGCACTGTCAGGCTTGTCTAAGGAAATTGTTCAACATTATACATCTCTATTTCCTGCTCCCATCCTGAAAGATCTTGCTCTGCAACATTCCTAGATTCTGTTGCAAGTTGACAAAGGCCACGATCCTTTATAATATGAACTAGATTAAACTACAAATCATATTCTTGTAAATATGTCATCCAATTTTCCCTATTTTCACCCAACTCTTTTTGCACGAAGAGTGTGTTGACCGCTATATGAGGCACATATTTGATCGTGTTAAATTTGAGGAGATAGGGTCTGAAATGCTTAACTTCATTGTATACAATGTAAGCTTTTTTATCAATGGCGGGGTAGTTCAGCTCTGACCCCTGTAATTCAGTACTCGTGAAATAAATAGGTTGTTCATTTCCTTCAAAATCCTTTTGTGTCAATATGGTCGCAATAGATGAATCTGAGGAAAAAGTATAAAGCAGGAAATCCTTTCCATAATCAATACTAAACAATGCATGCACATATCCAATAGCTTGTTTGATACGAGCGAAAACATTTTTTCCCCTTTTGTCCCATTTATAGATTCATCTTTATTTATCGTATCTTGCAATGGTTTAACTATCTAAGCGTAATCAGAGATGAACTTACGCAGGAAATTAATCTTCCCCAACAAATATTGCATAACCTTCTTGTTTATAGGGAACATGATCTGAGGTAGATTTTTGACCCTTTCCGGATCAACTTTGATTCCACTCTTTGCAATGATGTGTCCTTAGAGAGTAGCTTCGGATACATTGACGATGCTCTTCTTAGGATTGGGATAAATCCCATACTTGTGACATCACTCAAATATCTATTTTAGATGATGCACATGGTTTGATATTCTTTTAGAGAATATAATTACATCATCCAGATAGACTACTACGCTTTGACCAATCAGGCCATGGAAAGCAATGTCCATTGCTATCTGAAATGTAGTGCCAACAATAATAAGTCTGAATGGCATACGCTTAAAGGGAAAAGTTCCCAACTTGGTCCTCAAAGTTGTTTTGAGGTGGTTTGGTTATGCCACTAACACTTGATTATATCTAGATAAACCATCTAATAGTGAGAACATCTTAGACCCAGATATTGTTTAGAGGATATGTTCCATAGATGGCACCGAATAATTATCTTTGTATGATGCATGGTTGAGATTGTGAAAGTCAACTCATAACCTTATCTCACCAGAATTCTTCCAAACTAGAATGACCGCTCAAAAATTAAAGTGCTAAGAAATTCTCCAAACTAGAATGACTGGGTAGAGCTCGTCACCAAGATTCTGTCGCAATTCGTTTTGTCAAAATTTGACTTCGGATGAAGAAGTTATGACCTGTTGTCCATTTTCGAAAACCAGTAAAAAATTTGTAGAATAGTGACAGATTGATGACATGGCAGTCCAATCAGCACTCTAGGTATATCCAGTGAATATTCTCCAATTTTAGCGCAATGAAACTGTGACAAGTGCCATAGTCAGATTTTCCAGTGAACTTTGGAAGTGAAATTTTTTTACATCTATTCCTAAGGTTGAAGGAGATTTCTTTTTTAGGTTGGAATAGTCCAACCAGAGCTCGACACGTGGTGCATCTAGGGGCTGCCACATGCCCCCTCTGGTGGACCCATCCAACCTTGGGACTGTTGAAATTTCTGAATTCATTCGATTTCCATAGTTCTAGACAAATTTATTATATTCGGGCTCTAATCTAAGGTTTAACTATTGGTCAGGAGATATATATTATGGGTCGAAATAATTTTCATTATATTAAGGTTTAAACCTTATTACATGCCTAACGGAGTTATTATTTGGCAAACATGTTATATAACCTATGATGTCTATGGTGGACAGACTCTATATATGGCAGAGACTTGTTATATAACCTATGTTATTTATGGCAGAGACTCTATCTATGGTGGACAGACTTTATAAATGGCAGAAAAACTTTATAAATGGCAGACATATTTATCATCGAAGGTTTATAACTATGGTGGGGAGCAAACTGAGGTTATGGATATAATCCAAGGTTGAAACACAGGTCAATGGATTGCAATGCATATCAAAATATTGGTGTGGGGGTCAGGGTCTAACCCACGACCTCCCTCGCACTATTCCTCCGCCTTATCGTCTCTCCTACATGATGGGTCTTAACCCATATAGACCTCCATCGCTACTTATGTTTTGATAGCACCGACGACGGGGGTTGGAGGGGGCCAGCCCCGCGAGTCAGCCCCCTCCCATATGGCTTCAAAAGATGACCACAGGCGAAGGCCTATTAAAATGGTATGATTATGTTACACTAAACCTTGTTTAATTAACGTGTAATCCATGTTTAAAGCCTAAGCTAATCCAATGTTCAACCAACGGATACTGCGTAGTTAATGACATGCTTATCTTAATTAAGTCGTCATTAAATGCTAGTTAATCCACACTTTAACTGGAGATAATGTTAGAGGCAGTGCCTTTTTAGGCGGATTTCTCTAAAAATAGCAGGGTTTGCTGGATTCTTTCCAGATTTGGTGGAGAAATAGTAGGAAAATTTATTTTTTCCATAACTGAGCCCATTTTTGACCAATTTTGGCATATAAAGAGTCATTATTGGTATTTTTTGATGTTTTGGAGCCATTGGAGAAGGTTGCAGAGGAAACAGGAGATTGTAAATATAATTTTTGCACAATTGAAGCTAATACAAAGGTCCATGCCATTGAAGTTGGACCAAGGAGATGTAGCCCAACAGGGGTGAACTCCTTCATTAAAACAATGTGTTATTGATTCAGTTGTCATGGTTTTCTGTGTGTTTATATGTTTTTGTTCAACATTCAGTTTCCATGCTTTTATGTTCATGAATTAAACTTAATCTCCACAAATTTACTTGTTTATTAATCATAAGAACTTCCATAAACCCTTTTACAAGAAGCAAACATTAACAATTTTAATATAAATAAGAAATTGATATTAGTAGAACAAAAAAAAACAATCAAATTCAGATCAAGATGGTATTAGAGCAAAGGTTATTTGCTTGTTTTTCTTGAGATTTGTGCAAGAAGGGTTTTAATAGTTGCAATTTTGTGATGCTTACAAGGTTGAAGTTGCATAGAGGAGAAGGGAAGCTATTGGTTGCTAGTACTGATTTTAGGACCAGAAGAAGGAGATATGAAAGAGCATCATCTTCACCCAAAGTTCCACTCATAGTTGCACTTGAAGCACCGCAAGTTCCATCTCTAGAAGTTGAGATTGAATAGGTACAAATTGCACAAGAAGCTAAGTTGATTAAAGAGGTACAAGCATTAGAAGCTGAGCTTGAATCCTTAGCCATCATGTCAGGTGTTGGAGAGACTCAAGGAAATTCAGAAGAGGAAGGTGTCAAGAGAGACTTCAATGACATTAAGACGATGATCAAAATCATGTTTGATGCATTCACTGCTGAAAGGTCAGGAAAAGGTTTTAAGCCTCCACATGGAGAAGTAACTTCAGATGATAATAATTATGAAGAGATGAGTTCGAAGGGAAGTGGAGGAAAGCCACCTCCATATCCACCATCCTCATCCTCATCATATTCATCATCATCATCTTCCACTTCCACCAAAAAACCACCCACACTCATTCAAAAACCCCAAAAGGAAAAAATCCATTACTCAAATTGAACATTAAGTTTGAAATTCTCATGTACAATGGTGAGGTAAATGCAGAGAAGTTGGACAATTGGATCCGTTAATTGGAGGTTACTGTAGAATTCAAAATCTACAAGAGAACGACATAAAGATCTAGTTGGCTTCATTGAGGCTAGAAGGAGAAACACTAGTCTGGTGGGAAGCAAGGACTTAAGAGGAAATGTGAATCCATGATAAGATATCCATTTCTTGAGTTGAGTTTATTTCTTCAATTAAAATAAAGTTTCATCCATTAGCCTATATGCAAAAACCAATTATGAGTTGGAAAAACTTTAGGCAACTCAAGGGCCAAAGAGTTCAAGAGTATACCCAAGAGTTTAGAAAGAGGGCTTTGTTGTTAGGAGTAAAATTGAATTCCCAAGACACACTCTTGAAATACATTGGGGGTTTACATTCCTATTTGAAACATACTATTCTTATGTTTAACCCAAGCAATTTAGATGAAGTATGTGTGAAAGCCACGCATCTTGAAGCAAGGGGAAAGAACATTCAGGAAGAGGGTAGTAAGAAGAAGCCATTCAAGGGTAAGGGAAAAGAGAAGGGAGGAAAATGGAAGGGAAAGAAGAATGCAAGTGTTAAGAAAGAAGGGGAGAAAACTACACACAAACATTGTTCCAAAGAAGGGCATGATGAAGCCCACTGTTGGAAACTACATCCCTAACTAAGGTCTGAGAAACCAAACAACACGGGGAAACAAAAGATGATTGCCACCACACAACATGATCTTGGATCCGATTCCAGCCCATGAGACCAAGATCGTAGCCATGGTCAAAAAGGAAAAATAAGCCATAGCAAGTACTAGTTCCTCAAATTGTCACAACAACACTCCAAATGAAGACACAAGGATATAATTGTTCCATGTAAGGGTGATTTCAAATCATACAAAGATTGATGCATTTTTTGATAGTGGGTCACAAGAAAACCTAATTTCATAAGACTTGGTCAAAAAGCTTAACCTTGAAACCATACCACATCATAAACCATACCATTTGAGTTGGATAGTTAAGAATGCCAATTTACAGGTTACAAGGAAATGCATATTTCGATTTTCCGGGATTATCTTGGGAAGTCCATATTTGTAGGACATGAAAGTAGTATTTTATCACCATGAGAACAAATATAATTTACTTAAGGATGGGGTGGAGTATATTGTGCTTCTCATGATCAAGAAAAAGGATGATATTGACTATGAATCTTTTGAAGGTTGCGATGAAAAATTAAAATCTGATTTGATTGATGTGGTAAATCAGCATGGCGATATGTTTCAAGAATCAAGTGGGTTACCTCCCAAGAGGGGAATTCAACATGAGATTCAGCTGCAACGGGATGTTCCACTTCCAAAAATTTGTATGTATCACATGTAAATTATGGAGAGTTTGGAAATCAAGAATAAAATCCAAGAATTGCTGAACAAAGGTATTATACACCCATCTACTTCGCCATGTGGTTCACTAATTGTTTTGGTACTAAAGAAGGACGAGACTTGGAGCATGTGCATAGATTTCCGTGCATTGAATAAAATCACGGTAAATAATCACTATCCACTCCCACACATTGATGATTTTCTTGATCAATTAAGGTATGAAAATTATTTCACTAAGCTAGACTTACGAAGTGGTTATCATCAAGTTAGAATAGCTGAGGAGGACATTTGGAAAACTGCATTTAAAACTAGACAAGGATTGTTTGAGTGGCTAGTTATGCCATTCAGTCTAACAAATGCTACATCTACTGTCATGAGAGTTATGAATGATGTTCTAAGACCATTTCTAGATGACTTCGTCATTGTTTACTTAGATGATATTTTGATATTTAATAAATCAAGAGATGAACATTTCATGCATGTGAACAAGGTACTTGATGTCTTGAAAAAAGAGCAATTGTTTTTAAAGATGTCAAAGTGTGAGTTTGGAAAGACTTATTTAGTGTATTTGGGACACATTGTTGGAGGAGGTGAGTTGAAGATAGACCCTTCCAAAGTAGAGGTCATTCTGAATTGGTCCAATACCAATATAGTTACATAGGTAAGAAGCTTTCTTGGGGTAGCACAGTATTGGAGGAAATTCATTGCTATTTTTTCTTCCATTGCAACTCCGTTACATGCATTGAAAAGTGTCAAGAAATTATTCCATTGGGGAGATATGAAGAAAAAATCATTTGATGCTTTAAAAAAAAAGATCAGTTCAACACCGATATTGGCTCTTCCGGATCTTAGACAACCATTTGAGATCCAAACAGATGCAATTTATTACACCATGGGAGAAGTTCTCATGCAACATGGTAAGCCTATTTCATTTCATTCTGAAAATTTTAATGGAGCTGTGACTAAATATCCCACCTATGAAAAAGATTTATATGCATTGGTATAAATTTTAAAGAAATGGAAGCACTATTTGATGGGGAAAGAGACCGTTATCCATACCGACCATCAGCCATTACAGTACTTATAATAACAATCAAAGTTGCAGCAATCAAGACATTTCAGATGGATGGGATTTCTACAAAAATTTCATTTGGTTATTAGGTATAAAAATGGAATCTACAATAAGGTAGATGATATGCTCTCTAGGCCTATTGTAAATTCATCTATTATATTCAAACACAATTCAGTTATGCATGAAATTTACATTGAACAATATGCATATGATAGTGATTTTCAAGATGTGTATGAAAGCTTGAGTCAAGGAAACCAGGTTGAAGAGTTAGATTATTATGTGCATAACAATTTGTTTTATCACTTGGGAAAGTTATGTATTCCATAGGGAGAAAGAAACAATATCATAAGGGAGGTGCACACTTCATTGATTGCTGGACATTTCAATGTAGGAAAGACTGTAGCGAATCTCCAAAGGTATTGTTATTGGCCACACATGATTGATAATGTATCTTCTTATATTAGAGGATGTTCTTTGTGTGAAATAAGTAAGCCTAGTAATAGGAAACTTGGATTGTACACTCCACTTTCGGTCCCTTCACATCCTTGGGAGAGTATCTCAATGGATTTTGTAGGAGGTCTTCCAATGCTAAGGAAAGGAAAAGTCATGATTACTAGTATGTTGTTGTAGATAGATTCAAAAAAATGTGTCTTTTGATGCCATGTAAAAAAAAAATTACAGTTGAACAAACAGCTCATCTTTTCTTTCAAAATGTATGGGTTCATTTTGGTCTTCCTACTTCTATTGCAAGTGATCAAGATTCCCAGTTTTTTGGGAATTTTTTGTCAAAATTGTGGGACATGATGGACACAAAGTTGAAGAAGAGTACAAAATTTCATTCGAAAAAAGATGGTCAGATCGAGGTGGTTAATAGGATAGTCATTCATCTTCTTAGTAGCAAACATCCCAAGTTGTGGGATGAGTAGTTGCATTACATTCAACATGCATACTACAGGAAAAGTATTCTTCCACAAACACATCGCCATTTGAGGCATGTTGGGTACTTGCCAAGATCATCTTTGGACTTCATCTTTGAGAAAGATGTCGCTATAGATGGTCATAGTGACATATATAAGGCAAGGAAGTTCATTGAGCAAATTCAGTTGGTACATCACACAGTGCAAGAACAACTTGAAAAGAGTCAAAGAAACTACAAGGCAAGGCATGATAAACACCGTGTTGATCACAAATTCCATGTTGGAGATGAATTTTGGTTATATATTAGCAAATAAATATTGAAAGGGGAAGGTAAAAAGCTTAAGCTAGTCCATTATGGTCTTTTTAAAATTCTGGAAAAGATTGGTAGCAATGCATTTAAGCTAGGTTTACCTCCTTATATGAAAATATATTCTGTCGTTAATGTTTAGAATTTGAGTTTGTTTGAGCCTCCTTTGATTGATGATCAAGGAGAGCATGTTCAACTGCCATCAATAGATGATTTATCGCTAGAATATCTTGATGAAATTCAGCAAGATCTCATAATTGACAGAAGAACCAGAACTTCAAGGAGAGGGAATGTCGAATACCTCAGAGTGGGACTCAAGGGACAAAATCCTTCCAATCCCAATTGGATGGAGATTGAAAGGGTGAGGGAGATGTAGCCTCACCTGTTGAAAAATTGATAGTATCTTTTGGGGTCCAAAAGGCTTCTTGTGGGGAGGAATGATCAAAGGCTCATTATTTAGCTCAAAAATGAAAGTGCTCAGAAATGATCCAAACCAGAACAACCACATAGAGCTCGTCGCCATGATTCTGGCACAATTCGTTTCTTCAAAATCTGACTCTGGATGAAGAAGTTATGACTTGATGTCTGTTTTCCCAAACATGTAAAAAATTTGCAAAACAGTGACAGACTGATGACATGGCAGTCTAGTCATCACTCTAGGTATATTCAAGGAATATTCTCCAATTTTAGCCCAATGAAACTATGACAAGTGTCACTATCAGATTCACCAGTGAACTTTGGAAGTGAAATTTTTTTACATATATTCCTAAGGTTGAAGGAGAACTTTTTTTTAGGTTGGAATAGTCGAACTAGAGATGGACACATGGTTTAGCCAAACGCTGCCACGTGCCCCTTCTGGTGGACCCATCCAACCTTGGGACTGTTGAAATTTCCAAATTCATTCAATTTCCATAGTTCTGGACAAATATATTATATTTGGGCTCTAACCTAAGGTTCAACTGTTGGTCAGGAGATATATATTATGGGTCGAAATCATTCTCATTATAATAAGGTTTAAACCTTATTACATGTCTGGCGGAGTTATATTTGGAAAACATGTTATATAACCTATGCTATCTATGGCAGAGACTCTATCTATGGTGGATAAACTCTATCTGTGGCAGAGACTTGTTATATAACCTATGCTATCTATGGCGGAGACTCTATCTATGGTGGACAGATTTGATATATGGCGGACATATTTATCACTGAAGGTTTATAACTATGGTGGGGAGAAAACCAAGGTTATGGATATAATCCAAGCTCGAACCACAGGTTAATGGATTGCAATGGGTATCAAAATATTGGTGCGAGGGTCAGGGTTGAACCCACAACCTCCCCCGTGCTAGTCCTCCACCTTACTGTCTCTCCTACATGATGGGTCTTAACCCATATAGACTTCCACCACTACTTATGTTTTGACAACGTCGACGATGGATGTTGGAGGGGGCTAGCCCCCTCCATATGGCATCAACAAATGACCGCGAGCGAAGGAATATTACAGCGACGAAATTATATTACACTAAACCTTGTTTAATTAATGTGTAATTTGCGTTTAAAGCCTAAGCTAATCCGAAGTTCAACCAATGGATAACTGTGCAGTTAATTACGTGCTTATCCTAATTAAGCCGTCATTAACTGCTAGTTAGTCTGCACTTTAATTGGCGGTAAAGTTGGCGACATCACCTTTTTAGGCAAATTTCTCCAAAAATAGCAGGGTTAGCTCGATTCTTTTGAGATTTGGAGGATAAATAGTAGGAAAAATTGTCTTTTCCATAACTGAGCCAATTTTCGACCAATTTTGGCGTAGGAAAAGTCATTCTTGGTAGTTTTTGATGTTTTGGAGCCATTGGAGCAGTTTGCAAAGGCAACATGAGACTGTAAATAGTTTTTTTTCACAATTGGAGCTAATACAAAGGCCCATGCCATGGAAGCTGGACCAAGGACATGTAGCCCAGGAGGGGTGAACTCCTTCATCAAAATAATGTGTTATTGATTCAGTTTTCATGGTTTATTGTGTGTTTATATGTTGTTGTTCAACATTTAGTTTCCATGCTTTTATGTTCATGAATTCAACTTAATCTCCACAAGTTTACTTGTTTATCAATCATAAGCACTTCCACAAACCCTTGTACAAGAAGCAAACATTAGCACTTTTAATATAAATCTGAAACTGATATTAGCACAATAAAAACTAACAATAAAATTCAGATCAGACCTTAAAAATGATCCATGAATCCAATAATTTCCTTAATTCCTTTTGGATTAGGGGCTCAAGCGTTGGATAAATTTTCCTTAGATTTTGTTGAAATGGCGTCACCCCTTATTTAATGGGAATGACATGTTAGATAATGCGAGTGTCATATGTATTTAAATCCTCCTAAATCTATGCAAACACATCATGGGAATGTTTGAAAAGGCAGATGGATGATTGTCCTTATTGTGGAGAACAACATGTACCGAGGTTTACATATTTTAGATTGTCTTGAGTTCCCAAGTTGACTTGTTCATATGAAGCCTTTGAGTTTTGAGTCTTAGTATTAATTGTTCCTCTAAACCGGTTTTGTAGGCCATCTAGTTTTTCTAGGGAAACTACATATTTGGGCATAATATTTCCTTCATTGCATCAACTTCTTCCTGCAAAGCCTTTTCATGCTCATATTCTTCGATGGACGCATATTTAAACACATCTGCATTAGCCATAAAATGCAGTATCTTTTAGTTGTCATTGAAAACATGAAAATTAGTTATGTTACGAAGGCATAGATGGTCTATATATAATTTATATAGAAAAACCATTTGTCAAAGGAGACATTCTTGCAACTGCATTAGATAATGTGTCTGCGGAAACATTTCTAATTCTAGGAACATAAATAATATTTAAAGCTTTAAAATAAGTAATAAGTTATCATACCTCATGTTGGTAGTTTTTCAAATTATGTGAAACATAGTGGATAATGTCTCGTACCTGGTGAGTGACCACTTCTGAGTCACCAATTACCTTGAGCAGCTCTACCTTTAGTTCAATGGCTTGCTTTAATCCAAGAATGAGTGCCTCATATTCGACAATATTGTTTGTGCACTCTAACTCCAAGAAACATGATAGGATATAATTCTTGTTATATGGGTCTATGAGAATGAAACCAACTCCAGAGTCATCCTAAGTTTTTGAGACATCGAAATACAAGGTGCAAATATAATTAACTACTAAACTAGTTCCTATACTATAATTACTATTTGCATCTATGTTATACGATTCATTAGCACCAGTTGGAGTACAAGGTGTTGAAGTTCAACAAGAAAATGGAACACCTACACTAGTGTGGGACCAGTAGTTCCAAGCAGCACCTACACTAGTGTGGGACCATAGGTCTTAGCATCACCTACACTAGTGTGGGCTAAATTTTGTGCATGCCTATTTTAGTTATCCCTTAATTAAGATGGACAATAAAATGTAATCTAATCTCAAAATAACTTGTAATAGTTAACTGAGTGTGATAAACTCAGTTAACTCATGAATTTTGAGTTAAGGGTAGTTGGTGAGGCATGTAGAGTAATTCTAGTTGTAACTGAGTTCTAAGTGCAATGGTGCATTAGTTAATGCAGGTTGTAATTAGTTTAACTCAGTTAAGAGAGTTAAAGTCAATTGTGCTAGTTGTAACTGTTTGTTACACTAGTGAGAGATCAAGTGAATTAAATATTATTTCATTCACAATCAGCGATCTCACATGCAACTTAGGATTTACTATTATTAGCTGCATGCATGTCAGTTCCAGTGGAGACCCAATTGAGATCTAGGTGAAATGGAAGTTGACTATCAGTTGTAGGATTATTGGGTTGCACCCATGCAACCAAAAAACCATTGGATTGCCCATGATCCTTACGCAGTCAAGGAAGACCAAAATTCCTAAATAATAGGGATTGCATTCCACATGAATTGCGCAAGCAAGGCAGGCTGTTTAGAGGTTGAGAATTGGCTAAGTGTTGGTCAGTTTTGTCCAGGACAGTGTGAGACAATGAGCTAAGTACAAGAGGCTCTTGTGAGAAGAGTTGTATGTAATTGTTTCATGTATCCATGCTGAATATATAATAGAAGATAATTGGGTTTTGAGCAGCAAGCTTTCCTTGGGAAATTATCTGTGTTGTGGTTTTTTTGATTCTTCTTTGCTTCATGTGATTGAAGATTGTGTTTTTAATTCCACAATTGATTTGTAGAAGTGATTCAGTAGCTAGCTTTTGTACATTGTTATATCGGATTGAATCCATGATATATATATATATATATATATATATATGTTGTATAATTTCTACATGGTATCGGAGCACAGGAAATCACAATAGTGGAGGAGGAGCTAAGTTTGTGACTGAATAGAATTCGAATTTGCAGAAGATTTTCTTGGTGCTACAGCTGATTCAGGATCGAAATGGCTTTCAATGGCTTGATATTGAAGTATGAACTTAAGGGCAACTCTAACTATATTGCTTGGAAAGACATGATAGAGGCAGTACTTGAAGACAATGGCTTGAAGGAATTCATTGGAAATGATGCTCCTAAACCCATGGTGGCAGATGATGCAAATCTTGATGCATGGAAAAAGAAAGTGGAAAATGCGAGGAGGATCTTACTGGAGGGAGTATGAGACCCCATTGTCTCAAGTCTCCATGGAAAAGCCACACCATATGCAATGTGGAAAGCTTTGAAAAATCTATTTCAGAGTAGCAGTGACCATAGGAAATTGGCACTGAAAGATAAACTCAGGAAGACCAAGATGGAGAAAGGCGACTCCATGAAAAAATATTTAACAAAGTTTGTCCAATGTTGGGATGAGCTAGGGAGCATTGGAATTATTGTCGTTGATGATGATTTGGTGAGCCTAGATCTTCTAGGACTTCCCAAGAGTTGGCATAGTTATCAGGACTCCTTCAATGGAAGGGAAAAACTGCCACATTGGGAATGACTTTGGTTGGACTTGGTGCAAGAGGAGTTCAGACGGAATACCAGATATGGGTCTTCATCTAAGAATAAAGATGAATTATATTATTCTTTGGCTGCCAAGGCGAAGAAGGGGAAAGGAAAGAAATTCCATTCCAAATCTGAGTCCAAAGGTGGCAAGTAGCACGACATGTCCAGAGTGAAGTGTTTTCATTGTCACAAGCATGGGAATTATGCTACTAACTGTCCATAAAAGAAGAAGAACAAGAAGGCTTCAGGATCTATAGTTGGTGAGGCTTTGGCCTCGTAATTTGAGCTTGACTTCTCACTCATGGAATGCATGGTGTCAAGTGCAATGGGATAGGTGTGGTATTTTGATAATGGTTCATCCTTTCACATGATGGGAGACAAAGAAATTTTCAGTAGCTTGGAGGAGATGGACCTCCAGATGCATATCGAAATGGGTGATGACGATCAGTACAGTGCTACTAGGATTGGTACCATTACCTTCCAGGGATTGGTACCATTACCTTCCAGAGACATTTAGGTAAACCCTTTCAATTAAAATATGTAATGCATGTACCAGGTTTGAAGAAAAGTTTGGTCTCAGTTTCACTGTTAGAGGATAGAGGCTATGATGTTTTTAGTGAAGGAAAAACTTTCCTGTGACACAAAACAACAAGACAAGCCAAGGATATTTGGATTTGAGTTAATAATCTCTGTAAATTGGATGTAGGTGGATGCACAACATTGATGGGTAAGGCGGAAAAAGTGGTGATTCAGGATGAGGGTGAGTTATGGCATAGGAGATTGGGCCATCTTCACCATGGAGCCTTAAAACTCATGCAACAGATCTCTACTGGTCTTCCCAAGGGTACACTTGCGAAGTTAGACACATGCAAGGGATTTACTATGGGAAAATATGTAAAGGCCACCTTTCATGACAAGGAGAACCGAGCCTCGGGGATCCTTGAGAGAGTTCACTCAGATGTGTGTGGAACATTCTTTGTTGCTTCGACAACAAAGCATAAGTACTATGAGATATTTGTTGATGAATTTTCTCAGAATTATTGGATCTATTTCATGCAGAAGAAAGATCAGACGTTCTCAAAGTTTCTTGAGTTCAAATCACTGGTGGAGAAAGACACGAGCAATCAAGTGAAGGCTCTTAGGAGAGACAATGGTGGTGAGTACATCTCCAATGAATTCAAGAACTTCTGCAACAAAGAATGAATTTGGAGTGAAATGATAGCACCTCATAACCCACAACAAAATGGGGTCGCTGAAAGAAAGAAAGAAATGATTGTGGGTGCATCAAGAGCGATGTTGCATGATTAGGGCCTATCGATGCATCTGTGGGCGGAGGCATGCAACACAATAGTATTTGTGCAAAACTGTTGTCCTCATAGCATACTTAGCATGAGTACACAAGAAGAGGCTTTTACCAGTAAGAAACCTGATGTTTCAATTTTTAATATTTTTGGCTCATCTATTTATGTGCATGTGACCACAGATGCCTGGAAGAAGCTGGAACCAATAGCTGAGATTGGGATTTTTGTGGGGTACACTGAAACTCCCCACAACTATCGGGTGTATTTTCCAAACAACAGAATGAATGTTGTGTGACTGGATATAAAATTTGATGAGGAGAAAGCCATGCAATTGTCCCTTGAGAGGGAGTTGGATTTGCATGCAGAGGAGGAACTCTTGGTTCCAAAGAATGAACCTCAAGATGTAGAGCAGCCACATGCAGAGGATCATGGAGTGGCAGAAAGCACTCATGCAGAGCCATCCACCAGAAATGGTAGAAGGCGCATCACAGAAGCTGATAGATTGATACTTGATGCAATAGAGAATGTAGGAGCCCCTACTTCACAACGCAGGCAGAGACAGTCTCCAGACAGGTTTACTCGATACATGGCTCTTAAGTGTATTGTGACAAAACCATCTTCCTTTCAGGAGGTAGTGCAGCAACCAATTTGGGTCAATGTAATGGTGGAGGAGTATGACTCATTGTTGAGAACAGTGCATGGGAGATTATCCCAAGTCCGGTCGGTAAATCAATGGTTGGATATAGATGGATCTACAAGGTAAAGCAAGCTGTTATTTGGAGTGTGGAGAAGTACAAGGCCAGATTTGTGGCCCGGGCATTCTCACAGAGTGAGGGAATCAACTATGATGAGAATTTTGCACCAGTTGCAAGGTACTCTTCCATTAGATCCATCCTTGCACTCTCAACACAGATGGGGTGGCGCATTCATCAGATGGATGTGAAAACTATGTTTCTCAATGGAGTTATTGAGGAAGAAGTGTACATAGAGCACTCAGAAGGTTTCGAGATATTTTACAGTGAGTCACATGTGTGTCGACTCAAGAGAGGACTATATGGGCTGAAGCAAGCACCTCATGCTTGGTACACTTGGATTGAAAACTATTTCATCGTACTAGGCTTAACCAAAATTGAAGTTCATGCAAACCTGCACCAGATTGTGGTTGAGGGTAAGCTATTGGTTATTTTGTTTTATGTTGATGATCTAATTTTGATTGGTGATGAGCAGTTGATACACCGATGCAAGGAGGATATTGCAATGGAGTTCGAAATGAAGGACATGGGACTCCTTCATTATTTCCTTGGTTTGGAAATATGGCAGCGGGATGGTAAAATTTTTGTTTCTCAATGTAAGTATGCCAAAGAGATACTGGGTAAGTTTCACATGGAGAGCTGTAAACCCATGGATAGACCTCTTCTAGGAAATTGGAGGAAAGAGGATGCTGCTTCTGGAGAGGTAGTGGATGTTATTGTCTACAGGAAGTTAGTTGGTTCACTGATGTATTTAGTGAACACCAGACCAAACATTTTCTACGCAGTTAACCAGCTGAGTCAAGTTATGGTTAAGCCTACCAATCTCTTTTGGAAGGCAGGGAAGCATGTATTAAGTTATCTGGAGGGGCACATCAGAGTATGGATTAGGTACATACAGACAGAGGGAGTGAAGATTCAAGGCTTCACAGATGCATATTGGGCAGGCAGTCCATCAGACAGAAAGAGAAAATTGGGAGGGATCTTCAGCATAGGATCGACATCAGTTTCTTGGTACAACAGGAAGAAACGATCTGTGGCACTCAGTTCAGTGGAGGTAGAGTACATGGTAGCAAGTCAAGCTGCATGTGAGGCCATTAGGATGAGAAATATCCTATTTGGTTTGTTTGGTTCTCAGATGAATCCGACAATGATCCATTGTGATAATCAGAGTTGCATTAAACTCTCAATTAATATTGTGTTTCATGATATATCCAAGCACATATACATTTGGTACCACCATCTCAAAGATTGTGTGCAGAGGTGCATAATTTTACTTCAGTAAATTCCCACAAAAGATCAGGATGCAGATATTATGACGAAGGTGCTCACCGGGAGAAAAGTCGAATACCATAGAGACAGGATCGGGGTGAAGGATAATCCCTTTCTTGTTGAGGAGTGTTGAAGTTCAACAAGAAATTGTAGCACCTACACTAGTGTGGGACTAGGAGGTCCAAGTAGCACCTACATAGTGTGGGACCACAGGTCTTAGCAGCACCTACACTGGTGTGAGCTAAATTTGGTGCATGTCTATTTTAGTTATCCGTTAATTAAGATGGACAATAAAATGTAATCTAATCTCAAAATAAATTGTAATTGTTAACTGAGTGTGTTAAACTCAGTTAACTCATGAATTTCGAGTTGAGGGTAGTTGGTGAGGCATGTAGAGTAATTCTAGTTGTAACAGAGTTCAAAGTGCAGTGGTGCATTAGTTAATGCAAGTTGTAATCAGTTTAACTCAATTAAGTGAGTTAAAGTCAATTGTGCTAGTTGTAACTATTTGATACACTAGTGAGAGATCAAGTGAATTAAATATTATTTAATTAACAATCAGTGATCTCACATGCAACTGAGGATTTACTATTATTAGCTGCATGCCTGTCAGTTCCAGTGGAGACCTAGTTGAGATCTAGGTGAAAGGGAAGTTGACTATCAATTGTAGGATTATTGGGTTGCACCCATGCAACCAAACACCCATTGGATTTCCCATGATCCTTGCGTAGTCAAAGAAGGCCAAAATTAATAAATAATAGGGATTACATTCCACATGAATTGTGCAAGCAAGGCAGGTTGTTCAGAGGTTGAGAATTGGATAAGTGTGGTTAGTTTTGTCTAGGACACTGTGAGACAATTGGCTGAGTACAGGAGGCTCTTGTGAGAAGAGTTGTATGTAATTGTTTCATGTATCCATGCTGAATATACAATAGAAGATAGTGGGGTTTTTAGCAGCAAGCTTTCCCCGGGAAATTATCTGTGTTGTGGTTTGATTGATTCCTATTTGCTTCATGTGATCGGTGATTGTGTTTTTAATTCCGCAATTGATTTGTAGAATTGATTCAGTATCTAGATTTAGTACATTGTTAGATTAGATTGAATCCATGATATACATATATGTTGTATAATTTCTACACAAGGAAGGAGCTCAAACTATCTATCTGGTGGGACAGGTGACGACTGTGATTGATAACACCCGTGATCAATTTCCAAGAAACAATTTCCAAATATTACGTTTGCAAAACCAACATGCTTATTATGCCCCTCATGTGGTGTTACATTATATTGCATGTAGGGTTCACTTTCCACTCGAATTTGGTTGTTTCTACCCTTGTATGGAATCCATAAGTGTGACCAATATGTTGCGAAATACACTTGTAACTTACTAGATCAGTCTCTACTTAAGAGAAAGCCATAAGATTTAGGGATGTCCACAATTATAATGTTTATGCATTTGTGTACCCTTTGGTGTGATGAAAAATGGATAATAACATTCTTGAGTTCAACAATGGTCTAGACAAGTGATATGTCCAGTGTTGAAAAATGTAGCAAGAAATTATCAATTTGATTTTGCCTTCATTAAACTGAGAAAATTTGAATTTCCACATCAAAAAAAATCTTAGATGCAACTTGTGTGACATGGCTTGTGTCATGCAATTTACTTAGTAAATTCAAGTTGGAGGAGTTAGAGTTCAATTAAGCATGTGTGATTGTTATTTTGTAGCAATCAAGGTGAGTTATCTAAGGTTGTTTTTGAGTTAAACTAGTTCTAACTGTTGAAGGAACTAGTGGAGGGTCAGTTGTGCAATGGGACTTTATTCAAACTCAGTGATCATCCAATTAAATGATCAATCAACCCAAAATATCTAGTGCATGCAGAGAATTCAATTTCCCTAGGTTTGGTGGAGATTCCAAGGTAGTGTAACATAAGTTGTAGACTAGTCTTGCATGTACATATGTTAAATGTAGTCAAATGATTAGCCTAAGGAATTTCACAATCCATTTTGGAGAAATTACTAAACCATAGGGGGCAAATTTCTCAAGGAACAATGCAAGGAAATAGGGGCTCAAGTAGAGACAACAATTGACTAAGTCTGGGTCAAAGCTTCTTAGTGATAATAGAGATAGGCTATGCACTTGTAGGTTGTGATAAATTGAGCAACACAATTGTAATACATATTTATTCATTAGATTAATGCAAACAGACATTGGGGTTTTTAGAAAATTACTTTCTCCAGGAAAAATACTATTTACATGTGTGTGATTTCTTATTACATATATGATATTTTTGTTCTAAATTATGAATTAATTTCCACAGATAAGTAGTGTAGGTTTGTGTCTTATGATTTTGTTTAAAAATTTGTGAGCAATTGCATATCTACATCATAATTTCTACATGGTATCAGAGCAAGATTCATATTAGAGAAGAAATTTCGAAGTTGTTTTCTAGGAGGTTAGAATTTGGAGTTCAGTGCAACAGGATCTCTTTAGAGATGAGAAGATGACCTTCAATGGACTAAGGCTAGAGTATGCCTTCAAAGGCACCTATAATTTTATTGCATGGAAGTATTGCATGGATGCGGTATTGGATTACGATGGATTGCTTGAATAAATCAAGACATATGTTACAAAACCACCAAAATATGATGCCTAGAACCTTTCTCAGTGGAAAAAAGATGTATCCAAGGAGAGGAAAATAATCTTGGAGGGAGTACAAGATCAAATTGTCTCAAATATCCATGGAAAAGAAACTTTGTTCGTAATGTGGAAACAACTGACATAATTGTTCGAAAATAATAGTGACCACAGGAAGTTGGCTCTCAAGGATAAAGTTCAAAGTATTAAGATGCAAAAGAATGACACTATTTCACAGTATCTAAGCAGGTTCACACAAAGTTGTGATGAAAGTGGCGAGGTTGGCATAAATGTTACTGAATAATATTTGGTAAGCCTATCCATTTTTGCCTTCCCCAGAGTTGGAATAACTATCAAGTTTTGGTGAACGGGAGGGAGAAAATAATGAATTTGGAGCGCTTATGGTATGATTTGGTATAAGAGGAAATAAGGAAGAATCCCATAGATGGGACTTCATCCAAGGGTGAGGACGAATAAAAAATTACATTCTTTGGAAAGGGAAAGAATGGAAAAGGGAAGAAATCTCAACCCAAACCAGAGTCCAGCTAAGGGAATAAGAAGAAATATTTGTCGAAAATTAAATGCTTCCATTGTCAATAATTCAGGAACTATGCCACGAAGTGTCCACACAAAAATGCGAGAAATAATACCTCAGGAGGAGTAGTAGGTGAAGCTTTGGCTTCACATTTTGATATTGACTTTACCCTCATTGCATGCATGGCTAGCACAGTGATGGGGAGTGTGTGGTACTTGGACTTAGGTGCATCGTTCCACATGACAGGGTGTAGAGACTTTTTCAATACCTGGAAGAAAATTATTGTAGATGCACATCAAGATGGGGGACAAAGGAAGGTATAATGCCACCAGGATTGGTACAATCACCTTTCATAGGTAGTCGGGATCCCCCCTCAGGCTCAAGGATGTCATTTTCGTTTTGGGCCTAAAGAAAAATCTCATCTCTGTTGCATTTTTTGAAGACCGTGGTTATGATGTGATATTCAAAAAATGAAAGGAATTCTTGAGACACATAGTCATGAGATGGGTGAAGAAAATTAGGGTTCGTGTGAAGAACAGATATAAGATAGATGTGGAAGACTGTGCTACATTAAGCACTAATGTGAAGAAGGTGTAGAGCGACGATGTTGGTGAACTTTGTCACATAATACTTGGCCATTTGCATCATGGAGCCTTGAATATTATGTAGCATATAATCACAAGCCTCCCCAAAGGATCACTTGAGCAACAAGATGTATGCAAATTATGTATTTGGGGAAGTATATAAAATCCACTTTCCATGATTAGGAAAACATAACACATGAAGTCCTAGAAAGGATCCACTCTGATTTTGGTGAACCTTTCTCGACATCCTCCACTTCCTTGCACAAATATTTTGTCATTTTTATTGATTAATTCTCACGAAAGTGGTGGATATTATTCATGCAGAAGAAAGATAATACATTCTCTAAGTTCGTAAAATTCAAGGCACTGGTTGAGAAAGAAACCGATAAGAAGGTGAAGGCTCTCAAGAGTGATAATGGAGATGAGAATGTGTCGAATGAACTTGTGTGAAAGAAGGCATTTGACGAGAGTCGATAGCACCCTAAAACCCACAACAGAATGGGGTTCTTGAGAGAAAGAACCTTAGCATTGTGGGAGTAGCAAGGTTGATGTTGCATGACCATGTAATATTCCCAATTAGCTTTGCTAATTGGAATATTTCATTTTTGTTTAATTTTGCCGCTTTAGCTAGAAATAATAAATAAAGTGAGAAATAAGAGGGGTTACCTCACTTTAGTCACCTCACTTTATAAATAAAGTGTTTTTCCTAGTTGATTGACGTTATAACTTAGAGAAGGGGCCTTGGGGGTCCACATGAGTATGATGGGGAGGCATCAGGCTGACCCAAGGTTAACTGCGCAGGCCAAGGAGAGTGAAGGACGCAGTCAAGGTTTTGGAGGGATTTTAGCACTATAAAAGGTGGGGTTCTCACCTCATTTGGACATGCATGATTTGATATTGATATTGAGAGCTAGACTTCTGTCTGCTTCAGCACGCCGGTTGTTTAGTCGGTCTGCAGCACTGTTTAGTGCAACCGAGTGTCTCCGGTCGGAGATCTCACCCTTAGCCTCGGGGGACTTCGAGTGCCTGCCCTGGGAAGGTTATTTCTGGTTTCACCCTTAGCTTCGGGGGACTTCGAGTGCCTGCCCTAGTAAGGTTATTTTCTGAGTAACACCTTTCAGTTTCAGTGGCAAGCAGCAGCAGTTTCTGGTGCAGGTTTGGAGATTTTCAGGGGGAGATTTGGAGAGGAAGAAGCCCTTCTTGTGGCTGCGCAGATCTGAAAAGGAGGGACGCTGTTCCAGGGGAAAAGATGACGCAGATCAGCCTTAGAGAGAGGACGCTGTTCCAGGAAGGACGCAGTTCAGATCTGAGAAGGAGGGACGCTGTTCCAGGAGAAGAAAGTACGCAGATCAGGCTTAGAGAGGGGACGCTGTTCTAGGAGACAGAAGAACGCAGATCTGAAGGCACATTGATAGATCCAGACTTGGAGAGTACAGATCTGAAAGGGTATTTGCAGATCTAGTTCTGTAGGGTGCAGATCTGGAGGAGTAGCATTAGATCTAGCCTTGGAGGATTCAGATCTGAAGAGATATTGGTAGATCCAGCCTTGGAGAGTGCAGATCTGGAGAGATAGCATCAGATCCAGCCTTGGATGGTTCAGATCTGAGGAGATATTGTCAGATCCAGCCTAGATCTGAAGAGATAGCGGTAGATCTGCCCTTGGAGGACGCAGATCTGGAGGAGGAGGACGCAGATCTGGATTGAAGGCTTCAGAACCAGCAGATCTGAGCATATAGGACGCTGATCCATCAGGAGGGACGCTGATTTGATGAGCAGGGTTATGTGAGCAGGACTTGACAGCGTTTTCCAGGGTCTTTAGCCTTGAGGAGCTGAGTTTTTCATCTGGAGGGTTTTGTGGCCAGCCTTCCATCTGTTTCTGCGCTGTCACTAGCAGAGACAGCGTTTCTGTGGGTGAGGGTTTGGAGGATTGAGATCAGCCCTTTTCCAGTCTTCAGTTTGTAGCTCCATTGCATTCCAGCAGCAGCTCTTCTTCAGCCAGCTAGGACGCTGTCCTTATTTGCAGCCATTGTTTATCTGAGAGGTCTCTACTTGCCTGGGGCAAGGATAGGTGCACTTACTCTGATTATCTTGTACTCCTGCTTATATGTTCTGAAATTAATAAAATGGCTTAGCATTCTGGCATTCTATGTGTAACTTCGTTACTATTATACGGTTCCGACATTTTGTTTTTGTATTCTTGTACGCTGCATGTTTAGCGTGCGGTTGTTCCCTTTGAGATATTACGATTTAGAAACATGATGCAGCTCGACACCGTGGTCTGTGACATCGGGGAAAAGAAGATCGTACGAGAGGATTTAACGATACCGGAAAACACTTGGAAAAAGGGCCAAAATAAAAAGGGTCAAATTTTGAAGTTTGGAATTAGAAGAAACGTTTTCGGGTTTTAAGGTTTTGGACAAGGATCACCTTCTAAATTCAGAATTTAAAGGTAGTTTTCGATGGGTAAATCGAAATTAGAAGTTAGCGATGTGGTTTGCGGCGTGCGCGGTTTGAGAGCACATGAGCACTGGCGGCCGCCAGCCGCGGTGGTGATGATTCGAGAGATGAGGGCGGCGACATCGAGGTAGCAGAGTCTCGACTCGATGGGCGGTTTTGCGGTGGCGAGGCATGGAGCCAGGCATTCATGGATACTCTCCCTTTGAGCGCTGTCTCCGGTGTGGTCGACGTCAAACCCACCAGCGGCACCGGCTGAGGGCACGGATACCCGCAGGCGGCCAGCCCTTAGTGCGAGCCAGTAGATTCCATTTGCCTGTATTTGATGGTTCATCGAAAGGAATTCGCGTAGTGTGGGTGGAGAAAACTGGAACATGTTCAAAGCTAATCGGATAACGCGATCGAGAGCCATTAAGGTAGCAGCATGGATGGTGAGGCCGGGGATTGGTGGTTCCTGGGGATGGTGGCACTCGGGCATTCTACGGTGGCGACATATGCGGGTTTGGAGAGGTGGTCGACGCTTTGAGAGGTCGGGACGCGTTTGTTCGGTGACCAGCTCAGCAGTGAGAGTGCGAACATACATTTGAGACTTCTTGAGGGTTTCGGTGATGGTACTGGATTTATCTACAACGGATGGGTTGCCGCTGTTTGTGGAGGGGCACATCGAGCCACTTGGCTGATGGGTGGCGGTGGCTACCCTTCGAGATGCCATCGTGGGACTGGTTTTCTGATGTCTTACCCGGGGACTCGGACACCTTGTCCCCCGAACGGGCCTTCCCGACTAAGGAGGTAGGGACAGGAAGCACGCCTCTGAGCGAATCACGAGCTGACAGTTTGATGATGAGGGCCGAGGAGAGAGGCCCCGAGGAGGAAGCGGTTGTGCTTCCTTGCCGGGAGCCATGGGCTGGGGCACGGTGTGTGCGGCGGGGAAGGCACATCGGTGGGGTCTTCTGGGCGGTTGAAAGAGGATGAGACACGGTTGGGGGTTCGAGACCACTGGTGACACGGACTCACCATCCGTGGTCACTCCCCTTGGTAGTAGAGTTGATATCGTAGTGGAGGAGGTAGAGACTACCCGGTGGAAACCATCCGCGGTGATGGCAGAACCCGTATTTGAGTCTTCGGGTGGGCGCAGCACACGACGGATAGGTGAGAGTATCGGGAGATATATCCACTATCGATGAGGCACTAGGAGATACGACGGTATTGTTGGACGATGGTCGCAGACGGCGGTATGCCGCCGGCCCGGACGGAACAGTGCAGGAGAAAGCCCGTGAGTGCGGGGGCCATTTTGTTGCGGGACCGAGTGAGTGTGGTGACTTGTGCCAAGTCGGCGGCCAGTTGGTCGCATTGGGGGCTGGTGGATCACAGTGAGTACAACAGGAGGAGCACGAGGGAGCGTCGGTCTCCTTCGGTGCATGCATGGATGGGGACCCAGCATTGTTGTTGGGTCATCTCATGCAACAGAAAGCGAGAGCCACCTAGTCGGTCTCATATATTGACTTGGATAATGGGATAGGCAATTGGGTGCACGGGTAAATGACCATGTTGAGGTTGGATAGCGAGAGATTTTGAGTTGGTACTCAATGGAGGGCAGACTATGGATGTGAAGGAGGGTCTAGGAGAGATCTCACTTTGGAGAAGCACTTCGACACCATGAGGTGTGATGACACTATGCAAGAAGCAGGATAGAAGATGAGGACATCATGGGATGGATAACATCTCTCATGCTTGTGTTGGACATTCATGGAGCCACGTGTGATGGGAGGTTTTGCTACTATTTGGCAGTTAATCAGGGTCTCATTGATCCCTTGAGAAGTTTATACTTAAAAATCCCATGAAGTGCAAATCAGAAATTTGATTTGGGAGGATGGTAGCCTCATGGAGGTAAGATGGGGAGAGGCATCCACAAGTGATTGAGCGGATGGGGACTAGTGAGCAGGAAACTAGGGGCTACTTATGAGATGTGCTACTGGAAGCGGAAGCTTGGCTATGACACAGTTGCTCTTGAAAGAGTTTGGCCATCTCTTGGCAAGCTTGTCTTCCTAAGAAGTGGAAGGTGGAGAAAGATGAATTTTGAATGCTTGCATCATTGAGCAGCATAGGTATGTGCATGGTGTTGCTATGATATCGTGTATGTTCATCACATAGGTTGTATGATGGAAGTATGGGGAAGCGACAAATTGTTTGGTTGCTTGGTTTGTTTAAGGAGAGCAAAGACAGTTGTCACACCTTGCATGATGTTGGGGAAGAGGGATAGCACTATCTCCTTGATCTTTGATGATGACGAGGAAAGCACTTTATACTTGGGAAGTATTCCACACTTGTTGACATTAATGAAGGAGTCTTTGGCAGCAAAAGACATCTCAAAAGAACATAGTCTTCCTTGTTGACGAACTTATTTCATGGGCCCAGGCGTGTGTCACCTTGGAAATAGAACATTATGGATGAAGTGTGCTGGCAGAGATATGGTGGATCTATAACTCATGGTCCCCAGGATCATGTATTTGTGCACAAAAGAGGAGTAATGATGATAGAGACATCATGGCATATTCTTCTAAACTTGGTTTCCAAGCATGAGGAGGATTATCTTCTTGGTATGGTTCATTCTTCTTCATAGCATGCAAAACACTGTAATTCATTTATGGATCATGTGCCATCTTACTTCAAACATATGATGGGGTTGTATGGGAGGCTTGATTGTAAGAGAGACACATGAGCTGAATGTGCCTTTGGTATTTTCTTGCACTACATGTTCTAGCGAGGCATGGGGAGAGGCATGGCCACCACTACTACATATGCGTTCTCTTGCAGGGTGGGCCATGAGATTGATATTCAGCCATTTATATGACTATGGGCAAGTGTTTAGCCCTTGTGTTGTTTGTCATGATCGGCCATTCCTCAATGGTGCAGTGAATCTTGTACATTGCTTGCCATGTAATTTTCGAAGTTGGGTGGATGAGGCTGCCGTTGTGTCCTTGTGAGAGATTGTTTGCATTGTGTGTCCTCATGTAGAACCTTCGGCAAACATCTCATTAGGGTGATCCATGATGACCATGTCCTTGTTCTTCATGGATGGGTTGTAATATGAGCCGACTTGTTCTCCATTGATAGAGGAACCTTCTGGTGGATTGTTTTTTCACTTTGCCATTGGAGGGCGGTTTTGACCAGTCGGCATGAACTCTACCTTGTCATGGTGGAGAGAAGGACGACATGGGGTAAGCTATGATGCTTGCCAAGTTCATATTTTCAGCCCACCTTCATTACGAGAGCTTGAGGTGGAAGGAATTTCGAAATTTGCCTTGTTGGAGGTGGCTCATTTTATGCAGATGATTGTGGAGATAGGAGGGATCCCACGAGAGGAGATATTCCTCATTATATTTTAAGCTCCATGCCTTGATTGGAGAGAGTGGCAGAAGTTGGTTCACGATTGATAGGCAAGCACGATCTGTAGATGCGACAGCGTGGTCATGGTCTTCGGTCATAGCCGAACGGTGGCGGTCAAGGCCATGGGACTTGTGCGATGGCCACGATAGCGATGAGATCGGGAGGACTGATTGGTGGCATTGCCATGAGAGGCCGAGTTTGAGATCCACAACGTTGAGGTTATCCCTTCATATCGAGGGTGATGGGGAAACCGAGAAGGGTTGGAGATAGGCCAGGCACATTTTTGCGGTATTGCGAGAGCATCGGCTAGAAAGGTAGGCTTGTTCGAGCATTGTGAGAACAACAATTTTGCCGGATGAGGATATACATGGGAGAAACGACGGACTTTGACACATCATCACTTCGATTTAGCAGGGACGAAACAACGTTTTAACGAGGGCGCAATATTCCCAATTAGCTTTAACACTGATGAAATATTTCATTTTTTGTTTAATTTTAACTTTAGCTACGAAACAATAAATAAAGTGAGGAAATAAGAGGGGTTACCTCACTTTAGTCACCTCACTTTATAAATAAAAGTGTTTTCTAGTTGATTGACGTTATAACTTAGAAAAGGGGCCTTGGGGTCCACGAGTATGATAGAGGCATCGCGGTGACGGGGTGCTTCACGCGAGCCAAGGAGGTGAAGGAGGCATTCGAGGTTTTGGAGAGTTTAGCACTATAAAAGGTGGGGGTTCTCACCTCATTTGGACATACATGGTGCCAATGTTGATATTCAGAGCTAGACACATGCGCCCGACCTGTGGGATTTGTTTAGTCGATGCTGTGACCTTTGTTTAGTGCCAGCCCAGAAGTGTCTCCGGTCGGAGATCTCACCCTTAGCCTCGGGGGGACTTCGAGTGCATGCACAGTAAGGTTATTTACGGTTTTACCCTTAGCTTCGGGGGGGGGACTTCGAGTGCTGCCCTAGTAAGGTTAATTTGCAGGTAACACCCTTCGATTTAGGTGTGGGCAACAACGGAACACGGTGCGGTTTGGAAGGAAGAAGCCCTTCTTGTGGTGCGCGAGATGCGAAAAGGAGGGACGGCTGTTCCAAGGAAAGAGGGACGCGGTCGGCCTTGGGGAGTGAGAACATTTTACATTCCCGGGGAGGAGGCAGTTCGAGATGCGAAGGAGGACGGACGGCTGTTCCGGAGGAAAACACGCGGTCCGGCCTAGAGAGAGGACGGCTGTTCCGGGGAGGCGGAGGACGCGGTCTGAAGGCACATTGACGGTCCGGAGACTTAGAGATTGCAGATCTAAGGAGATATTTGCAGATCTAGTTCTGTAGGGTGCAGATCTGGAGGAGTAGCATTAGATCCAGCCTTGGAGGATTCAGATATGAAGAGATATTGGTAGATCCAGCCTTGGAGAGTGCAGATCTGAAGAGATAACATCAGATCCAGCCTTGGATGGTTCAGATCTGAGGAGATATTGTCAGATCCAGCCTAGATCTCAAGAGATAGCAGTAGATCTGCCCTTGGAGGACGCAGATCTGGAGGAGGAGGACACAGATCTGGATTGAAGGCTTCAGAACCAGCAGATCTGAGCATATAGGACGCTGATCCATCGGGAGGGACGCGATACGATGGCGGGGTCATGTGAAGAAACGAAACTTGGGCGTTTTCAGGATCTTTAGCCTTCACATGAGTTTTTCATTGGAGGGTTTTGTGACGGCATTCGTCCCCAATATCAGCATTTGTCACTAGCGGGAGACAACGTTTACTGTGGGTGAGGGTTTGGAGGATTGAGATCAGCCCTTTTCCAGTCTTCAGTTTGTAGCTCCAGTGCATTCCAGCAGCAGCTCTTCTACAGCCAGCTAGGACGTTGTCCTTATTTGCAGCCATTGTTTATCTGAGAGGTCTCTACTTGCCTGGGGCAAGGATAGGTGCACTTACTCTGATTATCTTGTACTCCTGCCTATATGTTCTGAAATTAATAAAATGGCTTAGCATTCTGGCATTCTATGTGTACTTGATCTACTATCTGGTTCCAGCATTTGTTTTATGTATTTCTGTCTGGCATATTTCTGTGTATTACTGGTTATTTCCCTTTGGGGATATTACAGACCAAGGCCTACCACTGCACTTGTGGGAAAAGGAATGCAACACAATAGTTTATTTGTAGAACCAAAGTCCTCATTGGATTATGTGCATGATTACATCGAAGGATTCTTTCTCGTGGAGAAAGTCGAATGTGTCGCACTTTGGGATTTTTGGATCCTCCATTTACTGCCATGTCTCCAAAGAATCAAGGAAGAAGCTTGAGCCAACAAAAAAATGACGGGTATTTGTGGGTTAAAAATAAACTCCTCACAACTACCATGTGTACTTTCCATCCCTCAGAGTGAAAGTTGTGCGAAGGGATGTAAAATTTGATGAGGAGAAATCGATGCAATTCTCCCTTGAGAGGGAGTTTCAAATCCCATCAGAAGAGGAGGTTTTAGCTCCAAAGGAAGAGCCTCAAGAAGTTGAGTAGCAACCACAAATTGAGGAGTAGAGAGTGGAGACCACCACTCAAGAAGAACCATCCATAGAAGGTAGGAAAAGAACTGGGGAAGCTGAGAGACTTGTGCAATATGTGAGGGAGAATGTGGATGCTCCTTAAAATTTGTGTAGGCAGAGAAGGTCTCTTGATCAGTACACTAGATACATGGCTCTAATGATCGACCTTGTAGAGATTGATCCCTCCTATTTCGAGTAAGAAATAGAGAAACCGGTATGGGTTGATGCAATGGTGGATGAATACAAATCCATTTTAAAGAATATTTTTTTGGAAGTGGTCCCAAGACTGACAAAGAAATAAATTGTGTGTTGGAGATGGATCTTCAACGTAAAGCAGGAAGCAGTAAAAAACATAGAGAAGTATAAGGCCATATTTGTAGCCAAGGGGTACTCTCAATTTGAAGGTATTGACTATGAGGAGACCTTTGCTCCTGTAACAAGGTACTCATTCATTAGATCAATTCTTTCTCTGACTGCGCAGATGGGGTGGAAGATCTACTAGATGGATGTAAAAACAACATTTCTCAATGAAGTATTGAGGAGGAGATGTACATCGGTCAACCAGAAGGATTGGAGAATTTTTATCGAGAGTCTCATGTGTGCATACTCAAGCAAGAATTGTACGATATCAAACAAGCACCCTATCCTTGGTACACCAAGATCGATAACTATCTCATCGGTTTGGGCTTCACCAAAAGTGAAGCTAATGCAAACCTATATAATATCTTGGTAGAAGGTAAATTTTTGATTCTTGTATTATATGTCGATGCCTTAATTTTAACTGGTGATGAAAAATTGATCATATCTTGCAAGGAGGACCCTGCAAGAGAATTTATATGAAGGACATGGGTCTCATGCACTACTTACTCTGATTAGAAGTATGGAAAGGAAATGGGGAACTGTTTGTCTCTCATGAAAAGTATGCAAATGAGATACTACAGAGATTCCCCTTGGAGAGTTGCAAACCCATGGAGACACCTCTAGCAATGAACTGGAGGAAGGAGGATGCCACTTCAGGTGAAGAAGTGGATGCTACCATTTATCGAAAACTAGTGGGTTCACTGATTTATCTTGTGAACACACGACCAAATATGCACTATGGAGTCAACCAACTGAGCCAAGCTATGGTTAGGCAATCCAAATTATATTGGAAGGAAACTAAGCATTTTTTACGGTACCTTAGAGGCACTACCCAATTTGGAATATGGTACAAATAGACAGAGGGATTGAAGCAAATTAGGTAGTGAGTGCATCATACCAAAATAGTACATTAGGTGGAATTTTTAGTGTTGGGTCTGCAGCGGTTTCCTGGTACAATAGGAAGCAAATATATGTGGCACTCAACTCGATAGAAGAAGAATACATCGCTGCAAGTCAAGTAACGTGTGAGGCAATATGAATGAGAAAGATACTTGTGGTACTGTTTGTTCAGATGATGAGTCCAACTGTGATCTACTGTGATGATTAGAGTTTCATTAAGCTCTCTGAGAATCCTATTTTTCACGATCGATCCAAGCATATAGATATCCGGTATCACCATTTGCGGTACTATGTGCAGAAGAAGATAATGTTGTTGTAGTACATTTCGACATAGGAACAAGATGTTGACATTTTGACAAAGTCCTTTTCAAGAGGGAAGTTCGAGTTCCACAGGTGTAGGATAGGGGTGGTTGATAATCCGTTTCTTGCTATGAGGGAATGTTGAAAAATACAACAACAAATTCTCAATTCAATTTTTCCTTGATTAAATTGAGAAAATTCAAATTTCCACTTCAGCAGACAATTTGGATGCAGTTAACTTCTGTTACATAACTTGTGTCACCCAATTTAGTCAATAAATTTGAGTTGGAGTAGTTAGAGTTCAATTAATCATGTGTGATTTCTAATTTGTAGCAATCAAGGTCAGTTATCTAAGGTTTTTTTTAGTTAAACTAGTTCTAACTATTGAAGGAACTAGTGAATGGTTAGTTGTGCAGTGGGACTTTAGTCAAACTAAGTGATCATCTAATTAACTGATCAATCAACCCAAAATACCTAATGCATGCAGAGAATTCGAGCTCCCCAGGCTTGGTGGATATTCCAAAGCAGTGTAACATCAACTGTAGAATATTCTTGAGTGTACAAGTGTTGCATGTAGTTAGGTGATTAGGCTAAGAAATTGCGCAATCCATTTTGGAGAAATTCCTGAATAATATTGGCCTAATTTCTCAAGGAACATCGAAAGGAATTAGGGCCCAATTCGAGGCAGAAATTGACTAAGTCTAGATCATAGCTTCTTAGTGAGTAGAGAGATAGGTTACACACTTGTAGGTTGTGCTCAGTTGAGGAAAGAAATTGTAATACATCTATATTCATCAGAGTAATGCACACAAGCATTGGGGTTTTTAGTAGATTGTTTTCCCCAGGAAAAATACTATTTGCATGTGTGTGATTTCTTATTGCATGTCTGAGATTTTTGTTCTAAATTTTGAATTAATGTCTGTAGAGCAGTAGTGTAGGTTTGTATCTTGTGATTTTGATTAAAAATTCACGAGGAGTTTCAAATCTACATCATAATTTATACATCCAACTAAATGATTTGTGCGTTAGTTTGATCCCATTTAACATTAATTTTCTTAGCAACAGATAATGGCATTACATTCGCAGATGCACCCGAATCAACCAAACAATTATGGTCTTTGTAATTAAATATTTCAAAAGTTAACATAAATGGGGGGTAGAGAGTGTTATCATCTAAATTTACAACATTAACCACATATTCAAGAGTTTCAATAGACTTACTAGACACCTTTTGAGAATTAGAACCTTTTTCACATGAAGGTTGTGAGAAGGCTAGGAAAAGAAACTCACACTGGCCTACTATCTTTGCGAGCTTAAAGATGGAAATATTGGCACAATCTCTTTTCAAGTCCTCAATGATATTATAATCAATAGTATCATTTATAATAGGTAGTGCTGTAGTGTTTGGAGGTGTAGCTCTATTTGAAACTTCTGAAGTGATAGATTTGTTTTTATTGCTAGTGGAAGTGTTCCTAGAAGCAGTTTTATTTCCGGAATTATTTTGTGCATTCTAATTAGGATTGGATGGTGGTGAGATTCTTCTTAAAAATTGCTTCTTCAACTCTTGTCTCATCACTTCCTGTTCATGAATGAGACCTTTTCTCCTCAAACTATAACAACTGGTTGGTTTTTGAGGGGGGGCTTCACTTTCAGGTGGTTCTTGAGCACTTTTCTTGTCAGTATTGAGAATGAAATCAAAATAATTGAGTGTCCAATACCAATGATTTCCTCATTCATGCCAAGCTCATTTGTTTCCTCTGCTTTCTCAGACTTCTCATCTGCTAGAAAAGTATCAACAATATGGGCTTCCAAAGCAGTCATGTTGTGGTTCCATTGTGGGAAATTTTTCTCTGTTTGTTTGTACCATAGTCCAAATAGAAGGAGTAGTATTTGTCCACGCCTAGTCCAAAGTTTAATCCTAAAAACAAAAATATAAAATTCTTGTACCATTGTCCTAATAGAAGGAGTAGTAGTTGTCCATGCCTATGCTTTCGAAATTCAACACAACATTTGAGCTTTGGTAATATTTAGTTTTCTGATTATTGTTAATTCTTCATAATAAGAAATACTTAGGAGGTTTGTTCCATTTAGACGCCTCACTTGAATTTCTCTTTAATTCAGATACTTCATTAGTGAGGGACTTTAAAGATTTAGCGAAGCTTTAAATATCAACAAAATCCTTTTCTTTACCCTTATTTGAATAGGTTTGAGACTTCTTGCTAGTCTCCATGGAGTATTTAGATTCTTCATCATCAATAATAGCTCTAATGACACACAAGTCTTTCTCCATGGTGATTTCTTCTGCAAAATTTAGAGGCAGTGTCTCCTTTGTAGCTCTCTTAACAAAAACATAAATGTTTGTTGGAAAGGTAGTTGTATAATAATCTATAGTAATAGAATCATGGGGCTAGATGTCTTGAGGGAACTTATTCAATACATGGTTAAAATATTGATTGAAATATTTATCTTTCTCCTTTTCCCCCATCTTAATATTTCCGAGTTCTTTTAGCAACATGGTGGGAGTTTTATCATCGATTTTTTTTTCCAAAAAAATTTCTTAAACTCCATCCAACCATGGATTGAAATAACAGGTACACTATGATACCATACAAATTCTCTACCTTCTAAAGTGAAAGGAAAGAGTCTACAAGCAATGTCATCATGTCATACCTCTAGCATTCATAGATGCATGTAAAAATCATCAATATGGTCCTATGCCTTAGTACTCTTGTCAGGATCAAAAGTTGATAGCAACTTCTCCAGATGTTTAGGCATTCTATGAATATTATCTTAGAGAGTGAGTGGCCCTTGGGCCATCCAATCTAGGTCTTGATCAACCATGTCTTTGTCTTCTTGTTATAACTCATTTTCTGAATTCCTTCACCGTTCAAGCCTCCATTAAACTCAAAATCAATTGTCGTATGTTCTCTATTAGAAATAACAATATATTCCTCATACTCTTCGTTAATAGGTGGAAGTTACTCGTGCTAGACAATTTCTTCTGAAGAATATTCTAATTCCTCAAGAGTGAAAAAAATCAAATATTCCACCGACGTAACTAATACACTAGTACAAGTTGTTTCTTTCTTTTTGGGACAATGAGGAATATTGTGCGCAATAGGGAGTAAACTGATAACTTTCACAAACCGACGGGTAATAGGCCGAATTTCCTGAAGTTGATCGTAAGTAACTTCGTAGATTAACTCTAGACAAGGTTGAGAAGACCCTCCTACCTCAGGAATAGGAGGTGGGGTGGGACTCAGGATATTACTGCCTTGTCCAGAAGATGAGTGATTGGGATGTGATGAGTTATCAGGCATAAAAAACTGGCGGCCCTCCTTCTAGCACTAGAATTTTGACGGTGTTGGATCCCGCCAACATACATGGGATCTCCATGATATTAGGTCCAATTATACCTCACACCGTTTGGTGTAGGAGTCCCATATGGAAATATGGAACAACTGGCATTAACTTAAATATTTTCGTTGGCTTAAGAAATTAGCATGAGAGAATAGTGCACATGTGCTTCTGAATGAGCAAGAGAGTGTGCCTTGTGGAATGTTCGATTGTAAATGAATCAAGGTTATTTCACTGAAAGGAAGAAAAGTGAGTCTCTAAGAGAAAAGTAGCAGTACTAATCTAGTAAAGACGCACATGCCTAAGAAAAGATAAATTGTTAGACATCAAGCGAAATACTTCACATAGACACAACAATTATTAAAATCATCACAACACATTTCAAACAAGTTGAGCACCAAAGTCACCGAAATAGTTCAATTACTCTAGTACATAAGAAAGCCAACATAAACCACAAACATTAGAATAATAGTCTCAAAACATCCACGATCCATGTATGAAAATGTGTTGGCCTAATGGCTTCAAGTATAAAGAAAAAGTTTTAAGATACATGAGTACAATGAACATCACTAGCTCCAATAGTGGAGCGTTAGAGCCACTAATTGCTCCCCAAAAGTACTATCTCTATCTCTCTAATGCCTCTTGGGAGATGTTAGCACAATTCTTTGCTAAGTCATGAGTCCATTTTATATTTTTGTTTTATGATTAAACTTTGGAAAAATTCAAAAAAAAAAAATTGGTCGCTACCGGAATTTCCGGAAGCACCTGTTTTAGTATTTTTGGATAGTCTATTATATTCATGTTTGTGTATTTTTTCCTTTTATTTTGATGTTGCCTGAAATTCTGGAAGCATACACTGTTTTTAAAAAAATAAATGAAAAATCGCATCTGCTTTTTTCAAGCCACGAGTTGTAGTTTAAATACACTTCAAATATTTTTTTAAATACTTCATATCTTATAATAGGTGTCATATGCGGTTAGTTTAGTTGAAGTCAAGTTATGTTATACATTAATGCCTATGTGTCAACCTGCAGTAATACACTTAAACGTTGATCCCGTCTTGCCTGTCAACCCCAAGTCAGTTATACGTATGTCAAAGTACGTGTTTTTCTGAACAGAGGAGATCGTGGTCATCAAGCTTAACACAATGATCGTTTGGTTGGTTGCATATTGCCAGAAATTTTAGCCAATAATCAGCAAGACAGCAGAAGTGTCTGTCAGTCATAGATCTTCTTGTCTCAAGCCATCTGGAGCTTTCCATATGAAAATATGTAGCCAACTGAAGGAAATAATGGCTATCACATGGTGCACATCACGGTGAGGGATATTTTCCATAATGAAAGTCGTTTTGCATGGGGTGACGAACCATAGTTTTGTTTTAAAACCACAGGAAAAGTAGGAGCATGAACATTTGAGAGTTTAGCTATTGGAGATCGAATTGCTTAGAGATGTAGTTTAAGGAGGAGTCTAGATTTCAGACAGGATTTCAAAGGAGAATACAAGAAACAATTGTAAGGTGAAACTCCTCCAACTCTGCCACCTATCAGTTTCAAGAGACAGAGTTTCATTAATTTATGAAAATGACTAAAGCAGGTGGAAAAATAAATCGAATTGAGCCACAAGGTGTAGACCTAGTGGATGCAAATTCGAGGGTAAGAAGCTTGTTTATCTAGGCATGGTGGTATTCTCTGTGCACCAAGTTAGGGAGCTCTCACTCAAGAGTAGCTCAAGATTTTGAAAACTCTTTTAATAGACAAGAAGTCACTATTTATGGTCTTACATTGCATGTTTCAGAAGACTCCATTGCTGAATCATTTAACCTTACACAGGAGGAGACCTCAGTAGTTTCCTCAAGGATGCACACAGAGATCCAAATTGGGCCAAGGGAACTCCAAGCAACTATCTTAACAATGACTAGGCATAAGTTGTTAAGATTATCAAGATATATCTCACTTTTTAAAGGAGGTATACAGTTGTGTTCCTCTATCACATGAGGTTTATTTTTCATGTTGCAGGTATGAAGACATTAAATTTTCTATATTTATTTCTGAAGATTCTGTCAAAGATGGCAGCAAGGGTCCAAACTCACACTACTATTTCAGATTATAGCTTGTATCATCAAGCTCTAATCAAGGTTCTAGTTGAAAAAGAGTTAGGGAAGAGAAATCAAACTTGGGATCACTTTTTGTTTTACAGGGCAGGCCAACCTGCACCTACACCTCCAGTTTCACAATGACACCCTCAACCTGCAAAAAGAATAACAAAGAGAAATGCCAAAAAATAAAATATCCATAAAAATGCCAAGAGCAAGAAAGAAAAGGTTTCTGCAATCAAGGCTGAGAGAAATTTGGAAGGGAGGGAGTTCCTCAGCAAATAAACCCAAATCTACGAAAATGGTGCCCCCTGTTCCTCCTTTTCCTAATGTCTACACCAGAGCCCGAAGAGGAAGGTATGTAACTGCAGATAAATCAAATGCATAGGTGTTACCGGAAATTCTGGAAGCACATATTTAGTAGAAGATACAGAAAGGGTATCAACCTACAAAATCATATGAAGAGCTCCTCAAGGATGCTAGATATGACATCAGCAATAAGAAGAAGAAAGAAGAAGCCAAACCTGTTGTTGATACTGGAAAGAGGCATACCAGAGACAACGGCAAGTTTAGGCTTAAATCTAAGGCTCTACACAATCCAAGCTTAATGACAGAGGTCATTGATATTGAAGGTAAATCTGAAGGGTCAAAGACAAAAAAATCCATGAAGAAAAACAAAAACAAAACCCCTTAAGAGCAGCACTCAGATCCCTCAAAGAGAAGAAAGATACAAAATTTTTCTAAGGAGGAGAAAGCCATTGTAAAAGAAGCAACCACAAGAACAACCAGATCCTGATCAGCTGTTGACAGCAAAACAGACTTGGATAAGCTTGGTGAAGCGACAACCCACATAGAAGGAAGGTAAAAATGTTTTTTTGATACAAATACCTTTTTTCTTATCAGTCACAATTTTGAACAGTAGCTTAGATGTCAAGGAATATAAGTTTGCATAGGCTTTTCAGCATTTTCTGTATATTTTTGAAAAACAAAATAGAGTGCTACCAGAAATTCCAGTAGCATTCCATTTTTTTGCGTAATTACAGGTTTTTACCGGAATTTTCGGTAGCACCTGTTTTAACTGAATTTTGACACTTGTCAACAAATTTTCCGATCTAGTTAAGGATGGATAAGATCCCATAACCAAATGGATATGAAAATTCATGGTGAAAGGTGTTTATGAGGTTGTTGGAGGTATTATTAAATGGAGCTACATGGTTATTTAAATACCAAATACACAAGGAGACAAATTAGCGGAAAAAGGGGCAGCATGACAACACACTCAACATTTTAGCCCAAATTCCTTCTCTTCTTTCTTCTACATCTGTCCTTTCCGTTAGATTTAGATGGGATATGTATTTAATGTCTTTTGAAACCTATGTAATATTAGGAGTAATGTTTCCTTCTTTTTAGAAGAGATGGAGTTGGTGCCTCTCTTGCTATATATACCATTTGTAAATACCATTTCCAGGTTGGATGTTGGTCTACCTGAAGACCAAATTTAATAAAAAATCCTTTTTTACTTTACGCTGGAGGATTATATGACTCAAGGACCATCTAATGTATGGTGTATTTTCTTTCTTTGTTAATTTCTTCTAAGATATGAATTGCAACAAATATTAAGGTGTGAGTGAGAAATTGTTAAAGGATTTAACAATAAATTATCTGCTTTAAGTTTTCTGCAAATTATATGTGTGTTATAAAACATGTCAATGAATATTTGATAAAGGATTTGTGGAATAATTTTGATCCAGGTGGATATTGGTGGCCACCCACCTATTCCACTTGGGCCCCCACCATTGTCTCTTTCAGTTTTTCAGTTTTGGCACAACTTACTTTTTTTAGCAGTTTTTCAGGTCGTGAAATTTCGGAGCCGTTTTGAGGCCCTAAACGACGTTCTTTGGGCATCGCGCCTCTGGAAAATATGATTTTTTTATTAATATTTGCGGTCAAAAGTTGTGGTCCTCAGATATTTATTTCTAACGATGTATCATGTGCGTCAAATGGAGACAGTGTGCCAAAGTTACGGCCCCAAGAAGTTGAAACACCAATTTACCCAAACGGGGCCCATAGTTTTGGCGCTTCATCTCCTAGGTTTAGGTTTTTTGGATGTTTAGGGTTTTCCATTGTTTCTATAATAAATAGGCCCTTGAGCCTCATTGTAACACAGTTCATAGGCCTGTAGCCGCCACATCTCTTCTTAGAGATAAGCTACCAGTGCCCTAACTAGTTTATTTCCATTCTGTCTGTAAGCAAATTTCAATTCTTTGATATTAATGAAAAGAAGTGTTATTTCCATTGCATCTTTGTATTTATGGTTATATGTGTATTCTTTTGCGTTCCTGCAAAAATCTGGATCAATGGTATCATAGCGGTCTGCTTTTTCTTAGTCATTCTTTTCATGTCCCCAACGAGGTTGGGGTATAAGGAGTTAGGGCTTGATCTGGTTGAACCTTTGCAAGATCAGCCTCGCAAACCCCGACGGCCTCCTAGGGGGGATGAAAATAAAGATGAGGGATTAGGAGATCCTATCAAAATATTGCTCGAGGAGGCCCTCGAAAAACAAAGGAACGCGATGATGGATAACTTTTCCCAACTCCTTCAATGAGTGCCCCCGGGCGGCACATCTACATCCAACAGCCACTCTGGAGGCACGACTCCCTTTAAGGTACAAGTAAACTTGGGAATTCCATATTTGAGGGTAAAATAGATGCAGATGCCATAGATAGATGGTTGAATCTATTAGAAGGATATTTCTCAGTTCATGACTTTTCTGACCAGGAGAAGATTATTTTTTCACTCCTCAAAGCTACCCCCCATGTCAAGGACTGGTGGGAAACCTACTGTGAGAAAAAGGATGAGACATAACCCTCTCTGTTTACATCCGTACCCACTTGGAATTATTTCCGAGATGCCATCAAGGAACAATACTATCTCGTGGGGAGATATGAGGACAACTACATACAATGGACCATGCTGCGGTAACAAAGGGATCAAGATGTGCATGAGTTAATGAATATGTTAAATACCCTGCGCACAAAGTTGGGTATCAAAGATTCAAAGAAGCATTTGGTGCTAAAGTATCACAATTGTCTGCATAGATACCTTTGGGAGGAAATGGATTTCCTCGACATCTCCTCGCTTGGTATGACATACCGGTATGCTGCCAGGTTTGAGAAGAAATTCAAACAGAAAAATCTAGACTTTGGATTTTCCAATCAAAATCAAGGGAAAGGTGCCCCCAAACCACAGAAAAAAGGATAAAGCCAAGGCATGGAGGACCAAGACAACCTGCCAAAGCCATAAGCAAAAAAAAACACCACGAATCTAAATAAGGACATGGGAAAGTGGTGTGAGTTCCATAAGAGCTCCACTCACAACACAAGTGAGTGTCAGGCCAAGCAGTCACTGGTGGCCGAGATGAGGGCTTCTGAATCAGATGCATTCTCAGACTCTGAACCAGAAGTTGACATGGGGAATGACAAAGGGAAACAAATTATTGATGTGTAGCCTAATGCCACTATTGCCATTGCGAAGATCCAGAAGGAGGAACCAAAATATCCAGAGGAGGAGGAGCGTCTCTTCCACTCCTAGATGTGGGTAAAGGGTTCCCTGCTACAGTTCATTGTCGAAAATGGGAGCCAAAAGAACCTCATTTCAAGAGACGCCATGAAGTGGTTGGGCTTGTCGACTACAGCACACCCACAACCATACACCATCGGGTGGCTTCACCAAGGACGAGATCTTCGCGTCAGCTAGCAGTGTCGCCTTCCCTATAGCATCAAGCCCTTCATAGATGAGGTATTATGTGACATTTATCATCTTGATGTTTCTTATGTATTATTAGGCCAACCATACTTGTGGAAGCGACATGTTGTGTATGAGTCCTGGTCTCACGATGTATTGTTACTTTGGGAAATAAGCTGTACATGATACCAGAGGTACTACCGCCTGTTGCTATCTCTTTGGTTACTGCAAAAAAATGCAGTAAGCTCATTTCCCAAACCAGGAAATTTGTTTTTCTGATGATCCGCCCCTAGGGAAAGAAGAAGAATGTGGCCACGACCTCCAGACAGCACTCCTCTGCATTCAACCAACAAATAGGCAAGGTTGTGGTGGAGTACGGGGACATATTCACCTCACCCATAGGGGTTCCTCTATACTGTTAGGTCAAGCACCCCATTTATTTGATCCTAGGTGTTTCGCTACCCAATGGACCGATCTATTGACGCTGTGTTCTGGAGAACGATGAAATCAAGAGGCAGATTCAAGAGTTGTTGCGGAAAGGTCACATCCGGCCAAGTTCATCACCCTGTGGGAGCCCGATTGTGTTGGTACAGAAGAAGGATGGGACTTGGAGACTTTGTATTGACTATCAGATGCTGAACAAGATCTCTGTTCGGAATAGGTACCCGATCTCCCAGATTGATGACCTTCTGGACCAACTCAAAGGGGAAAAATATTTCAACAAGATCGACTTGAATTCTTGGTATCACCAGGTACCAGTAGAACCCTCCGATGTGTGGAGGACTACCTTCAAAGCTAAGGAAGGCCTTTTTGAATGGCTGGTCATGCCTTTCGTGTTAACGAATGCTCCCGCAACCTTCATGAGGTTGATGGATGACATCTTGCAGCCATTCACCAACTCATTTGTAGTGGTGTACTTGGATGACATTATGACCTTTAGCCAAACATTAGAAGAGGACCTCCACCACATCCCACAAGTCCTAAAAACAATGTGGCAACACAAGTTGTGTACCAATTTGGAGAAGTGCACTTTTGGCATGACCCAGGTTCAATATCTGGGATACATTATTGATGAAAGGGGGGTGCATGTGGATCCAACCAAGATCCAATTCATTCAGGATTGGCCAGCCCCAACCACTCTAACAGAGCTTCGCAAATTTCTAGGTCTTGCTAATTTCTACCCCAGGTTCGTGTTGGGATTCTCTCATATCACTTGGCCCTTGAGTCAAGTTTACCAAGGGAGGAGCGAAAGAAAAATTCTTCTGGTTGGAATCTCAACAGAAGGCATTCGTAGAATTGAAACATCGCCTCTATTCTACCCCAGTGCTCACATTACCAGACTTGAAACAACCATTTGAGATCGAAACATATGCCTTTGACTATGCTATTGTGGAATTTATTACTCAACAGGGGCATCCAGTGGCATATCACAGTGAGACATTGTCCGACACATTTGCAAGTATCCCACTTATGACAAATAAATGTATTCCATTGTGCAGGCTTGTTGATAATGAAAGCATTACATTTTTGGGAAGGAAACAATCATCCACACAGACCACCGACCCCTGCAGTTCATACATACACAAGGGAAGTTGCAGAATGATTGCCATCAGAAGTGGTCCACATATCCGCAACAGTTTCATTTGAACATCAAGTACAAGAAGGGTAGCACCAATAATGTTGCAGACTGCCTCAGCCGACCACCGATCATGGCGCTAACCACCATTCTCAACTCTTGTGGGCACGAGACTTCTGATTAGCTGCTTCTATACAATAACGATCCAAAATTCCGCCACACATACAAGGCCCTCTTGGGGGGTACGCAAGTTCCAAATTTTCACCTCTAAGATGCACTGTTATGTCACCTGGGACACCTTTGTTTTCCTTCAAGTGAGCATGCCAAGATGATATGGGAAGCACACTATAGTCGAGTCGTTGGGCATTTCGAGGTTGAGAAAACATTGGCAGTACTGCAGAATTATTTCTATTGGCTAAACCTTTGACAAGATGTTGGGAAGTACATCTGATCTTGCACTGATTGCGCCATTTTCAAACTGACCATCAAGAAGCAAGGCCACTATACTTCGCTACCTACCCCTAGTCGACCTTGGGAATCCATCTCCATGGGTTACATGTCGGGACTTCCTTCTACTAAGCATGGAAATGACTTTGTTTTCATGATCGTCAACAGATTCTCGAAGATGGCCATTGTGGCGGCCTGCAAGAATAATATCACAACAGAAGCCACTGCTGAACTCTTCTTTAAACGAGTGTGGGTGCACTTTGGGATCCCACAGTCTATCATATCAGATCAGGATAATAGGTTCCTCAGCACATTTTTTTCCAGCTTCTAGTCAATGCTGGACACCAAGCTCACCAAGTCCACAGCTTTCCATCCCCAAACTGATGGCCAGACAAAGGTCTTCAACAGGATTATTGTACACATTCTGCGCATGTACAATTCAAAGCATGCATGCACATGGGATGAGAGCCTCCCCTATGTACAACATAGTTATAACTGGGCTCTCCATAGCTCAACCGGCCACAACCCCTTTCAAGTGGGCTTGGGATTCCATCCACTATGTCCCATTGATGTAGCCATGCCATTTGCGGCTACTCAGGCCAATTTGGCTCATGTCCAGTCTGAAGTTGAAAAATCGAACATCTTCATCGAGCACATTCAACACATCCACCAACAGATTCATGAAATATTGGACTGAGCCAATGCTAAGTACAAGCAACGACATTATCAACATTAGGTGCCACACAATTTATAGGTGGGCGACAAAGTGTGGCTACATTTGCAGAAGGAGTGTCTCACTGGACCCCACCGCAAGCTTTTCCCACTCCGATATGGGTCGTACACCATCAACAAGGCTGTAAGGAACAATTCATTCGAGCTCAGTATTCCACCATTCCTTGGTTTGCACCTAGTATTCAATGTGGACCACCTTTGTCTCTACTTCCCACCTCTACTAGACACCTCTGACATTGCAGAACAACTCACACCAACAGAGTTAAACCTAGACTGTATGGAAAAATCCACCACAGGTTGTATCATGGACATGCAAATCAAGAACACTAGCCAATAGAAGATCCAACTATTTATTATTGTCAAAGCTGGCCAACTCCTGCACCAAGGCAAGTGGTTCACCTGGGACCAAGTTCAGCAAAAGTTTCCTCATCTCATAGAGGAACTCAATGCAATGGCGACCATTACTTCCCAAGGGGGGAGGAATGATCCAGGTGGATATTGGTGGCCACCCGCCTATTCCACTTGGGGCCCCACCATTGTCTCTTTCATTTTTTCAGTTTCGATACAACTTACTATTTTTAGCTGTTTTTCGGGTCCTGAACTTCCGAAGCCATTTTGAGGCCCTAAATGACATTTTTTGGGAATCGCGCCTTCGAAAAATATTGTTATGTTCCAAAATTGATATTCATGGTTATCAATTGTAGTCCTTGGATAAATATTTCTAACGATGTGTCATGTGCATCAAACAAAGATAGTATGCAAAAGTTACGACCCTGGGAAGTTGAAACACCAATTTACCCAAACGGGGCCCATAGTTTTGGCGCTTCATCTCCTAGGTTTAGGTTTTTTGGATGTTTAAGGTTTTCCATTGTTTCTATATAATATATATACCCTTGAGCCTCATTGTAACAAAGTTGAGAGGCTTGTAGTCACCACATCTCTCTCATAGATAAGCTACTAGCGCCATAGCTAGTTTATTTCCATTCTGTTTGTAAGCAAATTTCAGTTCTTTGATATTAATGAAATGAAGTGTTATTTTTGCTGCATATTTGTATTTATGGTTATATGTGTATTCTGTTGCGTTCATGCATAAATCCGGATTAAATTTATACATGCAATCTATTTTCTAAATGTTGTTTACTTTGCATAAACAAAGTTTGTGTAAAGAGCCATCATCATAGTTGTGTGACAGATTTAGGACATGAATATTTCCTAAAATAGGTACCAACTATCCATCTTCTCCATTTGTTACATTCTACTCCCTATACTACCAATTTACCCATACAATTTATACTTGCCACAACTTTCCAAATGCATGAAAGTCTTAAAGAATATAAAAAATCATTTCAAAATATTTTAGAAGCCATCCCACCACTCAAACAACCCTTTAAAATTTGAAATGAACTATGATGTGTAAGGCTTACTCCGTATGCAGTCAAGGAATGACTCCTTGTGCTAGCAGGAGAAGCCAAGGTGAAAATATTTTTCTTGAGTAATGAGGCTTCTTTTATAACTTGAGGCATGACCTTTGATATCCCCATGACCCTTGAGTTTCTCATATGTCTTTTCAAATTCTAATGACATTTGGAATTCTATATAACCCTTGGAATTCTAAATGAATTTTGTAATTACATATGAATTTTGGAATTACATGTATTTTGGACTTCTTAATATGGATCTTTTGTCCATACATGACTCTTCGACTCTCACTTCTTTGTCTTTACAATAGTTACATAATTACATCATGATTTCCACATCATCATGTGGTGAGAACATGACAAGTCACTAACATTGATGACTTGGACTCATAGTGATTGATGACATGGAATTTCTTTAGAGGTGACAATAATTCCACTTGAATCTTCAATCTTGCATGCAACTTCCATGTTGTTGATGCCTTTACCCTCCAAAGGGTCTTCGATCATATGGATTCCTTTGGGCCACTTCGATCATTTGCTTTCAATGTTATTCATTTTTTCACATCATGTGTTCTTTGTTCTTGAATTCTTCCTTTGACGACCCTCTTTGTGATATCTCATCATGCATCGTTGCAATGTTGTTCAGTAATATGTGCAATTGATATCACTCATGGAAAGAGAATTAGTTTGAAAAATATCATATTCTAACACGTTTCATCTAAAAATTTTCTCATGATTTATCAGTTCGCTCAGGAAGAATAAGGAAAACTTCTGGGCACAGGGTGCAGTCTGAAGGATGAATAGATGAGTGTTTGAGGCTTGAGGATGTGCTATGCGCTTGACAATGAAGGGCATGCATGATGGAGGGCGCAGGGCACAAGTTTGAAGGATGAAGGAAGGCCACTAAGGCTTTAGGCTTATGGATGTGTTGTGTGATTGAATTTGATAGAGGAAGCTCAAAGCAGGGCACAAAGCGCAATATGAAGGATGAAGGAGGGTTTGACTGATGTTTTGAAGTGCAATATGTGCTCAAGGAATCCAAGGAGGGCACAAAGTGCAATCAAAGGAGGAAGAGGTCAGGCTTTGGTCGTACCAATACACTATGCACTCAAAAGAGACCAAGATGGGTGTAGTGCACATGATTAAGGTTGAAGGGAACATGATGTTGCCTGGTGATGTGCCATGTGCTCAAGGAAGGAAGAAAGAAGGTCATATTCAGGAAGGGAAGGAGAGGATGTTTCTTGGGAGTGTGCTTTGTACTTGGGAGGGGTCAGGGTGTAGTCTAAACGAAGAAGGGGTCTCGACTAAGCCTTAAGAGTGCTCTATGCACTCTCTTAGCCTTAGTGGGCTAACTTCTGCAACCAAAATTTATCTAAGTCTGAAAGATAGATAAGGGGAAAACATAATGAGTTTAGACATAAAATCAAGTGCGACACATACCAACTCATTGATAAAACTTAAACAATATGAGACAAAGAGAAATACACATAAGAATGCCAATTTACAAACAGTCTCCTAGTATAATAGACTAAGTATGTGTGACTGTGACCAAAAGTGTCATTTTACAACAAATAAAGGTATTATAACCATGAAGTGCACTAGATATGTTCTAAACAATGTGATGACACTTAAGAATGACAAAAAACACTTGAAACATGTAAAATGACTTGAGGTGACACTTGGAAACCAAAGTGGAATTTGATACGATAGTTTGGTAGGCTCCAAAATTTGAATGTAGTGAAGTCTTGGAGGGTGTTATAACGACGAAAATAAAATTGCACTCAAGGACACCAAATGGAGAATATAACACTCCTTCCCACTCCCTTTTACTAACCCAAGATAGATGGAAGTTGTTACATAGTCCTAACCCAACTTCCATGGTCTCGTTATTGAAATGGGGTTACAAAATTACTTAATTTATACTACCATGAACCCAAATTAATACCACCATTGCAACTAGATCATCGAGAGATTTATGGTGATATATGTTTTATCTCGGTTTGACTTATGGATCAAAATTTATGGTTGTTTAAAGTTTGACCTTACTAACCTTTCCATGTCAGCAAGGTAATGCAACATGGCACCCACACAGGCCCCACATGGTGCCCACATGGAAACCCCACCTCACTTGGTAGGCCCACGTCATCACGCTTTTCCACTAGCTTGCCTTTGTGGAACTTTGCCTTTCATCTCGTCGCTTGGGCCCACCGAACTGTCCTTTAATGTGGTTTGCAACTACATTCACGTTATGATCATTCTTAGAGTATTTTGAGCCCATAGGGATAAATTCCATGCAAAACCCCCAAGGTGGGACATAAGTTTTTATTGTCATCTATCAGAACCATTCCCATTCCTGTTCCTCGACACCAATAATCATGACCTCCCTTGTTGTACACACTAACATAGTGAGGAACCCCTTACATCCAATATTATGTCATTTTGGAGTCATACCAACCACGTGAGCATCTCTGATGATACCACATATCACTCATTTTCATTCCATTTGGACCTCCAATGAGCCTATGGCACCTGCCATGTGTCATGCTACATGAACGAAACATTATTGGCATCTCCATGTCACTCCATCACCTCATTTAATAGCATGGGTCCCAACAGGGTCTCCACATATAAAACATAAATTTCTCCATTATAAGTCAGGAATTATATTGGAGCCTTGGCCTTCACACAACTCATCCTATACCCTTTTGATGCAATGCTAGGAGTCACTTTTCCCAAGGTCCGCGATCGAGACATGAATGTTCCCTTCTTGAGGGAGAATAGTTCCCATCAGTCCTTTCGCCTCTCGTCCTACTCCCTTCCAATGCTACACATATAGCGATGTATCCACAAGTACCCATGATCTTTAGACATGAAAATGTCAGCCTACTGACATGAAATACTCTATCCATTTCCCTCAACCTTCTTGTTGGCACACAAGGAAGAGTTGAGGCCCTCCAAGGGCCATGGTTCGATACAACACACACACACACACACACACACACACACAATAAACACATCCTATCCATTTTTGATGCAATGCTAGGAGTCAAATTTCCCAAGGCCCACCATCAGGATGTGAATGTTCTCGTCTTGCGATGGAATAATTCCCATTGGTCCTTTCATCTCTTTCTTTTCTCCATTTCGATGGTACACATACATGAGGGCCCATGATCTTGTGACATGAATATGTCCACCTACTAGCAGGATATACTACATCCCTTTATTTTTTCCTTCTCGTTGCCACGCAAGGAAGAGTTGAGGCATATATATATATATATATATATATATATATATATATATATATATATATATATATATATATATATATATATATATATATATATATATATATATATATATATATATATATATACCCGTCTATAAATAGGGATTCCTTTAGCATTTATATAAATTTGGGATATCCCTCATACATGGATGCATACATGAGGGCCCCTTAGAACTTAGACGCATTTGATCCATTTCTCTCGATCCATATTATCAATATGGGTACCCTTTAGCACTCAGATGCATTTGATTTATTTCTCCTGAGAATGGAAATTAATGCATCCATGTTATTCAATCATACATAGAGAGGCACAATTCCTTTACACCATTCAACAATCCATGGCCATTTAATACCAAGTATTTCAATACAAGAAATTAACCAGTTAAGTAGATATTCCTCATATCTCTCTCATCATGACAATGGACATGTATGAATCCATTAATACACACCAGGGCATACATTCCTCATAAAAAACACATGTTATATAAAACAATAACAATAGAAAGTTATGTTGCATTAATACACAATGACATAGTAGGAACTTATATTATGAAAATGGAGACTGGAAACTGAGAGTGGGACTCCAACTCTCCACCCACCCTTAGGTTGATTGTACTACAAATTTTCTTGTAGTCAACCACCCTTGAGCCAGGTTCAGAGCCCTTGGAGGAGTTCTCAATGGAAAATGAACTAGATAGTCCACTGACATAGGGAGTCCAGATATCACACCATATCCACCCACTTGAACCCGACAATAATGCATCCAATGTATAATTCTAAAATCAGAATCCATAACACACTTATAAACAAATGTAAGTCCACAATCAATTATTAAAATAGAGAACACCTATGCAAGCCAAGAGCCCAAAGGATGCAGGGCCTTCACCCACAACTAGGAGCCCAGAGATCCATGTTCCTTCACTTGAGTAGTTGTTTCCATGTTCTACTACATGCACCCATAGCCTAGTCCCTGGATTGCGGTTTCTCTTCTTCTCTTCCACACTTTTCCAACGTGCTTTCTATTTGCATTGTTCTCCTATCATGCCCGTCACTACTATTCTCATGTTGTTAGAATGCTTCAATTCTCTTTTCTTTTGTGCTTGTTCTCTTGTCCAAGCACAATCCATGAGACAGGACAAATAGGTGTGGGCTTGTCCTTCATTGAGGAAGCCCATACACTTCCTCCAACCTGCTATTAAATATAATTAGTTTCATTAAAGACATACCATTCAGGTCAAGGATGCCATTAAATGAGCATTTACCCAATTTCCCAAGCAATATCCTCCCCAAGGCTATTGAACCTAGGTCTATTTTTCTCAACCAATTCATTGTGTTTGCATTTCCACAATTTTTTTTTGTATATAAGAGGAATCTAGTAGCCCACCTGACATGTAACTACTAGTAAATCTCTAGGGGTATATGGTTTGTCCTCATCTCCTTAAACCAGGTCACAACTTGGGGGATTTGAACCTTATATATCTCAGTTTTCACATATTTCACATTAATTCAATCACAAATAGTTGCCTCCTGGAACTTATAAGATTCATATATATTTTTTTTTTGTATCCTAGAGTAACCTAGCAACCTGATTAACACATAGCTACTAGTAAACCCCTGGGGGTCTACGACCTGTCCTCCTTTTCATAAATTGGGTAGAAACCAAGGGGATTTGAACCTTGCATCTCTTAGTTTTCATAGATTTCATATTACTTCGATCACCAATTGAGCTACCCCCTTGGGACACATTTACACAATTTAATTACAAAATTAAAATCCATAAATATTTACAAGAGGGAGTTAACCCAAAAGGGATGACACAAACCACATCCCCTTAGAGGAACACCATCCTCGATTTTATATACCTAAACATGATTAGAACATGATTTAAACCAAGCATAAAAATTCAATGTGTGATCTATATACACAACTATTTATATCTAATTACAATAATATTTAAATTTTGTTAACCAACAAACAAAAATAGGTTTGACACTCGCATTTGATAAAATATCTCCCATGTGGCTTCCTCAAGCCCAGGGTTCCTCCACTGCAGCTTGAATTTCTTGATTACTTGATTCTAGAGCATGATCTACCTCATGTATAGAAGGAATAGAGGTTCCGATTGGAACTCTCCCTCTATTTCTACTTGTAGCACCAACTAATCAATCACATGATTAACATTTTGTACATACTTTTTAAGTAAAGAAACATTAAAAACATTATGAACCTTTACTGTTGGTGGAAAGTCCAATCTATATACCACTGACCCTATTCTCTATAAATCTTGAAATGGCCCACAAAATTTTGGTTCCTACTTCGCACACGACCCAATTTTCATGGAGCTTTTCATGAGTCTAACTCATAGGTAAACATGTTCCCCTACTTTAAATTTTTTATGCAGTTAATGTTGGTCCACCTATCTCTCCTGCCTAACTTAACACACCTTTAAGTTCTTTCGAATGGTTACCATTTCCTATTCCATATCTATTAGCATGTCAGGCCCAATATGGACCTTATTCATTAGATCACTCTAGCTAATAGGAGTGTTACATTTCCTCCAATAAAGAGCCTCAAATGGAATCATCCTCAAGGAATCTTGGTACCCATTGCTATAGGAAAACTCCACTAGTGGAAGAAACTCTTCCCACTTACTTGGATGGTGCATGACATACATCCTAAGCATGTATTACATGTTGGAAATATTGAGGGGGGGGGGGGGGGGGTGAATCAGTATTCCTTTCAATTAGTATTATTATTAATCTTTCAGAGCATTAGTTAATCTTCAATTATTATTAGTGTTTGTGCAATGATAGCAGTAAACAAAAGGGACACAAATGCACACAGGTTTTAAGGTGGAAACCCCCTCTGGGACAAAAGCCACCTGAATGCTTTTCTGATAATTCTTTAATCTTCAACTCTAACTGAAAAGAAATATCCAACTTCATAGAATCTAGAAAACAATTATTCTCCAGCTCCCACAGGATGGATGCTCCAATGCCCAAGATTCTTCAGTAGTCAACTGAACGGATGCCCCAACACCCATTGAGCTACAACTCACCCTAGCACCACCCTACCACCCTGAAGTTTTCACAGGCTTGAACCTATTGGTGACTTCATGCACCAGCCTAACACCACCCTACCACCCTATAGAAGAATAAAAGATGAATGGACTCCTGTACCAGGGAAAATGGTCCACTTTACAATGATATAGAATGATGTAGAAGAAGAATAAACACTAGACCATAACCCCAACTATGACACAACCACCTAATGATGATATCAAACCTTTCGACAATGCCTCTTAAACTCTTGGCAGACAGACACTTGTACAACTTTTACAATGATGATTTTACAATGATACCTTTACAATGATTGTATGCAGTGCTGCCCACTTGAAGACTTCATGTGGTGAACTTATTATTGTTGTTATGCACCTTGATTTTTGATCTTTTCATGCTACCCTTTCTCACTCTTTAGAACATTAGATCATGCATTGAGTCTTATCTTGATGAATATATAATACCTGCAAAAATTCTTCCAGGAAATACCGATGACATGATAATAGCAAAACTTACCTCATCCTGCAGAGCATATGTCAGTGCTAAACAAAAAAACAAATTAGAATACAAAGAACCTAATGCAATTTAAGAGATGAACATGCATATAAAAAAGATACTTACTTGGATCTTACCTATGCTGCATCATTTTTTTGCACCTTGCTTCGCTTTGCTGCCCTAGAAAGTCTAGTCCTTTGTAGCCCTTGACAGCACATGATCTAGCTTTTTATTTCCTTCTAGCAGCTCGATATTGAATCTGATGTATCTCTGTGATTTCAGATCCCCAATATGTGATCTTCAGTCCTGTATTAGCCCTATAATTCTTCTTTTTAATGCCACAGTTCTGACCCGATTTGGATTCTTCAAGACAAAGTTATGCCCAATATCTCACAATGCCTAATTATGGACTAGTTCAGTAGAGCGAACTTGTACGACGTGCCACGTGTCGATGTTTCATCCTTCAGATATGAAATTGATACAAAGAAACATACAGTCTATGCATATCTGCCACTTTTTATAGAATTCCAATCTGCTTCTCAGAGAGAGAGTTATGACGATTTTCCCAAGGTCACCTCTTTGAAATGAAATTTGGAAGCCTGCAAAAACCCTAACTTCCACAGATCATATCTCCAAAAATTTAGCAAACAAAGATCTTAAATTTGAACACGAGCTTCATCAAGATTTATCCCAAGTGGGTTTTTTGTTTCAGCATCTGAAGCTTCACAAAAAAAAGTTATAGCAAAAATTCCACGATGACCTTTTTTTAGTAGTGAAATCCTTACATGAGGAGGATATGAGGGTCACCATTTATATAAATGCTTAGTTTGAGAGGGTCTTCAACAAGTGAATGTTGGAGGGATTTTAGGATCTTAAAAAATTATTAATTATTTACTATTCAATGACCACAACCAATGATTAGTTTCATGCCACAACCCCATGGGGTTTTAGCCCACTAACTGGGGTTACTAACTTCAAACACGAATATCTCTCAAACCGTGAAGAATTATGTGGCGTGACATATATAAATGGAAACATCTCAACAAGTAGAAACCATACCAAATATCCTTGACTCAGAATAGAGTAATTTTTCAAGTCAAAATTCCCATGCAAGATTGGGGTAGCCCCTGGTGCTGCTTAGGTTGACATAAATGACAACCATTGATCAAAAATATCCCCCTTTGGCATTGATGGCAACACAAGTACTCCCCCTACGATCAAGGCACCTCTTACTACAACATTATCTCCCCCTTTGACATCAATGACAAAGGGTAACCCCCCCCGACACACAACCATCCTGTGGACCTGTACACACATCCACTCTCACTTTATTTTCTGAATAAGGAAAATCTAATGAGAAATTGGGAGAATCCCAAGCTTCTGGTGAAGATATTCAAATTCTTCACAAGGTAAAGGTTTAGTGAATATATCAACGATTTGTTCTTTTGTACCAACATATTCAAGTTTGATATTCTTTTCAACGATTTTTTCTCTAACAAAATGATATTTGATCGGAATTTTTTTGTCTTTGAATGCATGACATGATTCTTGGAGATGTTGATGGCACTGGTGTTATCACATAATATGGGAATAGGCTCACTGAATTGTACTTGAATATCTTGCAAAGTTTGTTTCATCCAAAGAATTGAGTACAACAAGTTGTCGCTGCAATGTATTCTTCTTCCGCTGTAGATAACGAGATTTAGGTTTGATTTTTTCTCAACCATGATACGAGAAAACCACCTAGATAGAATGCTGCTCCACTAGTACTCGTATGATCATCAATGCTTCCTGCCCAATCTCTCACAATGACCTAATTATGGACTAGTTTAGTAGAGCGAACTTGTACGACATGCCACGTGTCACTATTTCCTCCTTCGGCTTTGATATTGATACATAGTCTTGTTATTCCATACAAGACTGGCAGTTCGTGCACTATCCGCCACTCTTTACATAATTCCAATCTGCTTCTCAAAGAGAGAGTTATGATGATTTTTCCAAGGTCACCTCTTTGAGATGAAATTTGGAAGCCTGCAAAAACCCTAACTTCTACAGATAATATCTCTGAAAATATAGCAAACCAAGATCTGAAATTCAGACACGAGCTTCATTAGGATTTCGCCCAAGTGGGTTTTTTTATCATCTGAAGCTTCGCAAAAAAAACCTTATAGCGAAAATGCCACGATGACCTGTTTTTAGTAGTGAAATCCTTACATGAGGAGGATATGAGGGTCGCCATTTGTATAAATGCTTAGGTTGAGAGGATATTCAACAAGTGAACATTGGAGGGATTTTAGGAGCATAAAAAATTATTAATTATTGACTATCAAATGACCACAACCAATGATTAGTGTCATGCTACAACCCCATGGGGTTTTAGCCCACTAACTGGGGTTACTAACTTCAAACACGAATATTTCTCAAATCGTGAAGAATTACGTGGCGTGTCATATATCAACGAAAACATATCGACAAGTAGAAAGCATCCCAAATATCCTTGACTTGGAATAGAGTAAGTTTTGAAGTCAAAATTCCCAATGGTGGATAGTGCACAGATTGTAGTTTTCTGTGTATCAATTTCAGAGCCGAAGGAGGAAACAATGACATGTGGCATGTTGTACAAGTTCGCTCTACTGAACTAGTCCATAATTAGGTCATTGTGAGAGATTGGCAATAACTTTTCCTTGAAGAATCCAAATCAGGTCAGACCCATGGCATCTGAAAGAAGACTCAGAGGGATACTACAGGACCAAAGATCACATATTGGGGATCTGAAATCACAGAGATACATCAGATTCAATATCGAGCTCCTAGAAGGCAAGAAAAAGCTAGATCATGTGTTGTCAAGGGTTGCAAAGGACTAGACTTTCTAGGGTAGCAAAGCAAAGGAAGTTGCAACAGAGGTAAGCTCCAAGTAAGTATCTTCTATATATGCGTGTTTATCTCTTAATTGCATTAGGTTCTTTGTATTCTAATTTGTTGTTTTTGTTTAGCACTGGCATATGCTCTGCAGGATGAGGTAATTTTTGAAGTCAAAATTCCCATGCAAGATCGGGGTAGCCCCTGGTGCTGCTTGGGTTGACATCAATGAAAACCACTGATCAACATTCTAGTGCTCTATTTTTCATCTCGGCTTGTCCATATGTTTGGGGATGGTATACTATTGTAAAATCCAATTCTTTCCATAGAATAGCAAACAACTCTTTCCAAAATTTTGAAGTGAATTTTTCCATATTTGTTCGAGACTATTTTCTTAGGAACTTTGTGTAACCTCACTATATTTTTTATAAAAACTTGGGGATCATCACTTGTTGTATGAGTGGATTTGATAGCTACAAAGTGAGATTTCTTACTTAAATTTTGCACCATGACCATAATGGCATCATGCTGCCTTGTATTCCTTGGCAACCCAATGATAAAATCCATGGAAATTATTTCTCACTTCCATTGTGGGATGGGAATTGGCTACAACAATCCTGCTGGATGCTTGCATTCCACCTTTAACTGTTGGAACTCAAGGAACTTGGCTATGTAGTGAATCACCTCCTTCTTGATGCTTGGGAAATAGTATGACTTCTTCATAGTTGTTATCATCTTTTTATATCCTAGATCACCAGAATATGGTATTTTGTGATTCTCATTCATAATGAACTTCTTCAAGTCGCCCCCACAAGGCACATACCACCTTACTTTAAAATTTTATAGTCCATCTTCCATAATGGAGTAGTCCTTGGTCAATTTCCCTTTAGGTTCTTGTTGTAAGCACTCCGTAATTTGCTAATATTTTTCATCTTGTTGTTTTGTCTCTTTAATATTTTCTTGAATGTTGAATTCACAAGAACTCACAACATATATATGAGTTACTTGTAGCCTCTTGGTGAGTGCATAAGGTACCTTATTCTCCTTTCCCTTTATATATTTAATTTCAAATTCAAACTTTCTAATTAAGGATAACTACCTAGCTTGTCTGGCATTTAACTTAGGTTGATTGAACAAATACTTCAACCCTATGATATCTAGCATTAATGTGAATTTATTTCCAAGGAGATAATGCCTCCATGTCTTCATTTTGTGAATAATTACTACTAATTCTAAATCATGAGTCACATATTTTTTCTCATGCTTATTCAACTTCCTGGACATATAACGGACTACTTATCCCTCTTTCATGAGGACTCTTCCTAGCCCTTCTTTTCCGGAATCGATGCACACTACAAATTTTTTGTCTGGGTATGCTATCCTTAGCACTTGTGCATGTGTATAATTGTTTCAGCTGCTCAAAACTTATAATAAATTCATTTTGTATAGAGGAATTTAAGTCCTTTTATTTGCAACGTTGTGATTGGGTGTCCAATCTTAGAGAAATTCTTATTGAAACTCTTGTAGTAGCCTATAAACCCCATCAATGACCCAACTTCAACTACATTTTGTGGAGTTGGCCATTCCATAATTGAATAACCTTCTCTGGGTCAACAACCACTCTCTCCATTGAGAATGTATGTCCCAAGTACTGAATCTGGGACTAAAATAACTCACAATTACTAAGATTTTCATAAAGTTTATTCTCTCTTAACAAATGTAGCACTATTGCCAAATTATTTTCATGCTCCTTTCCATTTTTTTAATAAGCCAATATATTATCTAAGAAAACTAGTACAATTTTGTCTAGATAAGGACTGAATACATTGCTCATGAAACACATGAATGTAGATACCTTGTAAGCCCAAAGGACACAACCATAAACTCATAATTCTCATACCTAGTTCTGAATATTTTTCTATGGATGTATTCATCCTTTATTCATAACTGATGTTACCAATATCTTAGGTCACTCTTAAAAAATATTGTTTCTCCCATCAAATGATCAAATAAATCATCAATCCACGCAAGGGGTATCTATTCTTTATGGTGGCTTTATTAAGCTTCTTGTAATTTATGCACAATCTCATTGTGCCATCCTTTTTCTTCATGAACAAGACGATTTCTCCCCAAGATGACACACTCGGCCTAATATAATCCTTATCTAGCATTTCTTTTAGTTGTAGCTTCAACTCTATCAGCTTTGGGGTGCTCATTCAATAAGGGAATTTGGATGTCGACGCTATTTCAGGTAACAATTCTATAGAAAAATCCACTTCTCCATGTGGTATTAATCCATGGATTTCCTCTAGAAACACATCTTCAAACTATTTTAGAATTGGATGTTCCAATAAGCCAACAACCACCATTTCTTTCAAAGTTATTATTTTCTTGAACAACGAATAATTTGTGCCCTTTCCTTTTGCATTGTTTGGCTTGCAACACTATTATTAACCATACTAGCATGGGTTTTTGTTTCCCTTATAACACAGGCCTTTCACCACCCTCATTGAGGCATTCCATTGTTTTTTCATAATAATCGACGTTTTTTCTTTGAAGGGCCAACAAATATATCTCGATAAAGAGATGATAAGTGCCCAATGAAAAAAAATTAAATTCTGCCATTGTTGCCATGCCACTCAACACAAATGGACATGACTTAACTTTGTTATCCACCCATCTCTTTGTCCCTATGGCTAGATATACTAGCCAAGATTCCATGTGTGTTTATTTTTTCAATGCACGTTTCTCAACAATTGATGGAACCAAGTAACTAAAGTTAGATCCAAAGTTAATTAAAATTGAAATTTTCTATTATAATCATACCTTCCATTTCAATAATTGATGTGTAATGATCAACTTGTATATTATCCACTGCAACATATATTATGGGCATGCTCTAGGCCATTTCCCTTATTTTCTCTGCATCCTATGCGTTGTGCAACCTCGTGCCATATTTTTCTCGTTGGGGGAAGTCCCTCTTCCTATGGTTTTCTCAACAAGTTCAATATTTCAGTGTGTCTCCTCCATATCCCTTGGCCTCCTCTACCACAACCTGAATGAATCGGTCCCTACCAGCATTAGCGAACATAGGTTGGGACTTGCCTTTTTTAGTGGTGGTTGAGCTCACCTTCCTTTCTCCAGGTCGTTGCTATGCAACTCCCTACCTCTTTCCTTTGAATTTGAGGTTTCCTTTTCTTTCCACTCAATCCTATATTATGACCTGTGTTTGGATTGCTCGTAGCAATACTTCAGTTTTTGAATAATAGCCTCAAGAATTTGTGGCTCATGAAAATATATCTTTTGATTGAATGTTTATAGAAATCCACTAATATACCTCTGAGTATTCTCCTTCTCATCTTTGAGGTAGGTCACGTACCTCAGTAGTTCCAAAAATAATGTTGTATATTAATAATTTGATAGCTACCCTAGCTTAAGCTCATAAAATTCCTTGGCCTTGCTATCATAATACCTCTCAGGTATATACTTTTCCCTAAAGTAATTCTCAAATTCCTTCTAGGAAAATTCTTCCTCCCTAATATTCTTTACATTATTTAAGTCTTCCCATTAAATATCATCCTTGCCTTTCAGGGTGAAGGTGGTCACTTTTTCTTTCATGTTTTCAGAGTATTTATGGACTCTAAAAATTTTCTTCATCCCGAGCAACCATTCCTACGCATCCTATTCTTTATTTACCTCACCATTAAATGAAGGAGGTTTGGCCTTCTTAAACTCTTCTGGAATGTGGTCCTTTTCTTTCATTCTTTGGTGATGGTTTATTTTAGTAGTAACATCATATTCCTACCCACAGATGTCTTTCCTCCTTTCTAGAGTACCTCTTTTCACTATATCATCACTTGGTTGCATGTGCCTCTTCCTGGATCTTGCAAGCCTTGGTGAACTCTACTTGAACTTGCAGTTGCCTCCTAACTCATGTTGCTTTTGTCTCTGTATGTCTCACATGATTTTCAGTGTGATTGCATTCATTTCTTCTTGCCTTTCTTAAGTCTTGACAAGCTTCTCATTGTTGGCATTTAAATACTTAGTTCAACTCTTAGGCTTCTCAATGTATCCAACCAGTTAAGAGAGCCTGTCTCTCCTCTATTCTCAAATGATTCTTCTTTCGGATGTCTAAGCTGAGATCTACCAATGCTATACTGCACCATTATGCTACTCATTCCTTTTTCTCTTTTGTTGTTCCTTGACATCCTCTTATGTGTTGTCACACATGAAATTTCCATCCAATCAATAATATCAATATCATACTCATTATCACCTTGGTAATCCTACCATAAACACATAGCTATGAGGCTACCTTAAGCATCAAGTTCCAAATGAGTGCATCTGTCAAAATAACTTAACATGTAAGAAACATCATTATAGTCAACATGCAATCAATAATTCAATGCTATAAGAAACACAAAAATATTCACATTCATTTACTAAAATTTGTAATAAATATTTGTAACTATATCCTTCTAGGCCTAATCTACTTATTCCTAATATGATTCAGGTACAAGCATTGAACCTCACTTTGATACTACTTTGTAACACTCCTTCCCACACCCTTTCCCTAACCCAGACCAGATGGAACGTGTTACTTTTTCCTAACTAAAATTTCATGGTCTCATTATGGAAATGGGGTTACAAAATTCCTCAATTTTGACTTGAACTAAAACTAATACCACCATTTCAACCGAATCATCGAGAGATTTCCAGTGATATAGGTTTTATCTTAGTCTAACTTACAGATGAAAATTTATGACCGTTTAAATTTTGACCTTAATAACCCTACCATGTCAGCAAGGTACTGTCACATGGCACCTATATGGCCCCCACATGGTAACCCCACATCACTTAGTAGTTCCATGTCATCACGCTTTACCACTAGCTTGCATTTATGGAACTTGTCCCATCATCCCCTCGCTTTGGCCTACTAGATCGACCCTTAAGCTTGTTTACAACTAAATTCACATTATAATAATTTTTGGAGTATTTCTAGCCCATAGTGATAAATTCCATGCCACACCCCTCAGGCAAGACATAATTTTTTATTGTCACTTGTTGGGAACCGAGTCTCATTCCCCGACCCCAATAACCATGGCCTCCCCTACTGTACATGCTAACACAATGAGGGACCTCTGAGGTCTGTGATGATGTCATGATAGCTTCTTACCAGCCATGTGAGCCTCTCCAATGATGCTACATATCACTCATTTTCAGGCCACTTGGACCTCCAAAGGGCCTTTGGCACCTACCAAAATTCACCTTACCTGCATACCACGCTATTGTCATCTCCATTCTGCCACCTCATCTCATAGTTTGGGTCTCACCGAGGTCTGTCTCCATGTATAAAACATCCATTTCTTTTTTATAAGTCTTAGGTGTTATAGTGGAGCCTTCAACCTCCACACAACTTGTCATGGCCCCTTTTCATGCATATTAAGATTCAAGTTTCCCAAGGGCCATGGTTGGGACGTGAATGTTACCGTATTTTGATAGAATAGTTCATGTTGATCCTTTCGTCTCTCTCCCCGCTCCCTTTTGGCGGCAAACATACAAGGATGTAGCCAATAGGGCCCACAATATCTATACATGAATATGTCCACCTACTAATGGGAAATACTCCATCCATTGCCCTCTCACTAGCACAAAAGGGGGAGTTGAGGCCCGCTAAGGGCCACAATTTGAAATGTGTATATATACATGGATGCCTTTGACATTTAGATAAATTTTGTCTATCCCTCCTCAGCAATATTATTAATATGAACACCCTTTAGCACTCAAACACATTTGGGATATTTCTCCTGATCCATATTATCAATATGGGCACCTTATAACACTTATATATACTTGAGCTATTTCTCCTAAGTTGTAATGGAAATTAACACATCCATGTTATTCAATCAACATAGGGAGGCATGATCCCTTTACGCCATTCAACAACCCAAGGTCATTTAATACCAAGAATTTCATAATAAGAAATTAACCTATTAAACAAATATTCCTCGTATCTCTCTCATCATCACAATGGAAAGGCATGAATCCATCAATAGACATAGGGGAATGCATTACTCATTAACCATATAAGTTATAGATAACAATAGCGATAGAAATTTACGTTGCATTAATACATAGTGACAATTAGGCACTTATCTTATGCAAATATAAGACTGGGAACTGAGAGTGGGACTCTAACTCTCCACCCAACCTTAGGTTGAATGCACTACAATTTTTATTTCAGTCTACTACCCTCAAGATAGGTTTAAATTTTGTGGAGGATTCCTCAAGGGAAAATGAACCAAATAGTCCACTGACATAGGGAATATAGAGATTACACCAACTCCACCCACTTGAACCCAAAAATGATGCCTCGAGTGTATCCACACTAAACCAAAAATCTAGAGCACACTTATAAACAAGTACAAGTTTGTAGTCAAGTATTAAACATAGAGAACACCTCTTCAAGCCAAGAACCCAAGGGATATAGGGCCTTCACCCAAAAGGAGAGTCCAAAGAGCCCTCCTCCTTCACTTGAGTATTGGTTTCCACACTTTACTACGTGCACCTGATGGGCCTTTGAATTAGACACAAATTAAGGCCCATATAACCTTTCTTAGGCACATAAAGGCTATATTAAATGTCTCCTTCTATACTCAATAATATTTTTTCGTCTTTAATATGTTCTTAGCAAGGTTTAGAGATAATTACATATTATGTGCCTAATATTAATTACTTTTAAAGAGTATTGAGAGAATTTTGAGTAAATTATGAATGAGATAATGTAGGGACTTATTACCTGCTACATGATGGACCAAGATAGGATAATAAATGAATATGATATTATGAAATTATTGAATAGATTATGAAGCTCTAGTTATTGAGAAAATCTAGGAATGTTCTCCCTGTCATTTAATGAAGATTCCTACTGTTGGGAACCAAATCCACTTTTTGAGGGATTTTGGAAGGGAAATCTGCCTTATTTCAAGGAGGATGATTTCTCATTAATTTTTATAAGTGCCAATTCGAATTTTCCTCTAGGGGCATGTATTTCTTAGTCTTATGGTGGTGAAAAATTGTTTTTTAGCAACTCTACCTTCATTTCTAGCAGGGATGTACTTGGATTGATTCAAATAATGAAGTTTGGTATTATTTTTTTCTTCTAAAGCTTGGTTTCCTTCGTATGAATTTGAGTATCCTTGGGCTTGGCCATCCCAGGAGCCCAGAGCCCTGTTTTACAATTTATTTATCTTCTTTGAATGTTTTCACATGTATCTTCTATTCTTGTTTTTCGTATTTCTGCATTTATTATTCATGTTTCATTTGTTGTAGGTTATATTGGTTAAACGATTCAAGTGAGTTTTTTTTCAAGTTATTTATGAAGTCGCAAGCATGATTCATATTTAGAACAACCTTGCAAAGTCATTTCCATGATTGATCTACTTGGATTGGTTTACTATTTCACAATTTTGGAATTTCTCGAAGTATCCTGTAGCAAAACTGTAGATTTTAACCCTGTACATAAATTATCTACAAACAAACTCTTAAAAACATAAAATAAACAATATAGAGAGCATAAAACATAAAACGTAAACCGTATATACACATATATTTTCCCATGGATCCAAAAACCGAGACTACCAGCTTGATTTTCATTATATTCCTTTCAATGTTACAACACACACACACACACACACACACACACACACACACACACATATATATATATATATGTTGAAGCATTCATAAACCCCAATCCATTAACCCTTGATTATAACATTATCGTAGTTCCCTTTACCAGATCTACAAAATACCATGGGAAGAAAACCATCATGCCCAAAACCATGTGCAAACCCATGCACAAAACCATAGGAAGGCCTGCCCACCTAATATAGGGTCCAAATTTTTTTTCCCACTTGTTGTTTTCTTTCCACTAGGGGTCACAGGAGAGCTTAGTCATTGGTTCATCCCTGCAATGCCCATTGTTTCTCTACACCAAGAGAAATTCTTAGTGCTCATAAACTTTGTCAATGCATTTGCAACATTCTTTAAAGTGTCCACCTTTACCAACAACACCTTTTTGTCCTCAACTATATCTTTCACAAAGTGATACTAAACATGAATTTGTTTTGTCTTTAAATGATAAGCAGGGTTCTTAGCCGATAAAATTACACTTTGGTTATCACAGTATATCCTTATAGCTCCTTACACCAACCCCATACTTGAACACAATCTCTGCAACCAAACTACTTCCGTGTTTGCATAAGTGGTTGCCATGTATTTTTCCTCTGTAGTTGAAAAAGCCACTACATACTATATTTTACTCATCCAACTGACTGCACCTCCAAATATGTTAAACACATACCCACTTGTAGATATTCTTTGATCTAGATCACCAACCCAGTCTGCATCATCAAAGCCACAAATATCTAAAACTCTGTCCAATCCTTGTCTTCCCTAGTAGCACAAACCATAACCACTAATGCCACACAAATACCTGAAAACTCGCTTCATTGTTTTCCAATGCTCCTTCCCTAGTTTTGACATAAACCTACTCAATACTCCCATTGAATGTGAAATGTCTGGTATGGTACATACCATTGCATACATCAGGCTACCCACTGCACTTGCATATGGAACACAGGACATGTCCTCTTCTTCTTGTTATGTCTTGTGACACTGTTCAACAGATAACTTTACACTTGCAGGAATAGGAGCCTTCACCGGTGTACTATCATGCATATTGAACCTCTATTATATTGTCTCAACACACTTCCTCTGGTTTAACCAGAGCTTCCTCTTCGCCCGATATCGTTTGATTTCCATGCCCAAAATATAGTTTGCAACACCAATATCCTTCACGTCGAATTTGGAGAAAAATTAGGTCTTCAAATCTTGGATAATTTCTTTGTCATTTCCAAAAAGAAACATATCATCCACATACAAGACCAAATAAATAGCATGGTCACCAATCAATTTAAAATACACACAATGATCCTCTTTTCTTTTGGTGAAGCCAAGTCCCCGTATACATGTATCAATTTTTTGATACCACATCCTTGGTGACTGTTTTAACCCATAAAAATACTTTTTTAACCTACATACTAGTTCTTTCTTACCCTTCACCGCAAAGCCTTCAGGTTGGTTCATGCATATTTTCTCTTCCAGATCCCCGTGAAGAAATGGTGTCTTCACATCCATCTATTCTACCTCAAAATAAAATTCAACAAAAAGATATAAAAGTAATCTAATAGAATTTACCTTGGAAACAGGAGAAACAATATCACCAAAATAAATCCCCGACACCTGGGAATAACCTTTTGCTACCAAGAAAGCTTTGTATTTCTCGACCTTGCCTTATACATTCATCTTCTTCGTAGACACCCATTTTATTCCAATGGGATTCCTTCCAGCCAAAAACTCCACCAGATCCCATGCATCATTTTTGTGCAAGGATACCATTTCATCAACCATGGCCTCCTTCCAGAGTTTTCCATCCTATGAATCCATTGCCTCCCTGAAAGTTCTAGGATCATCATCAGTGATAGATAAAAAAAAAATTGAATAGAAATGAGATGGAATATACCTTTCTGGTTGCCTTCGTTCTCAAACTGATCTTCTCATAGCTGGAGTTTTTGGCTCTTCCTCTTCTAAATATTGTTTTGTTGTAGAGTTTGATTCTTCCTCCTTTAGCTCAAACTCTATCTTCCCAGGTTCCTTTGGTATGAATTCATGTTTAACAACATATTTCACCTCTCTAAACACCACCTATTGGTTATACACAACCTTCCTTGTTTCTCAGTTCCAAAGCTTATAGCCTTTTAAACCATCCTTATACCTAATAAATATGCACCCTTTAGATTTACTATCCAACTTGGTTCTTTTCTCCTTTGGAACATGTACATATGCATCACAGCCAAATACCATCAGATGTGAAAGAGAGGGTTTCTTACCAGTTCATACCTCATGTGGAGTCTTATCCTCCAACGATGATGAAGGTGATATGTTAACCAGGTAGCATGCTGTCTCCACTGCCTCTGCCCAGAATTCCTGTCCTAACCCTATAACAATGAGAATGCTTCTTGCCTTTTCTGTCAACATCCTGTCCATTCTTTCTGCAACTCCATTATGTTGAGGTGTGTATGGATTAGTATTCTTCCATGCTATACCACACTTCTTATAGAACTCTGAATTCATTCTTGCAGAACTCTCCACCATTATCTATCCTCGACACATTTTTCTTCTTCTTTGTTTGGTTTTCCACTAGAGCCTTAAATTCTTTAAACCTGTCAAAAACTTCATATTGCTTCCTGAGGAAATATATCCATGTATTCCTCGGGAAGTAATATATAAATGAAACATAGTACACAGACTTACCCAGTGATGGAACTAACACAGGTCCAAACACATCACTGTGCACAAGCTCTAATATCTTGTTCTCCCTCTTAGCACCAGAAGGGAAACTCACCTGATTCTGCTTCCCATTTACACAATGTTCACAGAATTCGAAATATAGAGATAAATTAGAAATACCTTCTACCATACCATTACCATGTAGTATTCAAAAGAACTTCTCTCCAATATGTCCAAGCCTTTGATTTCATATCATGGTCTTTTCTCTAGATATCACTAGGCTTTCTGCTCCACTTTTAGGAACCATAGAACGGTTGCACCCATCAATAAAAGTGCTACCTAGAAACTTGTACATAGTTCCAATTCGAACTCCCCACATCAATATGAGTGCTCCCCGAACCATCTTGTAGGTACCTTTCTCGAACATTGTTTTTACACCTGCATCATCCATCTTGCTTACAAAGTCAAATTTTCGGCCAATGCAGGTATATGCAGAACACCAAGAAGTGTTCTAATCCTTCCACCTTGCAACTTCAGCTTGAAAATTCCACGTCAAATGATTCTGGACTTCTTGTCATCCCATAAGAAGACATCACCTCCATTATATTTCTAATATTCGTAGAACCACTCCTTATGGGGAGTGAAGTGAAAGGACTTCTTGTCATCCCATAAGAAGACATCATCTCCATTATATTTCTCATACTCGTAGAACCAATCCTTATGGGGAGTGAAGTGAAAGGATGCACCTGATTCAATCAACCATGCCTCATGATCTACATGTGTACTTGAAGAAGAAGCCAAGTACACATCCCCACCTTCATCTAAGGTGGTTTTCTCCTCTATAGAAGGAGCATCATCAGATCCATTTCCTTTCTCAGTAGCTTTTCATCTACAATCCTTTTTGTAGTGCCCTTCCTTTCTACATTTCCAACACACCTTTACAATTTTTCTTGGAGAATTAGATCTCCCTCTAGATTTTTGCTCCCACTCGAGGAATTATTTTTGTTTTGTTTTGGGACCGTCCTCTCACAGACAAGGCATCTCCATTCTTACTCTCCATATTTTTCTGTCTCATCTCCTCTGACAACAAGGATGAGACTATTTCATCAAAATTCAAGGTAGTTGTATTGCTACCTATAGAAACAACTAGACTATTCCACGAATCTAGTATAAAACACAACAGACTGATGCACTTATCTTCGACTGAAATTTTAATATCAATAGATAAAAACTAACTTACCACATTATTGAAGGCGTTCAGATGCTTTGTCACCGAGTCTCCATCCTTCACCTTAGGTTATACATCATTTTCTGCAGGAAAAATTTATTTACCAAAGAATTAGATAGGTAAAAAGTCCCTAACTTGTCCCACAAAGCCTTCATCATAGATTCCCCAGATACGTTCAACAATATCGAATCTGAGATACACAACCATATTTTTCTCTTTTCTTTCCGATCCAACTTTGCCAATTCTTCATCTGACATTTTCATTGGTTTAGTACCCAGATCTACCGCGATCCACTAATCTTTATCCACCAGAATATCTTCCATCTTTAGCTTCCACAACTCAAAACTATGATTATTAAATTTCTCGATCTCTATCTTTCCAATGCTCGCCATATTCTTTCACCGCAAGAATCGATCCTGCATATCTCCCACTAAACAAGGTCTACCACATGCCTGAGCAAAACCCCTCAGCAGCAAAGGAATCCCCTTGAAGCTGAAACAACTCTAATACAAAATGTAGGTTTTAACCCTGTACAAAAATTATCTGCAAACGAACTCTTAAAAAAATAAAAATAAACAATAGCGAGAATATAAAACATAAAAAAAATATACACAGATATTTTCCCTAGATCCCTAAACCAGGACTACCAATTTGATTTTTCATTGTATTCCTTTAAATGTTATAACACATATATATACATGTCGAAGAATTCATAAACCCAACCATTAACCCGGGATTAGAACATAACCATAGTTCCCTTGAACAAATTTGCAAAATACCACGAGCATGAAGAATAGCTTTAATCTTCAGTATATATATATATTCACAAGGCACTCTCCATAAATTCATAGGTGGATTACATAACTATTTGATACATACAATTCCCATGTTTAACCCCACCAATCTATATCAAGTATGTGTTTAGGAAACTCATTTAGAAGCAAGAGGGAAAAATGTTCCTCAAGAGACTAGCAAGAAGCCATTCAAAACTGGAGACAAAGGAAAGGGTAAAAGGAATGCTTCAATCAAGAAAGAGGGACAAAAAATCACATGCAAGCATTTCTCAAAAGAAGGCCAAGATGAAGACCATTGTTGGAAATTACATCTAGAGTTTAGACCAAAAAATTTTAACAAGGGGAAAGAAAAGACTAATCAACAATATCTAGGATCTAATTCTAGTGATGAGACCAAGTTCACATCGATGCGATTGAAAGGTAAGGATTCTGTTGAAAGTTATATTTTTTCTAGCAAGCCAATTGAAACTCAAAATGATAAAGAAAGAATTGATCTTTTCCATATTAAAGTCATCTCAAAACATAAAAAAGTAGATACTTTTTTTGATAGTGGATCCCAATCCAACCTTATTTTAGAAGCCATTGTCAAGAAACTAAAATTGGAAACTATTGGAGCGGGGTCTCCTCAAGGCTACGAATTATGTCCATTTTTTTATAATTTTGTATTGTTTAGTCTAACACAGGGGTTTTGGGGTGGGTCAAAGCCCCTAACGCATTGTAAGTGGGTCAAGGGAAAACCAAGAGTTCGCAAACCACGGTTTGTGGACCATTGGATGCGTAGGCTAAATCGGTATAAATAGATGAACCTTTTTGAGTCATAGGAAGAGAAAAGAATAGAGATTGATGTGAAGCACAAATTGTTAGATCTGTGGTAGGGTTGTTTGGGTTAGGACTCCTGCTAGCTGTGTGCACGAAGATCCTCTGTCTTGCTATGTGCGGACCCTGCTAGCTATGTGCATAGGCGATATTTTGGGAATGTAAGAAGATTTTGGTAGTAATATATATGCGAAAGTATTGTTGGACATATGATGTTATCTGGATCTATTCTATTATGATTTATGCGAACTTGGGTTATATGATTAAGTACGAAAGTATGTATTTAATAACTGTGAATTGTCTGTGTTTCTGGTATATGTATCTGTGATTTGTTAAATTGTTGCGATTATATTGTTCTATGATCATAGCTGATAGTACGCACGTGGATGCGTACCTATTAAGTAGATCTGATAAGCTGCATTCTGGTTATATACCAAAAACTTTGAGAATAGCCTCTTGCTATGTAGATCCGATAATTGCGGACCTGCTTGACTTACCTACTCTCTCCCAGGGTGCGGAAACCTGGTTCTAGCACCCTCCCATACTGCTTCAAGTGATACTTTGGCCTACACAAGCAGGTCACTGCCAAAAGGGCCAGTAGTATAGGGGTTTGTTGGCAAACCTTAACCTCCAAACCTGGGTCAGGACCCCTCAAGCCAACAAATGGTTCCGTTGCCGGGATCGGGAGCATTTTGAGAGAGATCGAGTAATGCCAAAACCGTATTGGAAACCTAAGAAGAAAGAATCGATGAATGGTTTGAAAATAAAGTTCAATAATTCGTAATAAAAGAAAATCATTGTGCGAAGTTGAACGCAGAGGAGTGGAAGAATAAGCACATTTTCACAGAGATATATGAGATTTCCTTTGTGACGATTGTCATCGAGCTCCAGGAGTGGCTCACAAGGCTTGTTGATTTTCAGAAGTGTTGGAAGGACGAGTGGGTCATGCAGTGGACCCCAAAGCAGATCCAGCAGTTAGAAAAGACTGATAACACCATCACTCGCATGGTAGATCACTGGGGGGACAGTGTGATAGGAGGATTTGTGACAGAATTTGCAGTCGACCAATTTGTGTCCTACTCAGAAGCAGAGCAGAGCTTCTTCAAGGGTTTCCGGGGTAAGTTTCTGAAAACTTTTCCATTACTGATTAAGATCTTGCTGTGCGAAAAAAAGCATTTTGTGTATCCATACAGATTGAATGAGCTCCAATCAAATCGAGGGTACAACATGCAATGGTAAGTACTACAGAACTAATCAAGAAAGGGATCGATCTGTCTATAGTCCAGTAAGAAATTTTGCTATGCATAGCTCTCCATCTACGCCACCTTCGAACCCTCATAGGGGTAAGAACTCACCTCCACCACCACCAGAAGACGATATGGCCTCGTACATGAAGCTACCTACCTTCAAGGGCATGGGGGATGAAGGCATGGATTAGTTCTGGTTTTTCACAGGGTCGGTATGGACTGCGCAGAACATGGCTAGCGATGCAGTGAAAAAGGCGCAGCTATCCCTTACCTTTGAAGGAAGAGCCTTGGACTGGTACATGGGATATATTGACCAACATGCGAATGCGACTATTGAGGAAATCAAGAATGCATTAAAACAACAGTTCAAGAAGCCTAAGTCCTACTCTCAGATAGTAAACGACCTGAAATATTTCAAGCAAGGAGCATCTGAGTCCGTATGGGAAGCTGATCAACGATTAAAGAAAGTAATTAGAGAAGGAGGATTCTAGTATGATGACAGGTAGCACACGAAATGGATCATTTCTATGTTGTTGCCCCACCTGCGCGTGTTGATGGGTCATCAAGCTATTGAATCGCAGGAGAAGGCCTTGGAGGTTTCCATGAAGCTGGAGGCTATGCCAAAAGATGATACCTAGTTGGGAGTACAATAGATACAGGGCTAGCTAGAAGTAATGCACATAGAGATTCAGAATCTGCTAAAGGAACGAGGAACAGAGGCTAGCCCTGAAATATGGTGCATACGATGCAGGGCGAATGGCCACACCAAGGATAATTTTCCATTGCTCGCATACTACATGCAGGCCGGGGGACCCAGCCCACTGCGGCCTAGGGAAGTTGCGGGACCAAGTGGGTCGGCGCTATGGTGTGATGACTATCGCGTTGCTGGGCTACATGATACCAACCACTGCCCCCGCCTTGCCGCATATATCCCAGAAGTAAAGCAAAAATGGTGTAGTTTTTACAGGTCTGTAGGACATGATGAACAAAATTGTCGAACTTATGATCTGATGATAGACTGAGGAAACCTATATAGGGTACAGTTGGACCCCTCATCACGTAGATCCCCCACGGGTATAGGAGGCTCCCTAGCTAGGGGCAGGGGAGGGGGACGAGGTGGAAGTGTAGGTAGGGGTAGGGGCCAACTGATCTTCTATAACTGAGAGGAGGTAGGTCACTTTGCAAGGGACTGCATGAACCCAACACGGCAATCCTTTAGATATTGCAGACAGCTGGACCATGTGATCAACGACTACCCGATTTTGATAGCCAAGGTGCAGGAAAAACAACATACACCTACACAGAATATACAAAGGGTTAAGGCAGAACCTCAAGAGGAGGGGCCAAGCGTAAATGTGATAACGCGCAGTGACATGGCCACTAGAGGATTTGCAGAAAAAGCTAAGGTGGAGCCTCTTATCCATAAAGCAGCCACTAGACAGGAAGGCGTGGACTTACAAAGGGATAAGGAGACCTTTTTTGTAGCTCGGAAAGACTTTGCTCAGGACGAAACATCTGCAATTCAGAACCCCACCAATAGTAGAGTTGAAGATGAGGTCAAACCATTCTTGCAGGCATGCATGAAGCTGTTGTGTAATCAACGGGCCATAGAAAACCTCCAAGCCCTAATCGACAACTGCACAGGAAAAGAACACCCAATCATGAAAGTTAAGGTTGTGCACAAACTATATAAGAAGAAGAGACGCACTGGTCAAGAGATGCGATTATCCACGTAGATTGGTGATTACGAAATGGACCAGGTTATTCTATACCTAGGATCAGATGCGAATGTACTACCTAAAAAGACTTGGCAGCGAATGGGAGAACCTAGATTGGAATGGTCCACTATCTAGATGTGCATGGCTAATCAACATAAGATCATACCATTGGGAAGATTATCAAATATTTTAGTAGATATCGCTGGAGTTAAGGTACAGGCTGAGTTTGAATTCATTCAGATTGTAGAAGATGAAAACCTTATTTAGCACTCCTAGGATTGGATTGGGCCATTAATATTTGCGGTATTATCAATTCGAAGAAATGAAGCATGGTGTTTGAAAGTAAAGGAACACGGATGGTTGTACCACTAGACCTCGCAGAAGGAGAACGGTATACTGAGCCAGTGCGTGAGGAGGAAGAGGTGGATCAAATCTATAAGTTAACTACAAGGGACAAAGACTGGATCAACCCTACAGCCGATGGTGTGCTTTGCTGGGAAAAAGATAGCGAATTCTTTTCTGACTCCGACGAAGAAATAGAAAATTGGAAAAACCAACTGCATGATGTCTCTACGCTGCGCTGCGTGCGAATTACCAGGGAATTTCATTGCATATCCTCTGAGGTAAGATAACTACCCTACTTTGAAGGTTCTGGTAGTATAAAGGAATTTTTGCGAACATTCGAAGCTGAGGTTCCCAGAGAACAGAGGCTATGGGCCCTTAATCTAGCTATGTGTGCAACAACTGCAAGATGGTGGGACACACATAAGGAGGTGTTCTAGGACTGGGAGGGATGCCGGGATATGATGATCCTACGATTTGAGCCCCCGACTGAGGTACGTGTCAAGATGTTCCTTGGCCCAGGGGATGCACGTGAACACTTGTTTTCTTGGATGGAGAAGTGGTAGGACCGAACTCCGGAGGAATGGGTTCACTTGTTTATTCATGCATTGGGATCAATCCCTATTGCATGGTACTTGGATGTGGAGCTACATCAACGCACCCACCACTGGGAAACTTCAAAGGATGAATTCATTGGTACCTTTGCACTAACAGGGGGCTCAGAGGCGCTTGATGAAGCTCTGCAGGATATAGATGCATTCGTGTTTGGTGAATCCATCTCCTCTGTAGCATTTGGGGTGCCGACGTGGGACACGCAGATGCAAGATATTGTCAATTGTTGCAATATAACTATAGCAGAATGCGATGAGAATCCACGCAATTTCTCTATCCCCGAAACAAAGGGGGAGCACATAGTTGCGGGACCTCCACTGTAGACTATGGATGTGACAAAACCTCTGAAACTGTGGGAAGTCAACAGTGGCACTGCAGAGCAGCCTAAATTAGCTAAAATTGGTGACTACTAGGACGATGACACTGTAAGTAAGGTGGTTGAATTGCGCACATAATACCAAGACTTATTCTTGACCAAGTTTCCAGAGCTTAAAGGGATCACAGGGGACCTAGGGGTTATGTGCATCACGCTCAAACCGGATGCACGACCGATAAAGCAATGGCCTTATCAGCTGAACCCTAAGTATAAACAGAAGGTTAAAGACGAAATCGATAAAATGCTCGCTATAGGTATTACCAAGCCGGTCGAGCAGTCGGATTGGGTAAGTCTGATGGTGGTTCAGGAAAAGAGAACAAAGGGAGAAATCTGAATCTGTGTGGACTTGCGTAAGTTAAATGACGCTTGCGTACATGACCCCTTTCCGACACCATTCTCCGATGAGATCCTGGATAGCCTAGGAGGCCTAAAAGCATACTTATTCACCGATGGGTTCTCAGGATACCATCAGATCAGAATCGCACCAAAAGATCGCTGCAAAACTACATTTGCCACTGAATGGGATCTTTCCAGTATACCGTCATGCCGTTTGGACTCAAGAATTCCCCTTCTATCTTCTCACGGGTAGTTGTTGCAGTGTTCAATGAATTCATCCACAAATTCCTAGAGGTGTACTTCGATGATTGGACTATATTTGGCTTAGTAAAGACCCACGTTTCGAACCTGTGCATGATGTTGGATTCCTACCGGAAACACCATATTTCCCTGAATATCAAGAAATGTATCTTCTGCGTACCCTTTGGAATCCTACTCGGCCATATATTTTTCCAACAAGGGTTGATGGTGGACCCTGTAAAAGTTGTCATTATCATCAATCTAGCAGTACCAAGGAATGAGAAATAGCTACATTCGATCCTTGGACATACGGGCTACTACAGAAAATTCATTCAGGGATATGCACTGATCACAGCACCTCTGGAAAATCTACTCAAGAAGGATGTTTCATTCTTTTGGGATGACGAGTGCGAGGAGAGATTTGAGCTACTCAAGGAAAAGATGGTATCAGCACCTATTCTTATTTTTCTCGATTGGGCGAAGGTTTTTCATGTTCATGTTGATGCTTCAGGAATTGCCTTGGGAGCATTCCTTACGCAGCCGAGAACCGGAGACATTGATCACCCAATCGCATTTTCTAGTCAGAAACTCTGGGTGCGAAGCACAATTATGCCACCACAGAGAGGGAAGGGTTGGCCATGGTCTATGCACTACAGAAGTATCGGCACTATCTGTTGGGAGGGCACTTCAAAATGTTCACAAATCATTCAACTTTGAAGTACCTAGTGAATAAGCCTGTGTTGGGGGGTGGGGGGGAATCTGTCGATGGATTTTGCTTTTTCAGGAATACGATTTTGAGATCATTGTCAAGCCAGGGAGATTGAATGCCAGGCCGGATCACTTGTCTCGAATTGAGAGTGGTGAGGACCTGACCAACCTGGAGGATGGGTTCCCTAACGCACAATTATTTGCTATTAAGGTAGTTGATGCACACTTAGCTAACATTGTTCAGTTCCTGACTATGGGCATGGCACCTGTGGACTATTCGGTGCAACAAAAGAAGGAGTTGGTAGCCCATGCTACGGATTTTACCATCTTCGCAGGAAATTTGTATAAGATGGGCGTAGATGAAGTGTTGTGCAGATACATCCTGGAGCATGAAAGGCAGGATATCTTGGAAGAAGCCCATGACGGGGTAGTAGGAGGTCACTACATAGGGAAAGCAATGGCGCTAAAGATATTAAAAATTGGCCTGTGGTGGCCTACCCTGCATATTGACTCTCATGACTATTGTAAATCCTGTGATACATGACAACGGATAGGAAGGCCATCACGTAGAGATGAAATTCCCCTTCAACCGCAAATGGCCTTGCCAGCTGTTTGGGCTAGTGAGTCGGTGGGCATGATGCGTTGAAGGCGTCGAAATAAAATAAAAAATGCAGGGATGCGCTAGGAGCGCAAGGGTATGGGGAACGCACCAGGGTTACGAAAACTAGCCATTGGAATAGTCAACTCGAGTAAAACAAAAAATTTATGGTTGGAAGGAACGACTGAACAATATTTAATGAGGTAATTTCTGGAGATTTTTTACTGTTTTCTTGATGGTAAGTTCCAAGTGAAGTTTACCCTACCATTGGACGATCACGGAAGCTATAAAAGGGGCCGGATAGATCAGACAAGGGTTCCGTATAGTTTGCATAGCTTGTACTTGGCATATTAATACTTGATGAATATGTGTTGTAATAATTTCCATGCCTATAGTGTCCCTTTCAGGTCTGAGCAGCATCCACCATCCGACACTAGCCACCCAGGGTTGAAATTCATTTTTCATGCCAAAATGACGACTGCTAGTCCTACCAAATCCTCGGCACCTATGACCTCAAGCAAGCAATGAACCGAGGAAGTGGTGGAGATTGAGTCCGAAGCTGAAGAAGTTTTCTCCACACCAGTCACAAAGAAGGGAAAGGAAAAGGTTGAGGACTTAGGGAAACCCTCGAAATCCGCGAAATGGGCTAGAGGGAAGACCCGAACTTCCCCGAGAAGTGGAAAATCCCCGCGGGAAATACCCCATGCGCATGTTTCTCAGGAGGAAGCCCAGCCTGCCGACCCGATCAATTGGTTACCTCCCTTTGTGCGACCACGTAGGCCCTCGACGCACACGCCAAAGAACCTTGACGAGCTGATCACCTATCTACAGATGCCACTGGCCCCGAGAGAAGTCCCCGTCATTGGTGAGCCTTTTGAGAGGCTCCATGAAATTAAATATGATGATCACGACTTGGCTAATTTGGAGGCCTTCCCTGAATTGGCACCCGAATTGTACCTTGAAATAATTTAGGAAGATGAGGGGATCAAAATTATCCCCGTCAGCTGGGTACGCGGAGTCATGGGGTCCAGGCTCCTAAACCTGCTCAGGATGCTGCACTTCAACCACTACAATGTCACGGACCATCTAGCGTGTCAGTTGCTTGCCCTAGTTCATGATGGGTGTTTATGGATTTAACACCGAATCCCTATCGACACAGCGCTCATCCATCAAATCACGGGTCTTCCTATGGAAGGGCCAGACCCTCTGTTGCGTGTTGGGAAGCAGTACAAAGCTAAAACTGCTGAATATGTGTGGAAAAAATACCATGTGAAGCGAAATACTTGGGGTTTTATGATAAGCTCCATCAGCGACCTAGCCACACAGCTCGATACCATCCTGTTGGCATGCAAGATGATAAGGAAATGCCAGGTCAACATTGTCCCTGCTTATGTCATTCAGTTAGCAGGTCAATGCGCAAAAGGAGCCTACTTCAATTGGTCCCAATAATTGTGTAATGAGTTTTTAGTCAATGTCCACGAGTCCCAGGAGCAGGGACAAGAATTTTGCTATTCTTGGTTGTTGTTCCTTATAGTATTGATAGCATGGGGAGTCCCTGAGGAATCGGTCTTCCTAGAGCTCAACCCGGACCTGTGCGAGGGGGCCCACTATACGAACCTACGGGAATATGAGGATGCGCAGCATATCGAAGACAACCAAGTATTCTGGGTCATTTTTCAGCGTTGCTTGGAAGCAACCATTAATTCCCGACCATGATTATCTCCAGTAGTCTCTGACAGGTATGTTAGCCACCAATAAAATTTGTCATATCAAATGGTGGCTAAAACATTTTTGGAGCCTTCAAGGAACAAGTTTTATTGTAAAAAATGTTATCTCTTGAAGACTCATGAAGACATCATGCCCTTGTTTCAATCTTCAATGATGTTTCCATTTCAAACTCAGAAATTCTGCTGATTCCATAAGAGAAAATACTGCTGCAAAATCCATTTTTTCCCTCCCTCCACTTCACAACTAACCTTAATTTTTACCCTTTTCTTCCTCATGAAATTCCTCCATTTTCTATTTTTCCCCATTTACCCTTTATAAAATCCCCATTATATAAACCCCGTCCCTGTTGCATTCCATATAACTTTCGCCCGGGACCAAGAGTTTAAGTCCCAAAGCGTTGATCGCATCGGAGAAAATCAAAATGGTTAGATTGAAATACCCGCACCAAAGTTCCAATGCGATTGGCCCTTTTTCATGCATAAGCCCCGAGGTTTTCACATTCCATATAATCAAAGGCCCCACAAATGGGCGCCAAGCCATATCATATATATATCCCGCGCGAAAGCTAAAACTTTGTATTATATTAAATTTTGGGTTTTTCATATGTTTTAAGGGTTTCCGCCGGTTCTATACTTGCGATAATCTCCGCCGTTGATCTTAAGCCGATCAGATGGCCCGCGCAACATCGCATCGGCAATTTTTATCGAGTGCATTTTTTTCCTCTCCCCGATTGAAATTCCCCGATGGATCCTCCGCCATTGGATCTATCCTCCATATCCCAAATCTAACGGCCCACATTTTCTCCAATCATTAACCTTTTCTCCACCTTCAAACCCCTCTGATTTATTTCCCACCGTCGATCTGATCTGTAGATCGATGGCCAGCGCTCAATCGCATCGACGCCATACGAGTTCTTCCCCCCGCCGATTGCATGCCTCTGATTACATCTAGACCATCCACGTGTCCAGATCGGATGGTCCAGATCGCATTTCCCAAACTTTGGTTTAAAAAACATGCAGCCCCGCTCATAATGTTTTTCAGCCAATTATAGTCGTTGATCTCTGCAGATCAACGGTATTTATTAAAACTTTCTCCACCATTGTATTATTTTCGTTCATACCCTAGATTCAATCCTGGTCGTTGATCCTGCTCATCCAACGGCTCATACTAATCCCGACAGGCCTACCTCCTGTGGGTCCTGCCTTCTTTAAGATTTGATCTCGGCCATCCAATCCTTGATCCAACGGCCCAGATTGAAACCGCCCTTTCTCTTTCCGCCCGCGCATCTTTCCAAATTCGTGCTCGCTCTCTGCCGTCAGATCTGAAACCCCAGATCTAACGACCAGTATCTCATATCGCATAACATTTAGCACGAAGGTTAATTTCCCAAAGGTCATGCGATATAAGTTGTTTTCGAGGCCACGTGTCGGGCGGGAATGCATATCGCATTCAAAAAAGCAAAACCACCTCCCCGCCTTTTTCTCACACGAAAACAGTGGTTTTACCTCCCGAAACTACCTTTCCCCATTTTTATTATGTTTTATCACATGCGACTCTCGCCGTTGATCTCTGCAGATCAACGGTTCAAATCTAATCTGGCCTTTCACCATCGCCCTCCGCCTCTACCAAAGGTTTTCCACGCACGATCTCCACCGTTGACCTCGTGGGCTGATCTCATCCGACGGCCCACGATCATCCTGAACCCCCAACTTCATTTTTTATCATTTTTTCTTCACCAAAGGGTTTTTGACCTTATTTTTCGCATTTTATTTCATTTTCCAAATAATTTGACTCCTTCGCATTATTGTTTCACTTCTAATCTTGACCGTTGATTTTCATGGCCGATTATAGATCAACGATCCTAACTTAATTCTTCCGCCTTTTGCTCCCACTGCTCCTTTTTTAACCTCCGCTAACGGATCTCCACCATTGGATGCTGCCATCCAACGGCCACGCTCATCCCCACAACTTCCGAAGCAGTTAAACCCAATAACGCAGGATTTCTTAATTAGTTTTGAATTTTGCAGGTCTTTAATGGTTTTTCCATTATATTGAAGAAAAGCTAAAGGCCGAGGGTGACGATTCCCGTACCTTTGATTCATAAAAGAGAAGCCATTCACAGGATTCCACGCCACGTTTAATTGATGCTTTATGGGCATGGATGCCATACGGACCCTGTGCGGCCCTGCACATCAACAAGACATAGTGTGATTTAATCAAATTAAAAGAGTATCAGTGTCGAAGACAAAACATAGCAGAATTGAAGATTGGAGATGAATTCCATAGTCTAATTGATTACGGATAAGATTGATTATCAAAAGCCTAATCCATTAAATTAAACACAATTAAAGGGAAATCACATGATCATTAGACAGAAAAGCCTCCACCACCACATCAGAGGAAAATTGATTCCTCTCAGCTACCACAAAGCCACCTGTTACCTCAAAGCATTCAACAGAGGCTGAAGTTATTGATCAGAAATAATATATTTGCCTCAGTGCAGCCGAATAGTTAATTCTGCCAACAGAACTTAATGCAAAAAATATCAACATAGTTAATTATATCCTGAAACAGAGCTTTAAAGTCAAAAAAAGCTCCCACCGAGCTTAATCCTTTAATGTAAATCAATTAATACAGTGAAAATATTTGTACTCTTCTCCATCGAGCCCTTCAAAGGCCGAGAAGTCTTAAATCTGTATTAATTGACCTAGGAGATCTTTTATCCCCTCCCACCTCCTCATTCCTTCTATAAATACTTCTGTAGAAGATGAGAAAATGTTGGTTGTAGAACTTTGAAATATACTTGTGCTTGAAACTTTTGATTGTAAATAGTGTTCAAAGGCTCTTGAAGCTCTGCTTGTGATAGAATAGTTAGGCTGAGTAGTGAAGATGATTTCTGAACTGAAACAATGGACTTAAAGCTGTAACTGGTTTGAAGCATCAATACAAGTTGATTTATGGGATCCTGGTCTATGTCGACGGTGATGTTTTTCTTCTTGCAAATCGTTATTTTATTTCTGTTTCCACTTTTTTCATCTTCTCTTATAAAGAACAGCAAGCATATAGTTAGGACTTACTGTATATCAGTACCCTTCTCTGACTGAAAAGCTTTATCTAAATGTTTTCTTTCGATTTGTTTTATTTAGGAATGATTTAATTCAGTTCAAGCAGTTAGGAATGCTGGCGTTCCCTCGTCCTACTGTCTTAGCTAATTGTTATTATTGAATGTTATTTTCAGTTTATGTTAAGTAGAGATGAACTAAGGAAGTTATGGTGAGCCCTGTCCTAGTTTTATCCCAAAAAACTATCTGAAAGTTTCCCTAAGAGTGTGTTGAAAGCTGGCTAGTTTCAAAGTACTTACCAGATCTTAGACCATTCTTCGTTATCATTTGTGTTTCCATTTGTGTTTTAAACGTTTTTCTATTGAAAGTGTATCAATGGCTGGCTAGTTTCGAAGTACTTACCAGATCCTGGATTAATTTTATGTCTTTCTTAAGTGTATGTCAAAAGTCGGCTAGTTTTAAAGTACTTACCAGATCTTGGGCTGCTCTTTGTTTCTCATTTGTTTAATTCCCCTTATTGTTGTATCATTTCATTCCATAAAATAAAATTTAAAGAGATCCTTAGACATAGATGACTTGCTCCATGGACCACTCTTGAACCTGTTGTTTCAATTAAACCCTATTATGACTCCATAGCCCAATGGACTAAAACTAGCATTACATCCATCTTTTCTACCGAAGCTTGTTCTATTTGCTTGCAACTTATCACCTTTGAAACTCTTTCCATTTAGAACTTTCCACTCAAATAATAATCATGCTCAACCATCCAAAATAAACAAAAACCCTTGGACTTCATAACTAGCCTAATATCATTACCCAAAACCTCAAAGATAAATCCATCTTTACACTTATTGGAGAGATCCCTCTCTGGATACAGGAGGGCTAGATCCTAGAATCCCAAAGTGGTTGAAACGGTGTTTCTCCCTGCGGTCAGACTTTTTCCAATCTTGTTGATTAAAAGGAGCTAACAAGGTACAAGGGCATTACGGCATTCGAGGTCACCATGCACAATGTCCAACTCAAGGCTCATAAGGATAAACCTGGGTCTCGCTCCCATATATGGTTGCAGACGAAGAAATTGATCGAGAAATTGCCACGTGGCCTCTGCAGTGGAAGACTGGATTCAAGTCTGGTGCGGTGGGCACTACGAGCACAACTGTTACAACGGTCAACCCCGCCACGCCCATGGAGATGGGCGGTTCAAGTAAAGGAAGTGGCAAGGCATGAAGCATTGGGTCACCAAAGGGCGCGGAGTCGAAGCCAACCACTACGAAGGACGGACCGCAACAATAGACCGCTGAGAAGGATGCAGGGCGAGAGCCCCAACAAGATTCACAGCCAGACCGAGGTACGAAGGGATTGGGTGCAGGAGGAGCTGCCTCCCCCTGCGACACAAAGCGAACCAGCAAGCCTGTCAAAGGGCCCTGAAAGAAGCAGTGCTCTCAGTGGACGGAACAAGATGAAACAGTCATGCTGACCAATGAAGACCTTGAACAAATTGTTGATGCCATCACATTGGCCACCGCGGACAGATGGTTAGCCTTAGAGGAACAACACAAAGTTGCAGTTGACACCATTCAAGTTGAGCTTCACGCTCTACAACTAAAGACTGATAAGTTGTAGCCTAGTGTGACTCAGGTACAACCACCCTCGGCCACCATCAGTGCAGCACTAGTCACAGAAGAAAGCCGCCTCTGTTCGTTACCCAGCACAACCCTTGTGATTAGCCCTTGTGAATTAGATCTCCCTCTACATTTTTGCTCCCACTCGAGGACTTATTTTTGTTTTTGTTTTGGGACCGTCCTCTCACAGACAAGGCATCTCCATTCTTACTCTCCATATTTTTCCGTCTCATCTCCTCTGACAACAAGGATGAGACTATTTCATCAAAATTCAAGGTAGTTGTATTGCTACCTATAGAAACAACTAGACTATCCCACGAATCTAGTATAAAACACAACAAAATGATGCACTTATCTTCATCTGAAATTTTAATATCAATAGATAAAAACTAAATTACCACAGTATTGAAGGCATTCAGATGCTCTGTCACCGAGTCTCCATCCTTCACCTTAGGTTATACATCATTTTCCACAGGAACAATTTATTTATGAAAGACTTAGATAGGTACAGAGTCCCTAACTTGTCCCATAAAGCCTTCACTGTAGATTCCCCAGATACGTTCAACAATACCAAATTTGAGATACACAATCGTATTGTTCTCTTTTCTTTCCGATCCAACTTCGCCAATTCTTCATCTGACATTGTCATTGGTTTAGTACCCGGATCTACCGCGATCCATTGATCTTTATCCACCAGCAGATCTTCCATCTTTAGCTTCCACAACTCAAAACTATGATTGTTAAATTTCTCGATCTTTATCTTTCCAATGCTCGCCATATTCTTTCACTGCAAGAATCGATCCTGCATATCTCCCACTAAACAAGGTCTACCACATGCCCAAGCAAAACCTCTCAACAGCAAAGGCATCCCCTTGAAGCTGAAACAACTCTAATACAAAATGTAGGTTTTAACCCCGTACAGAAATTATCTGCAAACGAACTCTTAAAAACAAAAAATAAACAATAGTGAGAGCATAAAACATAAAACAAAAATACACAAATATTTTCCCCTGGATCCCTAAACCAGGACTACCAGTTTGATTTTTCATTATATCCTTTCAATGTTACAACACATATGTATACATGTCGAAGAATTCATAAACCCAATCCATTAACCCGGGATTAGAACATAACCATATTTCCCTTGACCAGATCTGCAAAATACCACGAGCATGAAGAATAGATTTAATCTTTAGTATATATTTATATTCACAAGACACTCTCCATAAATCGGTATAAATAAATGATCCTTTTTGAGTCCTAGGAAGAGAAAATAATTGAGATTGATGCGAAGCACGAATTGTTAGATCTGTGGTAGGGTTGTTTGGGTTAGGACTCCTGCTGGCTGTGTGTGCGGAGATCTTTTGTCCTACTGTGTGCGGACCCTGTTGACTGTGTGCGCAGGCGGTATTCTGGGAATGTAAGAGGATTTTGGTAGTAATATATATGTGAAAGTATTGTTGGACATATGATGTTATCTGGATTTGTTCTGTTACGATTGATGTGAACTTGGGTTATATGATTAAGTACGAAAGTATATGTTTAATAGCTACGAACTGTCTGTGTTTTTGGTATATGTATCTGTGATTTGTTAATTTGCTGTGATTATAATGTTTTGTGATCATAGCTGATAGTACGCACATGGATGTGAACCTATTAAGTAGATCTGATAAGCTGCATTTTGGTTATATACCGAAAACCCTGTGAATAGCCTCTTGCTGTGTAGATCTGATAATTGCAGACCTGCTTGACTTACCTGCTCTCTCCTATGGTGCGGAAACCTAGTTCCATCACCCTCCCATACTACTTCAGGTGATACTTTGGCCTGCACAAGCAGGTCACTGCTGAAAGGGCTAGTAGTATAGGGGTTTGTTGTAAAACCTTAACCTCCGAACCTGGGTCAGGACCCCTCGAGCCAACAGAAATTATCCCTGATACTAAACCTTATCCTTTTGGTTGGGTATGTGACGATGCCAAATTACAAGTGACAAGAAAATTCAAACTCAAATTTTCCATCACTGCAAAATTTATTGATGAGATAAAGGTTGATGTCGTTCCACTTGAAATATGCGGGATTGTTTTGCGGAGTCCATACTTATATGATAGGAATGCCATATTTTATCGCCATGAAAACAAATATCATTTATTTAAATATGGAATTGAGTATATTGTTAGAGCACATAGCAAGAAAATTAATTTGTCTCTTGTAAGTGTTGGACAAATGAAGATGCTTGTAAATTCTAGTAAGAATTTTGTATCGTTGATGATCAAACCCAAAGATACTATTGCATTTGAATCTTTCCAAGGATGTGATGTGAAACTCAAACATCATTTGATCAAATTTGTTAACACATATGATAATATGTTTTAGGAACCTAAAGGATTGCCTCCCAAAAGAGGAATCTAACATGAGATTCAATTGCACCAAGATGCACCTCTTTCAAATATTGGCATGTATAGAACGTCAGTTTTGGAAAATGCATAAATCAAGAAGCAAATCCAAGAGTTGCTTGATAGAGGGTTCATCAGACCAAGTACATCTCCTTGTGGGTCTCCTATTGTTTTTGTTCCAAAGATGGTACATGGCGCATGTGTGTGTAATGTATAGCTTTGAACAAAATCATAGTAAAGAGATGATATCATCTTCCTCGTATTGATGATTTACTAAATCAATTGAAGGATGTTGTTTATTTCACTAAGTTGGACTTGAGAAGTGGTTATCATCATATCAGGATTGTTGAAGGTGATATTTGGAAGACTTCTTTCAAAACAAAACAAGGTTTGTTTGAATGGTTGGTATGCCATTTGGGCTTTGTAATGCACCTGCAACATTCATGAGAGTTATGAATGATGTAGTGATACACCATTCCTTGATGATTTTGTCATAGTCTACTTAGATGATATTTGGATTTTTAGTAAGACTCGTGAAGAGCATGTCAAGCATGTTAAGCAAGTTTTAGATGTATTAAAGAAAGAAAGATTGTATTTGAATATGTCTAAGTGTGAATTTGGGAAAACCTCTTTAGTTTATTTGGGTCATATTGTTGGAGGGGGTGAGTTGAAGGTTGATCCCTCAAAGGTTGAAGTCATTATAAATTTTCCTAAACCCATTAATTTAAAAGAGATTAGAATTTTTTTGGGAGCGGCTCAATATTGGAGAAATTGTATTGCTAACTTCTCATCTATTTCAGCTCCACTGCATGCTTTGAAAAGTGTGAAACATGTTTTTTAGTGCGGAGGAAAGCAACAAAAATCCTTCGATAAATTGAAAGAGAAAATTATTACAACACCAGTTCTTTCACTTCCAAATCTTAAGCAACCATTTGAGATTCAAACCAATGCAAGTGACTATGCCATGGGAGCAGTTTTGATGCAACATGGTAAGCCTATCGGTTATCATTCCAAAACATTTACCAGTGCAGTAATTAACTATCCAACATATGATAAAGAGTGGTATGCTTTGGTTCAAAATGTGAAGAAATGGAATCATTATTTGATGGGTAAGGAAACAATTAATCACACTGACCATCAACCTTTGCAATGTTTGCAATCACAAACCAATCTACAAGAAGCGAGACATTTCAGGTGGATGGGTTTTCTACAACAATTCCATTTGGTAATCAGGTATAAGAAAGGTATATCTATATATATATATATATATATATATATATATATATATATATATATATATATATATATATATAATCTGTTGATATGTTATCAAGACCTATTGTTAGTTAATGTGTCATTCTTAAGCAGAATTCTATCATGCATGAGAGCTATGTTGAACAATATGCTATAGATGAATATTCCAAAGATGTATATGCAACTTTATGTCAAGGAAACCAATTAGAATAATTGTATTATCATGTTTATGATAAATTGTTTTGTCATCTTAGCAAGTTACGTGTTTCGTGGGGTGAAAGATTCAACATCATAAGGGAAGTGCATACTTCTCTTATTGTTGCCCACTTTGGTGTAGGAAAAACAATGGCACAATTACATAGGTATTTCTATTGGCCTCGTATGAATGAAAGTGTGTCATGATATGGAAAATGATGTTCTATGTGAGATACTAGTAATCCTAGCAATAGAAATTTGGATTTGTATGCTCCACTTATTTTTCCTTCCCATCCTTGGGAAAGTGTTTCTATGGATTTTGTGGGAGGGATAACTATGTCTAGGAAATGTCATGATTATCTTTATGTTTTTGTGGATCGTTTTAGCAAAAGTGTATTTTGATGCCCTATAAGAAGCAAGTTACAGCTGAACAGACTGCACAAATGTTATTTCAAAATTTATGGGTGCATTTTGGGTTATCCACTTCTATTATTTCTGATCGAGATTCTCGATTTGTTAGGAAATTTTGGTCAAGTCTATGGGGACTCATGGACACCAAGTTGAATAAGAGCATGGCATTTCATCCACAAAGTTATGTCCAAATAGAAGTGTTGAACATAACATTAGTACATATCCTTCGTCGTTATTAAAAAAACATCCTAAACTTTGGGATGAACATTTACACTACATCCAACATGCTTACAACGGGGCCAAACATTATTCAACTCAAACATCTCCATTTGAAGAATGTTTGGGATATTTACCAAAATCTCCCTTAGATTTTATCTTTGGGAAATATGTTGCAATTGAAGGACACAGTGACATATATAAGGCCAAGATCTTCATTGAACAAGTTCATTTTGTGCATCAAATGGTACAAGAACAGTTGGAAAAGAGTCAAGCCAAGTACAAGACAAGACATGATAAGCATCATGTTTACCATAGATTTCAGGTGGGATATAAAGTTTGGCTTTACATTAGCAAGTAAATGATTCAAGATGAAGGTAGAGAACTCAAACCAATCAGATATGGAACCTTTAAAATCCTGGAAAATATTGATAATAATTCTTTCCAACTTGATTTTCCTCCATATATGCAAGTTTATGCAGTTCTTAATGTGGAGAACTTGAGATTATATGAGCCTCCTTTGATTGAATATTAAGGAGATAATGTTTAGATTCCAAAAATAGAAGATTTCTCTCCTGAATATCTTTAAGAATTGTAGCAAGATACCATTCGTGTGGGGCTCAAGGGAACTAATCCAAGTACAACAAAATGGATTGAAATTGGAAGGGTGAGGGAAATGTACCCTCACCTATTTCTTGACCAAAAATAAACTTTTGGTGTTACAAAAGCATCAAATTGGGAGGAGTGATCCAGGGGAACAAAAAAATTCTCAAAATTGAAATTGATTGAAAACGTCTAAAACCAATGTCAAATTGTAGTGCTCGTCATTCTTCATCCAACACCACTTGAATCGCTGAAAACCAATATCGTATTCTCAAGTTATGATGTTCTGATCAGATCAATAGCTAAAAAAACAATTTGCAGATATGTTGACTGGGTAGTCCGTACTGTTGATGTCAGCATGTTGACTAGGCATATGACCAAGTGAAGGACCAGTGTGGGCTCAACAAGTGTCACCTCGACATTGGTCTAAGTGGGAACATTTGATTGGTTGAAGTTGTTATTGGAGGTCCAATTAGAGGTTTCCACATGGCCCAACCAGAGGCTGCCACGTGGTGACTCAGGATAGGTCAAAATTTTATTATTTGGCCCGCAGGCCTCGATGGAGATCAAACCCACTAGCTACTGTAGTCTAACTCCGGCCTCCACCATTGCACCATTGACATGTTTCTTAATAAACTAAGGTATCTTCTTATTGATAAATACATATGATTTTGGCATTGGAGGAGAGGGGTCGTGTGTTAGCCTAGCCCCTAGTCATTGGCACCTCCATAAAACTATTAGCAAGAGCAGAAGCGGAAGGGGCAGGGACCAGCCTCATCCCCTAGTCGCATAGCCAATCACTGGACCATATGCCAAGTACTTAGGGTGGTGCCGGAGAGGGTGAGCAATAAGCCCTAGCCCCAAGTCCTGTGACTACATAGGTGACCCCAAGCGGAAGGTTGAAGGGCGGGGCATCGCACTTGGCCCTAGCCCTGGCCCCGTGGATATAGGAAAAGGAGTTGAGGGCTTCAGCAATGGGGGCAGGCAGCTAGCCCTGACGCCCAGCCGTATGGTTGGCACATCACCGACCCCACCGAAATAAGGCGCAGAGTGGTGGGGGTTGGGCTAATCGCCCAACCCCCGGCCACATAGGACACACGACCAACAACGGGGCCAGTAATCCAAAGCATTGGGGTTATTTCCCGAATTAACCATTTGAAAAATTGCAGCAATTTATGCGGAAATATCGCTGGTGTCACACAACATTTTTTCACCATCCCTACAATCCCCATCCCGCACATTGGAGGACCATTTCTATGAGTAATACAAAGTGTCATGCCTTGCAAATACCATCATTTCATCCCTTTCCATGAGGAAAACGTTCCTTCTGTTGACAATTTCCTGAGCAGACCATCAAAAACACATGTTTTTGCATTGGCATTGGTAGCCCATATGTCCTCGCGCCAATGAGGAATATTAACACTGGGCCCCATGCCCATTGGCGCTCTGTCCCAGTGCATTACCCATGCCAAGATGTTTTTGGAATGTTTTTTAAATATAGAGGCGAAGTTTCCATGATAACAAACTTCGTGGGTGAGTCAGCCTGAGTGGTTCAACTGAATAACTACGACCACCCTCCTTTGGCTTCTTGTTTCCACATTTTGGGGAAACCTCCCAAAGGATAAGGCCTCCCCTCCACTATTGTAGGGATTCCAACCTCCTCCTTTCCCTCTATAAATAAAGCTATCTCCCATTGATGCACTAGTTGAACATATTATAGTTGAATAGCTGAAGAGAATTTCTAAACATTTTGATAGTGAGATAGAGCAGAGAAAGAGACCTTTGCGAGAGAGAGCTTAGGCTTGTGTCCTCGCCTTGTCCTAATTCCCGACAATCCTTTGAGATGCGCTTCGACTGAGCCCTGCTGAAGGAGACTGCAACGTTAAGGCTCCAGTTGTAATCTCTTTCTTCAATTTTATATATACATGACTATTGTCTGGTTCCCATCTTGTGTTAATATGGTTTATTTTACGCAATGTGTTTAGTCCTCCTTGATTGACTAGTTAGCTATGAATGTGGTTATTGTCTTGTATATTTCTCTTGTCTTTTATCTTTGTGTAGGAATACGAGTTTCGTTGCTGAAGGACCACGACCTGTTGGGACAGAGATCAAGAGGCTGCCACTACTACAACTTGCGACAATTGTGTTGGACTCCAGGTAGGAAAATCTATCCCAACCTATGTCATTTTTTAGCTAGGAACCTACACCTTAGCTTGTTCCCTTGTTGCTAGACCCACTCTAGGGCTAGAGGGATCGCCTCTATCCACAGAGGGGATTTGCCTTTCCAACAAGTTGGAAACTCCACTAGGGATCAATGTTAGTTTTGTCGTCTCATTTCTCATTTGGAATTGGCTTTGTTAAGTCGACTTCAGTCGTTTGATTGCTTGTCTTTTTTTTTTGGCTTGCTTGGTTGTTTATAATTCTCCTGTTCAACTCCAGAGTGTCAAGATTGACCTCTTCTCACTGGTTCTTCCCTCCTCCCATAGTTATCTGGCTTGGCGCGAGTTTTCCTTGAACAGTCACACCAATTGGTGCTTGTTTCTTTTGTTGCAATAGTGCCAACCCCTGTTTGGTGCAAATTACTGCCTCACAATCGCGCCGAATCCTGTAGGATTTGGTTTGACCCTTTTGTTGAGTTTTTGGTCAATTGTGCTTGATTCTGGGTAGTTTCTTGATTTGCAATTGGTCTTTTGGAGTTGTTTTTACTATTGTAGACTTGCTCTTCTCAGTTGTTTGTCTATTCTCTCATCGGTGTAGTTCACAACCCTAGGGTTTCTAGGTGTCTTCCGATCACTGAGCCTTCTGATTGAAGTTCGAGTCTTTTGATTTTGGTCAGTTTGATTCCCTAATCAGTTGTATTAGTCTTTCTCTATCCTTTGATTTTTTGGTTCGTTGAATGATCCTTTCGGTTTCCGTTTGACTCTCCATATCTTTACTTCGAGCATAGATTACATTGCTCGTTTGGGTCATTTTGAAAGCTTTGTATTTGGTTTGAAAGAGTACATCATTGGTTTGAGTGCATTTTTATGTTTGTATTGCATTTGAATTATTCATTATAGATCTCTACATTCGCAGTACTCAAAGCTAGTGTTTTCTTTGTTTTTTAATGTAATTAGTGCATTCTGTGCTTCATTCATTGGAAAAAAAAATGCATTCTTTCGTTTGCATCGGAAATGAAAGTTATTTTGCATAACTAGTGCTTGATGAACTAGGAAATAGTTTTCATTTTTCGTTTTGATTATATTATATGCATTAGGATACTTTCTCATATGATTTCATTATTTGCTGCTTTCTAAAAGATCTCTATCCTTCTCTTAGTTAGCATTCATCAAACAAAAAATGGTGTTCTTTTGCATGTAGTGTGCATTTAGGGAATTTGAGATCAAATTTGGTAGGGCCTTGAAACTAAAACATTAATTCAAGATCAACTGTAAAATCATTTCAATTAACCTAAGGAAGCATTGGAACCTAACACAAACATTTTTAGTGGTCTAGGCTAGTGACGTGTTCTGGCGTCGTTAAACCTAGTAGTTGTCATTCACCATCTGGCTTTAGATAGCGCTAGTACGGACTTGTGCTTCCCATACCGTCGCATATATAAAGGGAGACCCTCATAGGTTCAAATCCTTTATCCATAGGAAGCCAAGTCTGCCACCTTGTAACCGTGATACACCAAACATAGCATTCGGAGAGACTACCTGCACATACGTTAAGTCCTTGGTCATTTCTCTTTCATTTGATCACTAAGGTGTATATGGCAGTTCATGAAAACTTGGTACACCCTCTTGCTTAGATTACCTGAGTAGTCATTTCAATATTTTCGTGACTCCTTAAAAAGAGAAGAGATCATCGAGCACTTGTCCTTTCACGCTCGTTTAAAATTGAAATTGACTAGAGTTGTCTTTTGTCTGTTTCTCAACTCTTAAAACATGAAACAACAAAGTTTTGTTCCAGTGTCGTAAAATTAATTACCCACGATCACACACACGTCAAAAGTTTTCTACTTGGCTTGTTTTTGTAGTTCCTTAGAGTTTGATATTGAAGCCTTGAATTGGCTATCTCGTTTTCCTTCCTATGTTGAGACATTGTCACAGTGGCAGAACCTCCAGTTTCGTCGTCTTCTTCACTGCCTCCTAGTGGTAGTTCTTTTCCTAACGTTTCTTTTGAAACCCCTCAGTTCTCTAGGTCTGCCAAGTTTTCACAACCTATCCTTCCAACTGTCTTGCCTCTTGCTACCCGATCTCTTGCTAAAGAGTTAGTTGAGTTCAACTGGCCTTCTCAGGTTGCTTGGTCTGGTTTTGGGAGCGAGGAAGAATTCCCTCCTCTTACTTCGGGATCACATTTTTTAGCCACTGTGTTACCTCCTAGTCCTCATCGTCTTTTCAACGATCTTATGGCTTCGTCAGACATGGATTCTTCGAGTCCTGTTAGCAGCGACGAAATGCCTGTTTCTACAGGGGAATATCAGCTTTTCCCATAAAATCTCCCACGTGTTTCTAGTCAATCTTCTCCTCAATTGGTGTCACTTCCACCCGGTTATCGGACTTTAAGTCAAATTATTTCTAGAGTTGCGTCCATAGCACAATCCAGTACCTCCACTCCTTCAAGGAGTTCGGTCCTTCCTTCATTAGGACTGTCGCCTTCGACACCTAGCTCATCGGTCACTGTTACATCTGTCTCAGTCCAATCTACCATCTGTGTGGCTTCGTCTACACCGGTTGTTACGCATCAGTCGTCAGGATCTTTTCACACTCGCAGGTCCATCTTTCTGAATCCTACGTGGCCTATCATTAAAATTAACATTCTCCCAACCGATCAACATAAGACTACCTTTATATGTCCGTGGGGTACTTTCGCATATAAGAAGATCCCTTTCGGCTTGAAGAACAATGGGGCTACATTTCAGCGAGCAATGTCATATGCTTTTCACGATATTAAGCACATTGTTCAGCCTTATCTGGATGACCTTCCAGCTCATTCAGCTCAATGTAAGGACCACCCTGACCATCTCCATCAGATTTTTCTTCGTTGTCGATGCTATAACATCCAGCTGAATCCGCATAAGTGCATCTTCTATGTCGATTTTGGTAGACTCTTAGGGTTTATTGTTTCCAAAGACAGGATTCGCCTCGATCCACTCAAAGTTGAGACTATCATTAATCTCCCCTCTCCATCCTCATTACATTAGTTGTAGAGTCTGCAAGGGAAGGCAAACTTTTTACGTTGTTTTATACCTAACTATGCCAAAGTGGCTAAAGGATTCATGTGATTATTAAAGCAAGGCATCCTGTTCCTTTGGGATGAGATCACTCAGAAGTCTTTTGATGCGTTGAAGATGTTTCTTGTCAACGCTCCTCTGTTGCATCCTCCGAACTATCATCACGATTTTTCCCTCCATTTAGCCGTTGTTTTCAGCACAATTGCGATGGTTTTGGTGCAAGACAATGATGACGGTGACGAGCATGCTATTTACTAACTCTCTCGTAACCTTCTCAATACTGAAATGCGCTATTCACATGTTGAGAAGTTAGCGTTGGCTGCCGTCTAAGCAGTTCAACATTTTTGTCATTACATTCTATTGCATACGGTGACTGTGATTTCTGACTGCAACCCTATGACCTATATATTGTCTCGAAAATTGTTGGGGGGCAAGTACTCAAAGTGGATCGTTATCCTCCAAGAGTTCGATTTGGAATTTTCTACTGCCAAGTCGAAGAAATCATTAGTCTTCGCCAATCTTATATGTTCCCTTCCCTCTGACTCCACTCCATATGGTTCTGAGGAATGAATTCCGAACAATACGCTTTTTCTGATTAGCACCCTCGATCCTTGGTACGGTAATATCATCGTATATCTTCAGACTTCTACTTTCAGATTTGAGTTAACGAAGGATGCTCGCCGACGCATCTGTCACCAATCGCAGCCTTATATTATAGTCAGGGATACACTCTACTGCATCGGAGTTGATTCCATTCTCCGCCAGTGTTTGACTCTCGAGGAGGCTGATAAAGTCTTAAATGACTATCACAGTTGTGCCTATGGTGGTAACATGTTTGGTTATGCTATTGCACAAAAAATTCTTCGTGTTGGGTACTTTTGGCCCACAATCTTCAAGGACTGCATTTTTGTTGTTCGTAAATGTCATGATTTCCAGATCTATCAGCGCAAGATGCACGTGCCACCTTCACATCTCCACCCTGTCATTACCGTTGGTCCCTTTGCAAAGTGGGGCATCGATTTTATGACGTGTAACCCTCACTCGGCTGGGGGGCATGCTTATATTATCGTAGTTGTTGACTACTTCACCAAATGGGCCAAAGAAATGCCTACACTTGCGGTTGACAGTAAGACAACAGCTCAGTTCATATTCAATTAGATCATTCCTAGATTTCGTGTCCCTCAAGCCATCGTTACCGATCATGGTTCCCATTTTCAGCATTATATGGTGGTGGAGTTGATTTCCAAGTTGGGTCTACGTCACGACAGTTCAACGGCGTACTATCCTCAGGCCAATGGCCAGGTTGAAGCCATGAATAAAGTTCTTGTCACCATGCTTCAACGTACAATTGGGATGCACAAATAAAACTGGCATCTCATTTTATTTTCAGCTCTTTGGGCATATCTAACCTCAATTAATGATGCAACCGGATTCACTCCATTTCAGCTTGTTTACGGTCTAGAAGCTACCCTTCCGATTGAGTTTGAAATACCTTCGCTCAAGTTGGTTGTTGAATTACTGCCTAACACTTCACCTGAAGAAGAGCATCTTCTCTACTTAGAAAGGATCGATGAAACTTTCCATTTTTCTGCTTTGGTCATTGAAGCACAGAAGAAGCGGTTCAAAGCTCATTTTGACTAGTCAGTTTTCCATCATTCCTTTGTATAAGGAGACCTCATCCTCCTGTACGAAGAATCTCATGATAAGCTGGGGGTAGGAAAATTTCAACCCATGTGGCATGGGCCCTACATTATTAAGTGTGTTTTGTGAAATGGGGCCTATGAGCTCATTGATTACGAAGATCATCCTCTAGATCAGCCCAGAAATAGGTTGTATCTTAAAAAATATTATGCATGAGCCATTCGTGCATGTTTTTTGTACATAGGTGTTCTTTTCATTTTTGTACATTTTTAGCTTTGTGTGCTTTGCGAGTGTTTTCCTACTTATTGGGTCGTTTGTTATTGTGTAGATGTCTATTACCCATTATGTTGGTTTCGTGGATGGTGCTTCCCGCAGTACTCGGAACCTGTCTTCGGCAGCGTGGGTGATATATGATCCTGCTCGTGAGTTGATATATCTTCAAGTTATTTCTCTAGGATGAACTACAACAATGTCGTTGAGTATAGTGTTGTCATTAAACTATCAACCGAGGCGATTTCCCTTGGTATTCATGCATTGGTTGTAAACCTAGACTCACAGCTTGCCGTTCTTCAACTTAATGGACATTATTCAGTTAGAAACCCTCACATTTTAAGGTTGTATTTACGTGTTCATTTGCTGGAAAGACATTTTGATTACATTACATATCGACATATTCCTAGGCGAATGAATGCATTGACTGATACAGTGGCTAACATTGTATTAGATAGACATTTGCGTAATTTGTAAAATCATCATCACATGAAAAAGATCCATATAGGAAAATAGAGGTATATATATATATATTGAATGTTTGCATTAGTGTACATCATAAGTTCAAAAAATGTGTGTGTTTATATTACATCCTAAGACATCGTGTCTCTCAAAAACATGTAGAAATAAAACCTAGGTGTCTACTCGGCGTAACGCTCATGATAGCATGTCACTGCCCGTACAAGCTGCTTCAGCAAGCGGTGAACTCAGTTTGACACCCCTTCAGTGTGTCTTTGGTATGCACGAGGAATATCGTCAAATCGTGCATAGTCTGGGATCCCATGGGAGATTCCCTCCAAGTTCCGCACAATTTCCTCCTCCTCGCCTCCCTCACCATGAGGGGCAATATCAAAGTTGCGAGGGACTCGCCTCGCTATCGGAGACATACCTGCAAGTATTTCTGAGCCAACATCTGCAATTACACATGGATTTAATGTCAGAACATGCATAACAAAAAAAATCATAACGCTCATGAAAATAAAAAATGAGTCTTACCAAGTACTTCATCCCAATCCTCTCCTTCTAGAAGTGGGAGATCTGGATCACCAGTGAAATATATGCCAGAATATGGCCAATCATCCACGAAAATTAGCTATTGGCAGAGCTAATCAAAGAACTCTGGTCTTCGGGACATCTGTTGACCGCCCCCTGACCTTGGCATTAGAGCTGCCCAACGGGCCATCCGTGGTTCCTGTACTGGTGGTATTGGAACTATCACTTCCTGTCGCTAAAAGATTCGTAGTCATTCTAGGATCAACAATACCAGAATGGACCCATAACCGAACTGCTTCAGCTTGGTTTCCTTGCACTTCGTCAGTTGATGTTTCATGTTGATTGTGTTGATCAGCGGTTGTCATTGATGTCAACCCAAGCAACACCAGGGGCTAACCCAGTATTGCATGGGAATTTTTACCTACCAAATTACTATATTATAGTTCAATAATGCTTTTTTTGGTTTCTACTTGTCGAGATGTTTCCGTTGATATATGGCACGCCACGTAATTCTTCACGGTTTGAGAGATATTCATGTTTGAAGTTTATACCCCCAGTTAGTGGGCTAAAACCCCATAGGGTTGTGGCATGGGTCATTGAAAAGTCATAATTAATATTTTCTAAGCTCCTAAAATCCCTCCCACATTCACTTTTTGAAGCCCCTCTCAACCTAAGCATTTATATAAATTGTGATCCTCATTTCCTCCTTATGCAAGGGATTTCGCCATCTGAAACAGGTCATCGTGGCATTGTCGCTCTACCTTTTTTTCTATGAAGGTTTAGAAGCTGAAATTTTTATGAGCCGAAGCTGAAATCCTGAGGAATTTTCTGTGAAAATTTCAGATCAAGGTGTGCAATATTTCGGAGATATGATCTGTGGAAGTCAGTGTTTTTGCAGGCTCCTGAAATTCATCTCAAAGAAGTGACCTTGGTAAAATCATCATAACTCTCTCTCTGAGTATTGGATTAGAATTCTGTAATAAGTGGCAGATAGTGCACAGAATGTAGTTTTTTCTCTATTAATTTCAAAGCCAAATGAAGAAACAGTGACACGTGGCACGTTGTACAATTTCGTTCTGCTGAAACAGTCCATAATTAGGGAATTGTGAGATATTGGGTATAACTCTCCCTTGAAGAATCCAAATTGACCTATGGCATTGGAAAGATGACTCATAGGACTACTATAGGACTGAAAATTAGATATTGGGGATCTGAAATAACAGAGATACACCAAATTCAATATTGAGCTCCTAGAAGGCAAAGAAAAAGCTAGATCATGTGTTGTCAAGGGCTGCAAAGGACCAGACTTTCTAGGGAAGCAAAGCAAAGCAAGGTGTAGCAGAGGATAACATGACAAAAGCAGAAACCAAGGTGCATAGCAACAACAATAATTTTATCATATGAAGTCTTCAAGTGGGCAGCACTGTATACAATCATTGTAAAGGTATCATTGTACTAAGTCATTGTAAATACATTATTGTACAAAATGTACTAGTGCCTATCTGCCAAGAGTTGAAGAGGCAGTGTCGGGTGGTCTAGGATCATCATTAGGTGGTTGTGTCATAGTTGGGGTTATGGTCTAGTGTGTCTTTTTCTTCTACATCATTCTATATCATTGTAAATTTGACGATTTTCCCTGGTACGGGATTCCATTCTTATTTTATTCTTCTATAGGGTGGTAGGGTGGTGCTAGGGTGAGTTGTAGCTCATTGGGTGTTGGGGCATCCATTCAGTTGACTACTGAAGAATCACAGGCGTTGGAGCATCCATCCAGTGGGAGCTAGAGAAGAATTCTTTTCTAGATTTTAGGAAGTTGGAGCTTTATTTTCAATTGGAGTTGAATATTAAAGAATTCTTAGAAAATCATTAGGTGGTTTTTGTCTCGGAGTGGGTTTCCACCTTAAAAACTGTGTGCATTTGTGTTCCTTTTTTTTAATACTATCATTGTACAAACACTGATAATAATTGAAGATTAACTAATGCTCTAATTGAAAGGAATACTGATTCACCCCCCCCTTAGTATTTCCAACAATTGGTATCAGCGCTTGGTTCCTTCAATAGCATTTTAATAGCTAGAAGGAGGTTAGGGAGCATACCAAGAATGGTGTACCTCTGTTCAATGAAAATAATTATGCACTTTGGAAAGGAAGAATGGAGGTCTATCTCTTGGCGCAAGGTTACAAAGTATGGGACACTATTCAAAATGGGTTTACATCAACCACGGATGAACAAGGTAAGAATAATTTGGTAAATGATGCAAAATCAAAGAATATTATTATTAGTGGACTTATTGAATCTGCTTATCATAAGGTGTTGGGTTGTAAAACCGCCAAAAATGTATGGGACAAGCTTGAGAATATATATGCAGGTGACTCAAATGTCAAAGAAGCAAAGCTTCAAATCTATAGAGCAAAATTTGAGCAACTCAGAATGAAAGAAGATTGCAACAGTGCTGCATACTTATAATACGTTGATGAAATAACCAATACTCTGGAAGGATTGGGAGAGCTAGTTGACAAGAAGACTATTATATGGAAGATTCTTAGAATGCTACCAGGGAGATTCAACCCAAAGGTATCGATCTTAGAATACAATGAAAGTCTAGGCAAACTCAGCAAGGAAGAATTACATGGAGTTCTCATAGCATATGAAATGAGACTTGATGAAGAAAAGGGTAATTAAAATCTAGAAACTACGTTCGTTGCATCTAAGCAAACCAATAAGGACAAACAACCTTCAATTGAAATGACATGCACTTGCAAGTGTGAAGAAAAGGGAGATGATGGAGAAGGTCTTTCAGATGAAGAATATGCTTACTTTACGAGAAAACTAAAACCTGGTAAGGGAAAATTCAAAGGTAAACTTCCATTGATATGTTTTGGTTGTGGTGAGGTTGGGAATTTCGTAGCAAAATGTCTGAACAAAAGTGATGGAAACTCAAAAGGAAAGAAATGCTTTAAGAAATTCAACAAGCAAGGCAAAAAGAAAGGATCCAAAAGGAACTTTCTCTCTAAAGAAGATAGTTCATCATCTGATGAAGAAAGTGACAGCAAAGAAGAAGCCAATGAGAAAGTATTGTTTATGGCCAAGCACAATAAACAAGAAGTATCAAACAATGAAGAAGAAGGTTTGACCATAGAAGAATTTTATGAGGAGGCAATCAAGCTTATAAAAGAGCTCAATGTTGAGAAGATCCATTCCAATACTCTTGAAGAACAAGTTCAAGGTCTCAAAATTGAGGTTGAAGAACACAAATGTATTGAAGATTCACTTCAAAAGAAGTTGGAAGAAAGCAACCAAGAAAGGGAAGCATTAGAAGCCGAAGTAGTCTCGCTGCATAAGGAAGTGAAGAAGGGAAAAATTGTCCAAAACTATGCCAACAGCTCAAGGGCATTGGAAGAACTCATCAACAATCAACGATCTTACAATGACAGAACTGGCCTCGGTTACAAAGAAGAAGAAGTAGGACCTTCTACAACAAAATACAATGAACCTATGAGATTTGACATACATGTAGACTTCATTGGACAAGATTCGCAAGCACATCCTTGGAAGACGATTCCTCGACGAAGATTTCCATCCAGGTACCAACATATTTTTCATGGATATTGTTATTCATGTGGAAAATTTGGTCATAAAGCTGTAGAATGTCGCACGTACCCTAGGAACCAATACAATTCCAGGAGATCCTTCAAATATGAACCTCCCAAGGCTCAACGAAACATCAATAGATTTGAACATTTAAGAAATAATATGGAATGTTACAAATGTTAGAACTTTGGACACATAGCCAGAGACTGCAGACTTGAAAATCCTCCAGAAGAATCTTCGAAGCCACAGAATGAACGAACATGGAAGAAGAAGAAGACTGATAATTGTGCTCTCGCTCTCAAGGCTCAAAACAACAAATATGTGTGGTATGTTGACAACAGTTGCTCAACGCATATGACTGGAGATAGAAGGAAATTTGTATCTCTGAAAGAGAAGAAGGATGGAACCGTATCCTTTGGAAATGATGGATCTTCAAATGTTATAGGATCAGGTACCGTCACTCTTGGAAGAAAAGATGTTATAGCCAAGAATGTTCTATTGGTTGAAAACATGAATCACAATCTGCTCAGTGTTGGACAAATGTGTGATCAAGGACACACAATGCTATTCAACTCCACAAAATGCGAAATCAGGAAAGGCAGGTATGGTAAAATTGTGGCTACAGCAAGTCGAGCTCCAAACGACATATATGTTCTGGATGAAGCAACTAAAGCATGTCTACTAGCTAAAGAAGATGAAATATGGTTATGGCACAAACGAATGGGTCACATAAACTTTGACAATCTTGTCAGGATAAGCAAAAAGGAAGCAGTACGAGAAATGCCGAAAATCTCAAAACCTTCCAACACACTATGTGAGCCATGTCGGCATGGCAAGCAGACAAAAGTCCAATTTAAAACAAAATAACACTTTGCATCACATCCATTGGAATTGATACATACTGATCTATGTGGTCCTGTGAGAACAAAAGGCTTAGATGGAGAATTATATTTCATGTTAATGATAGATGACTATACCAGGATGACAGCCGTCAGTTTCCTAAAGAAAAAATTTGAAGCATTTGAGTGCTTTAAGATCTACAAGAAGTTGGTTGAAAATGAAGCTGATTTGAAAATAAAGTGTCTAAGATTAGATAATGGTGGACAATTCACTTCCAAATTATTTCAGCAATATTGTGACGAAAATGGAATAAAAAGACAATTTTCAACAGCACGAACACCTCAGCAAAATGGAGTTGCTGAAAGAAAGAACAAAACCATACAGGAAATGGGTAGATCAATGTTGAAGGACTCAAAATTGGATGAAAAATTCTGGGTTGAAGAAATTGATACAGCATTCTTCATTATCAATCGAAGTCTTCTCAGAAATAATTGCAACAAGACTCCATATGAATTATGGAAAGGAAAACCAGCTAATGTAAAATATTTCAGAATCTTTCGAAGCAAATGTTATATCAAAAGAGAAGATCAAAATTTGGGTAAGTTTGAATCACGTGTTGATGAAGGTATCTTTGTTGGTTACTCACGCAAAAGAAAGGCCTATAAATGTTATAATCTAAGACGAAAACAGATAGTGGAGAGCATAAATGTTACATTTGACGAAGATGGTGTTCTAGCGAATAATGATGAGGATCTAGAATCTTTGAAACTTGAGACAGAGGCTGAAAAAGACACAGATAAAATTGTAGAACAAGAATAAAATATCAACGAGGAAGAATTAAACAATGATCATCAAGATATACTAGAACAACAACAAGAAGCTCCTCCAAGGAGAACAAAATAATGGATTCAAAAGAACCATCCATCAAATCAAATCATTGGTGACATAAATGAAGAGCGACAGCTTCGTTCATCACAACAAGCTCACATTTCTTTTCTAGCAACCTTTGAGCCTAGTAGTTTTGAGGAAGCCAGCCAGAATGAACATTGGGTAGCAGCTATGAATGAAGAATTGGATCAAATTGAGAAGAATAACACCTGGGAATTAGTTCCATGACCAAAAGATAAAAATTTCATTGGGACTAAATGGGTGTTCAGGAACAAATTGAATGAAGATGGGCAGGTTACCAGAAACAAAGCAAGATTGGTTTGCAAAGGCTATGCACAAGTGGAAGGAATTGATTTTGATGAAACATTTGCACCAGTTGCCAGAATGGAAGCCATCCGAATGTTTCTCGCCTATGCATGTTCAAGAAAAATCAAAGTCTACCAAATGGATGTTAAGTCAACATTTATGAATGGAGAATTAGAAGAAGAAGTTTACATCGAACAACCTGAAGGTTTTCTACTATCAGAAAAAGAAGACTATGTTTGCAGGTTAAAGAAGGTTCTATATGGTCTCAAGTAGGCTCCCAGAGCATGGTATACTCGTCTTGATGGATCTCTACGGCAACAAGGGTTCAAGAAAGGTATCGCTAATAACAATCTTTATGTACAAATAGATAAAGATAATTTAACAATCATTGAGGTATATGTGGATGATATAATATTTGGTAGCAATGATGATCGACTAAGTAAGAAATTTTCTACAAAGATGCAAAGTGAGTTTGAGATGTCTTTACTTGGTGAGTTGACATACTTCTTAGGGCTTCAAATATCTCAGCAAGAGAAAGGAATATTTATATGTCAAGCCAAGTACATCAAGGAAATGCTCAAGAAATTCAAAATGGAAGATTGCAAACCTGTCCTTACTCCGACGGTAATAGGTTGAAAATTGAGCATAGATGACTCATCTAAGGATGTGGATCAGAGGTTGTACAAATATATGATTAGTAGTCTTCTATATGTAACAGCCTCTCGTCCAGATGTTATGCAAGCAGTTGGACAAGTAGAAAGATTCCAAGCAGCACCAAAATAATCACATATTATCGTTGTCAAAAGAATTCTTCGATATCTAAAGAGCACAGAAGAATATGGCTTGTGGTATCCCAAGGGTAACAATCTCATTATTCAAGCCTTTACAGATGCAGATTGGCCAGGAAGCATTGATGATCATAAGAGTACTAGTGGAGCAGCGTTCTATCTAGGTGGTTGTCTCATATCATGGTTGAGCAAAAAGCAAAACTCAATCTCGTTATCTATAGTGGAAGCAGAACACATTGCAGCAGCATCATGTTGTACTCAAGTCCTTTGGATGAAACAAACTTTGCAAGATATTCAAGTATAATTCAGTGAGCCTATTCCCATATTCTGTGACAACACTAGTGCCATCAGCATCTCCAAGAATCCTATCATGCATTCAAAAACAAAACACATTTCGATCAAATATCATTTTTTTAGAGAACAAGTCGCTGAAAATAATATCAAACTTGAGTATGTTTTTACAAAATAACAAATTGTTGATATCTTCACTAAACCTTTACCTCGTGAAGAATTTGAATATATTCGTCAAAAGCTTGGGATTCTCCTAAGTTCTCATTAGATTATAGGTCTGTAGGACGGTTGTGTGTCAGGGGGAGTGGAAGTGTGTACAGGTCCGCAGGATGGTTGCATTTCAGGGGGAGTTACCCTTTTCCATTGATGTCAAAGGGGGAGAGAATGTTGTAGGAAGAGGTGTCATGATCACAGGGGGAGTACTTGTGTTTCCATTAATGCCAAAGAGGAAGATTGTTGATCAGCGGTTGTCATTGATGTCAACCCAAGCAGCACCAGGGGCTAACCCAATATTGCATGGGAATTTTGACCTACCAAATTACTATATTCTGGTTCAAGAATGCCTTTTTTGGTTTCTACTTGTCGAGCTATTTCCGTTGATATATGGCACACCACATAATTCTTCACGGTTTGAGAGATATTCATGTTTGAAGTTTATACCCCTAGTTAGTGGGCTAAAACCCCATAGGGTTGTGGCATGGGTCATTGAAAAGTCATAATTAATATTTTCTAAGCTCCTAAAATCCCTCCCACATTCACTTGTTGAAGCCCCTCTCAACCTAATCATTTATATAAATTGTGATCCTCATTTCCTCCTTATGCAAGGGATTTCGCCATCTGAAACAGGTCATCGTGGCATTGTCGCTCTAAATTTTTTTATACGAAGGGTTAGAAGCTGAAATTTTTATGAGGCGAAGCCAAAATCCTGAGGAAGCTTCTGTGAAAATTTCAGATGAAGGTGCGCAACATTTTCGAAGATATGATCTGTGGAAGTCAGTGTTTTTGCAGGCTCCTAAAATTCATCTCAAAGAAGTGACCTTGATAGAATCGTATCAAATCTCTCTCTCTGAGTATCAGATTGGAATTTTGTAAAAAGTGGAAGATAGTAAACAGACTGTAGTTTTCACTCTATCAATTTTAGAGCCAAATAAAGAAACAGTGACACGTGGCACGCTGTACAAGTGCTCTGCTAAAACAGTCCATGATTAGGGAATTGTGAGATATTGGGTATAAATCTCCCTTGAAGAATCCAAATTGGGTCAGACCTATGGCATTGGAAAGATGACTCAGAGGACTAATACAGGATTGAAAATCAGATATTGGGGATCTAAAATAACAGAGATACACCAGATTCAATATCAAGCTCCTAGAAGGCAAAGAAAAAGCTAGATCATGTGTTGTCAAGGGCTGCAAAGGACCAGACTTTCTAGGGAAGCAAAGCAAAGCAAGGTGTAGCAGAGGATAACATGACAAAATTAGAAACCAAGGTGCATAACAACAGCAATAATTTCATCACATGAAGTCTTCAAGTGGGCAGCACTACATACAATCATTGTACTAAGTCATTGTAAATACATTATTGTACAAAATGTACTAGTGTCTATCTGCCAAGAGTTGAAGAGGCAGTGTCGGGTGGTCTAGGATCATCATTAGGTGGTTGTGTCATAGTTGGGGTTATGGTCTAGTGTGTCTTATTCTTCTACTTCATTCTATATCATTGTAAATTCGACGATTTTCCTGGTACGAGAGTCCATTCTTATTTTATTCTTCTACAGGGTGGTAGGATGGTGATGAGACCAAAATCACAGCAATGGGATTGAAGGGTAAGGATTCTATTGCAAGTACTAATTCTTCTAGAAATCCCATTGAAACTCAAAATGATAAAGAAATAATTGACTTTTTCCATATTAGAGTCATCTCAAAACATAACAAAGTAGATACTTTATTTGATAGTGGATCCCAAGCCAACCTTATTTCAGAAGCCATTGTCAAGAAAATAAACTTGGAAACTATCTCTCATCCTAAACCTTATCCTTTGGGTTTGGTATGTGACAATGCCAAATTTCAAGTGACACGAAAATGCAAACTTAAATCCGACATCACCATAAAATTTATTGATGAGGTAGAGCTTGATGTTGCTCTACCTGACATATGCGGGATTAAGAGGGGAATAGAAGATCCTCACCCAAAGATAAGGAAGCTAGGGGGGGGTCTCTCTGAAAATAGAGATTTATTGGGAAACCATGAGATCAATGATACAATAATCTATCATAAACATGATAATCCAACGATAATCCATGAAACTAGATCAATCAAAGTGCTTGTCACCCTGATTCTAATGGTGTGAACGAAACTCCAATCTGAGTTCATATGAATAAGTTAGAGTTGGCCAATTTTTTGGTCAAAGTGGGCAGTGGGCGAGGATTAATGGTTCTACAATTTGACCGACACCAAGGCGAGAAACCTAGCTCCCGATAACCAGAAAATTTGTTGGGTGGATAATTTGTCCAATATCCCTTATTTTTCAATCGGCGAATTTATCCTAATGACCCCTATGTATATTAAAAACAAAAAATATATAAAGAAAGGGGGGGCGGGTTGTCAACCTTGCCACCCTCGCACTACGATCATATAATATATATAGTGGTCAAGCCAAAAGGTTCTGGTCGGGGCCGTGTGGAGTGGATCCCGCCCACCAATGATGTACCATATATATCAAATATCAATGGTGAAACTATAAACAATACGCGCCACTCTAAATACATTCACCATATCAAAACTATATACTATGTTGGGGGCTCAGCAGGGTTTGAACTCCAACCTCCCTACCACAATTCCTCTGTCCAACCGCTCTACCAATGGTGGTGACTTGAAGAATTCTACCACCCTTCAACCTTATAAACTTGAAATTTCATTTGCACAGGATGGCGATAGCAAACCAACGAAGTGTATTTCTGAGTAGAGGTTGAACAACAATCCAGGCTAAGGGAGAAACCTTGCCTAGGGAATATTGAGGGCTCTAAAAATGATTCCCTGGGATGCATAAGGGGAATTTTTTAGAATTTGACAAATTGATAGTATTTTTTGCACGTTATCGCACCAGGAATTCAATGGCGACGTCAGTTTCAGCGGTTGGGCTCTCCATTTTTCAGCAACCTTCTAGCTTAGAAGTATAAGGGTCTTTATGTAGCTTGTAATTTTTCTCTTTAATGATAGTTAATGAAAGAAGGCCTCTCCACTATTGATCAAAGCCCGTAGACATATTCCACATTGGATGAACTTCGTAATCAATTCCTTGTGTCATTTTTTTCATGTTTGACATGTTATTTTCTCTGTGTTTCTTGTGCTTTTAGTTTTCCTGGTTAACATGCTCTATCATATGTAATTATTTTGGAACACCTAATCCTACATGGGTAGGTGTGGAATATGAAAAGTCACAATGGAGTCCAAGTGACCTTGGAATGTGAAACCAAGAGTCACACCATTGTATTATAAATGTACATCATGTATAATGGAAAATAAAAAAGCCTCACGCTTATCTTTCATTATGTGTTGAGTCTCTTGTGTGTGTGCTCATCTTCCTCATACACCATGTGTGTGCTTCAACATGGTGTTTAACATGGTATCAGAGCGGGCGATTGCTGAACCTGCTCCAATTTGAGTGAGCCATTTGTGTTTATGGCCTGTGCATATCTGCAAAAATTTTGATAATTTTTGCAGCACTCAAAGATTGTTGCAGCAGTCTTTTTGCCGCATTCATCAAGCTTTCTGCAGCATTCAGAAATTGGTTGTGAAGGAGAGCAGCATTGTGCGTCTTGCGTTCAGAAATTGGCAGCAGTGGTTTTGAAGAGAAACAGCATTGTGCATCTGAAGGTGTTCATTCTCATTTTTCTTGCAATTTCTATTAATTTCTGCACTGAAGAGTTGCTAGAAAATACTGTTCAAAGTGAGGTTTTGAAGAAAAGTTTTTGATTTTCAAGTAAAATTTCTGAGTTTTTCCATTGAAAATTCTGCTACTGTTTTAAGGTTAATTTCCTGCTCTCTGCTGTTTTTAAAACAAAGAAAAAAAAAAGAAACATTTTGAACATTCGCTAGACCCTTCCCTACCTCCCTGCAAGTCGAACCCCCTCTCCAAACGAGCTCCCACTCTACAGCCATACCCCTCTGCAACGCACCACGACTATCCCATTACCCTGCGCTTGCTCCACATTCCACTCATCTTACGCCCTGCACCTTCACATCTCTTACACAATACGTTACACACCTCTCCCTACCCCTACGCACTGTCACTCACTCCTTATTTCCCTTACAACGACTGCCTATCTCCATAAACCCTATAGTTGGCTTTCCCTAACACATTATACGCCCCTCTCTGCGTCTAACACACGGCCCCTATCCCCACATGCTCCTCTCTCCCTCAGTCAACCTCACACTCTCGGCCCACCGCCTGCAATAGCCACCCATACTCCACTGCAATACGCAGCCTACAACCGCTCTCCTTACCAACTACAGCTTTGCAGAAATACACTACCCCATCTGCAATTGACACTCGAGCTCCCGCCCCTCTACGCAGCATCTTAATGTCGTTCCATCTCAACGCAGATTCATCACAACGCTGTTCCAAACTCTGATCTGCTCACCCCCTATTCGCCCCTCCCTCTGCCCGATCTGCTATACAATACACAGCGTACTACTCAAACTCTCACACCACCTCACCCCCGCTCACAAACGCCCCTCTCTATGCCAACGCTTCCTCTCCCCACCCCCTTACACAACCCTTCCACCTGCGCCATACCGCCCTCCACTTAATCAATACCACTTCCCCTCACGGCATAGTCGTTCCCTCCCTACCATACGCTACTCTCCATATTTCCAAACGCCCTTACAATCTCTACCCATTTACAACACTGCCCCTCAATTTTTAATTTTTAAAATTCCTCTTCCCTTTTTAAATTGGTTCCCACATTCCCATTTTTATAATCCTTTTTTAATCACATTTTAAAATTTCCCTTCCCTTTTAAATTATTCCCATTTTTAATTAATTTTTTTTAAATTAATTTTTAATTAAAAAAAAAAAAAAAAAACAGCAGAGAGAGGAAAGAGAGAAAAGAACAGCAAAATTGAAGAAATTGACATATGGAGCAGATGGACTGAAAATTGCAGATTTGCATTTTGTGATTTGTGGCATTGATTTGAAGGTTCATTTTCTGAAGAATTTCACATTTGAAGACAAGTTTTCCATCATTGAAAACAGCTCTTTGAAGAAAAAACTCAATTGCCTTAAAGTGTTTTTACATAGTGTTTTCAGCTGCACATATTTTGCAGAAATATTGTATTGAGTTGACATTGTATTGCTTCTTCACAGCTGCAATCAGTATTTGAGTTGTTGGAAAATTGTTGATATAAGTCATTGTTAATTGCCCTGCATCATTTGAGGAGCAGATTTTGTACTTTGAGATTTCCATCTTTGGAAATTCTTTTGAGTCATTTGTATTTCTTTTGCATCACATTGTAAATGGGTGCATTTTCGGTTGTAACCGACACCCTTTCATTTATTTATTGAGCCTAAGTTGTTGGAAATGGCTAAAATCAATGAGGCATTAGTGTTGTTGAATGACCTCATTCATTCAAATGTTCATGATATGATAAAAATGAGCAAGGATGCTCTATGTAACATTCAGAGTTGTTTACTAGATGCACAAGAGAAGATTGAGTTTTTGCAGTTGGAAACTCAACTCCAGCAAGAAGAACTTCAGCAAAAGAGTCACCATTCTGAACCTGTTTCTGTTCAGAAGATTGTGAAGGACTCTCATCAGAAGAAAGAAGGTAAAGTTGAAGATGATCCTCATTCAGTTCCTTGCCCAAGAGTAGATGTACATGCAGATGCAGCAGTTCAACCTGCACTTCCTAAGCCCATCATCAGACCTTGGGAAGAGCTTGTCCACAACAAGCACCGAACTGGTCTTGGATATGACAAGGATGTGTCCTTTCATATTCCAGACTACACAAAGCCCATCATATTTCAGAGTGTCGGATTCCTATATGACAGTTCACCTGCAGCTGTTCCAGATCCTGTTCCACTTCCACAACAGATTGAGAAATGCCAACATTGTGATCGAGTTGGCCATATGAAAGATCACTGTTTTGATCTTCATCCATGCAAGCACTGTGGTCGGCACACCCATTCTTCAGACAGATGCTTCAGACACAAGCCTCCTGCAAGAACCAAGATTCATCTTGGATGGATCGCTTCTTGGCAATGGGCATCAATAGCCAAGAAGATGTTTACGACACATGTTAGAACTTGTTCACGGATATTGAACAAACTTGCAGTTGAGTTTTTGCCATCATCTCACCTTGTCCCTGACAGGGGGGAAAATGGTGGTCATGTACAAGCTTCGACGACAGATCAAGCGAGCATGAGCCACAATCTCTCATTCCATGTTCAGAGTTGTAGCCAGCAGTTCAAGCGAGCCTGAGTCACAATTCGTCATTCCGGATTCAGAGATGTAGCGAGAGACGGATGCCCATGAGCATATCTTTGGTTGGCGGATAACCTAAAACCATCATCTTTGGTTGGTGGATAACCTAAAACCATCATTTTCGGTTGGTGGATAACCTAAAACCATCATCTTTGGTTGGTGGACAACCTAAAACCACCACAAGTAGTAGACCTCCCTTCTTTTAGGTCGAAGGTCTCCCTTTTTTATGAGGGACAATTCCTCTAGCAGAAGCCTTCAGCTTCTTGCCAGTTTTGGAAGAGTTCCGGGAACTGCAACAAGTTTTGCGTTCCAGTGTTTGTGGTCATCCTAAAACCACCTCTTTTTTCCAACATTTCAGAGATTTGATTCAGCCCAAGTGCTGCCATGTATACTTTGCAGATTTGTATTACAACTCTTTTCTTGGACTCACACATACCCCTTCGGATTAAGGGGGATGTTGGAACACCTAATCCTACATGGGTAGGTGTGGAATGCGAAAAGTCACAATGGAGTCCAAGTGACCTTGGAATGTGAAACCAAGAGTCACACCATTGTACTATAAATGTACATCATGTATAATGGAAAAATAAGAAAGCCTCACGCTTATCTTTCATTGTGTGTTGAGTCTTTTGTGTGTGTGCTCATCTTCCTCATACACCATGTGTGTGCTTCAACATGGTGTTTAACAAATTATTTATGCATTTGTAAGAAAAATATCTTGGATCAATCATCTTGGAAAGTTATTTTGTTCCATAGGGTGAAAGAGTAAACATCATAAGGGAAGCTCGCACTTCTCTTATAGTTGGCCACTTTGGTGTAGGCAAAAAAATTGTGTTGGAGCAGGGTCCCCTGAGGCACAAGTTTCAAAGCTCCATTTTGGGTAATATTGTATGTGTGCATTGCGAAAATGGAGTCAAAAGGCATTGGGGTGGTCAAAGCCCCATATTTACGTGTAAATGAACTTAAATGTAAATTGTGGGCCTCAAACCATGGTTTGAGACCATAGTATTTGTGTGCTAGGTGCATATAAATAGATAGAAGATTTCTAAGCTAAGTAGTTGATGATTGTGAAAATTAGTTTATGCTTTTTCTTGCAAATAGTTTGTAAGAGTCTCATCGGGTTAGGGTTGGGTAAAAGGCTCATATTGGCTGTGGGCACGAAGACCTATTCCTAGCTGTGTGTGGACTCCATTGGTTGTGTGCGTGGAAGGGATAGTAAGGTTTTTGTAAGGGTTTTTGAAGGAAAAGCTGATGTATTGGCAGATCTGAAGGATTAATATAAGGAACAATTTTGGTGAAAGCTCTGTGTTATGTGTCTAATTGTTGCTTATGCTTACTGTTATTCTTTGATGAGATTGCATTATCTGTTTGCTTACTGATGAATGCGCATAGCTAATTGAATGTTTATGCATGAATATTGACTTTTGTTAAGTAAGAGCAAGATCTAGTTCTGATATGTTGTCTATGCTGAAGCAAACCATATTTTTGTGATACTATCTATGTGTTCTGTTATAAGATATTGTGCAAGATATTTGGATAAATTACGATTAAATTTTGATACATAATAGATATGTTTAAGTCTTTGAGGTGTTGTGTTTTGGATCAGCTTTTGTTCTGTTTGTTTGCGCCAAATTGATAGAAATTATGTCGTATTCTGTTAATGTGTTCGCAGTCTCTGTGTGCGCATCTGTATAAGTTTGTTGTGGGTTTTTACTGAGGACCACTCATCACTTTCTCCCTTAGGGTGCGGAAACCTAGTTCCAACACCCCTACATATTGCTTCGAGTGAGATTTTGGTCTGCGCAAGAAGATCATTTCCGAAAGGGCCAGTAGTTGGAGGCTTTGTTGGTTTATCCATAAACTCTGAACCTGGGTCAGGACCCATCAAGCCAAAAAACAGTTCCATTGTCGGGACCAGGATTGTCATTTTGAGGGAGATTTGATGTTGTGGCAGCCCTCGCGAAACGAATTGAAAGATTGGATGGATAGAAAGATCCTGGAATTTGTGCTTCAAGAGAATAAGAGCAATAATCTATCTATTGAAAAGTGGGTCGAGAAATATATTTATACACAAGTACGTGAAATTTTCTTTAGTTCCTTTTCATATGATCTTCAGGAGTGGTTGTCGTGCTTAGCTGAATTCCATCATTGTATAAGAGACGACCCAGTCAGAAAGTGAACCTTTGAATTGATCCAAAAAGTAGAGAGATTTGATAATAATATCACTCGTGTAGTAGATCATTGGATCGACTGACTCTTGGGTGACTTTGTGACTGAATTTTCCATTAATCATTTTGTGTCCTACTCTAAGGCAGAGAGAAGATTTTTCAAGGGCCCTAGAGGTAAGTTCCTGCGTTCATTGAAATTGTCGCTGAAGATTTTATTGTGTGAAAATGGTTGCCTGTGCGAACACGTTGCTTGAAAGCATCAGAAGGGTTCAGCTATGCACAGTGGAAAAAATTATCGCAAAGAGTCTGAAGAAGTCCCTTATAGCCCTCTGAAGTTTAGATTTGATAGTGAGCCTAAACTAGAAACCACTAGCTGAAGTGATTCTGACGAAGAAAGCTTTTTCCAGCAGAGACATTTAAGTATGTTTCCTACCCCATCCACTCCACTTTTTGCATCGCACCAGAGACCACCCACTCCACCGTGCAGTCAAGTTCCTCCTCCTCCCCTAGAAGTAGCAATAGTCACATCAATGAAGCTGCCTAATTTCAAGGGTATCAGGAATGAGGACACCAAACACTTTTGGTTTGTGATTAAGGTTGTGTAGTAGGCGCAACAGGTTCACAATATGATATCAAGAAAGCGCAACTCGCTACTACCTTCCAAGATAGATCATTGGATTGGTATATGAGGTATGTTCAGGATAACTTTGATGGTACCTTGCAACAGATAAATACAACCCTAAAATAGCAGTTCAAAAAGTCAAAATCATGCTCGCAGCTGGTAATTGAAATGAAATATATCCACCAGGAGGTTAATGAATCTGTATGGGAATCAGACCAATGATTGAAGCGTGTCATCGGGGATGGAGGGTTCATCATTAACAATGCTCAGCATAAAGAATGGTTCATTGCTATGTTGCTCCCCCATCCGCACCAGCCATTAGGAGAACAAAATATTTCCACATTAGCTGAGGTTATAAAGGTCGCAATGAAGTTAGAAGCTACACCAACACCTGTTGCACTTGGGACTCAATAAATACAGAACCAGTTGGAATCCATGCACTTGGAAATTCAAATCTTGTGCAATAATAAGGGCAAGGAAGTGTGCATAGAGATCTGGTGTATAAAATTCAAATATTCCGAGCACCATAAGGATCAGTGTCTTGTTTCCACTATTATTTGAATGTTGGAGGTCCCAACCCATTGAAGAGCCTTGTCTGGTGTACAATCTGTCAGGTTGCTGGATTGCATGACACAAATTCTTGTCCAAGGATTGGGAAGTATCAGCTTAACCTAAAGCGATTGTTTTACAGGTTTTGTTCTTCATTAGGGCAAGATGAGCAGCATTTTCGCACCTATGAGATGATGATGGATAAATATGAAATATACAGGGTGAAGGCTGAGTCCTTCTGTCCAGCATCTCTTTCTGGGCATGGAGGATCTTCGAGCAGAGGAAGAGGTCGAGGAGGTGGATCACCTAGTCGAGGAAGAGGACAAGTCATTTGTTATAACTACAGGGATGCTGGCCATTATGTGTGGGATTTTCCGAATCCTACGCGCTAGTTTTGCAGGTATTGTAGGCAACTTGATCATGTGCTTGAATATTCCCTATCCTAATTTCTAAGATGCATGAAATAAAGGCACAGACCCCAACACAAAATCTGCATATGGTGCACGTTGAACCCTGTGGGGAGGATTCAAGTGTGAATGTAGTAACAAGGAGCAACATATTTACCAATGGAGATAAGGGAAAGCAATCATCTACAAATGTCTGGATCCGTAAGGAGCAAGAGCATAAAACAGGAGTTGATCTTCAGCGAGCAAAATAAACCTTTATTGAGGCACAAATATAATTCACTGAGGCTGATGGATTAACATCAAGTAGACCGTTGCAAGGCACTGGAGGAGATGAAGAGAGTAAACCCTTCCTACAGGCATGTATGAAATTACTGTGCAACCATAAAGGCAGTGGAAAATCTGCATGCATTGATGGATAATGGCGCAGAGAAGGGACCACCAATGGTAGAACCATGTACCGTCAATAAAATCTACAAAAACAAGAAAATAACGGGTAGAGATATGTGCCTGACTACGAAGATAGGAGCTTATGAAATGGACCAGGTAATTCTTGATCTGGGGTCAGATGCTAATGTTCTACCAAAACAGACATGGTAGCGCATAGGCGAACCCAAGCTATAATGGTCCACGATACAATTGCGCATGGCCAATCAACAAAGGATCATTCCTCTTGGGTGATTGCCTCAAATCGTAGTCACTATTGAGGGCGTCAATGTGAAAACCAACTTTGAAGTGATAGAGATCTTGGATGATATAGATCCCTATCCTGCACTGCTGGGATTGGATTGGGCTATTGACATGGATGGTGTCATATACTTGAAGAAATTAAGGATGGAGTTTGATAATAATGGAGTATGAGTTAGCATCCCTCTAGGCCCTGCCGAAGGACACAGATATGTGGAGCCTATGTGCACTAAGGATGACATTTCCCAAAGCTATAAGCTGATCTTGCACGAAGAGGATTGGCTTAACCCGACAGTCGATGGAAGTCTTAAGTGGGAGAAGGAAAGCTCTTATTCTGATGAGGAGTTTGAGAATTGGCAAACCCAATTGCATGAGGTGTCTATGTTGCGTTGTAATCGTGTGACTAGATACCTGGGTTGTATTAACATTTGAGGTACGTAGTCTACCACACTATGATGGTTTGTCTGATGTAAAAAGGTTTATCATGACAGTGGAGATGACCGTTCCCGAAGAAAATAGATTTCATGCTTTGAATCTGGGGTTGCGCGCTACTCCCGCCTGTTGGTGGGATACCCATAAGAAAAACCTACGCACATGGGATGAATGTAGAAGAATGATGCGATTGCACTTTGAGCAACCCACTGCCCAGACAACCAAGGTTTTTTGTGGCCAGGGTGATCTGCGTAAACACCTGGCTACATTGATGGAGATATGGGATAAGAAGTCCAGGTTATATGAATGGGTTCACATGTTTATTCATACGTTGGGACCAATCCCTACTGCGTAGTATTTGGAGATGGAGCTGCATCAAGGAAATCTCATTATGGTTACAATGATAGAAAGCTTCATGTTAACCTTCATCTTGGCCAGTGGATCAGAGGGACTAGACGAAGCCTTGCAGGATATTGAGGCAGTTGTCTTTGATGACACCCAGCCACGGGTAGAATGCGTTGCGCCAGCATGGGATTCCTAGATGTAGGACATGGTAAACTGCCAGAATCTGACCATTGAAGAACATGACAAGAACCCTAGGAATATCTTGATCTCCGAATCTGAGGGCTAGTGCGCAGTGGTCGGTCCCTCCCTCACTGCGTTCGACGTAACAAAGCCATTAAATATTAGACAAGTGAATATTGGCTCCTAAGAACAACCTAAACTGGCTAAGATTGGAGACTAATAGGATGATGATATTGTAGGTAAAATTTCCTAGTTGCTGACATATACCAAGATTTGTTCCCTACGAAATTTTCCAAACTGAAGGGAATCATCGACGACATTGGGGTTATGAAGATCACCTTGAAGCCGGATGCGCGACCAGTCAAACAGTGCCCATATAGGTTGAATCCCCAGTATAAGAAAAAGGTGAAAGAACAATTGGACTAAATGGTTGCGGCAGGCATCATTGAGCCAATAGAAGAATCTGAATGGATTAGTCCTATGGTAGTGCAAGACAAGAAGACTAAGGGTGAAATCTGGATCTGTTTCGATATGCACAAACTAAATGATGCTTGTGTGCATGATCCATTCCCTACCTCGTTCTCTAATGAAATATTGGATAATTTTGGTGGCCAAGAGGCCTATTCCTTTACCAATGGGTTTTTTGGGTATCATCAAATCCGGATTGCGTCAGAAGATCACAGTAAAACTACCTTTGCTACGGAATGGGGGTCTTTCCAATATACAATAATTCTATTTGGATTGAAGAATGCTCCTGCTATTTTCTCGTGTGTGGTGGTAGTTTCCTTCAAATAATTTATCCACAAGTTATTAGAAGTATATTTTGATGACTGGACTATATTTGGACTCTTGAAGAACGAAGTCTCAAACTTGCACCTCATGTTGGACACTTGAAGGTGTTAGTGTCCCGTGATTTGGCAAATTAGCGAACCAAATGAAAAAGTAACATCAAACCAATCTTTGGAGCCCTAGGACCTAGCCTTCCTGGACTCAGAGAGGGCTCTCACTATGAAGCGAAGGATGTGAGCTTGTTCGCTTAGTTTGTTTAGATTTTAGGCTAGTTGTTAAGTGTGTTTGTTTATTTGTTTTTTCAGTTGTTTGGAGGCAAAACTAATCAAGTAGATAAAAATAGAACAAGAAAATGAGATCAACTGGGATATGGGGTCAAAATCAAGCTAAGGATGTCAAGACAATGGGTAGGGTGTATTGCAGGGCCGATTTAGTATAGTGAATGGATATTTCAGGTGGTTTATGAAGTGAAATGAACATCAAGTTATGCAAGACAAAGAGGTTTTAAGCATAAATAGTTTTAAAACAAAGAATTCATGTGGTAGGGCTAACCATTGATCACTATGAATGAAACTCAAACTAATAAATGCATAAAATGAACAATCAGGTGATGTATAGAAGTATAAGACCCTCTAACTTTGGGAAAATCACCTTCAGTGGTTGAGAACACATGTAAGACAAACCAACAGCTCAAAATGTGGAAAGGAAACTCCTAAAAAACACATTCAAATTGATGAGAACTTTGAAATAAGTTTGCAAGTGTAGGAAGAGGGCAAGATCGAAACAAGACCTCTCTGATTTAAACTAGACAGTCAATACTTCAAAGGAGATTTCATTAATGAAGTTTAAACAGTTATGAGTAAGCAGAGCATACCATAAATCAAACAAGATAGCATGTCATAATAATCATTAAGGAAATAAATTATAAGTTCTTAGTGGACAGAAGGGCAGTTAATAATCCTTTGACATGACCAAGAAAGATGAAAACATAGAAGCTGCAATGAATCAGGAAATTTGATGTGCCTCCATGGGCATACCTCAAACTTATTCTTTATTGACCTACAGCAAGCAAGAAACATGGATATATATGTGAAAAACTAAGAACATTTACCAAGCCATGGAATCCTGCACATAGATCCTCTCCATCATCTAGGCAAGCAAGTCAAGCTATCCTCTCCATAAAACAAGTTTGATCATCAAAAATCATAACATATATGCTCAAAGCTCAGTCAAGTTCTTAAGCTCTTCAAAAATCCAACTTGCTATTCAACTCTCCAACAATTTACAATGAGTCCTCATAAGCTATATAGGAAATGAGTAGATAAGCTCACAAGAGCATCTAGAAGCTCATTGGCCTAATACAAATATCTAATTTTGTCCTTGAGGCTTTGCAAAGACCAAGACACAAAATATATTCAAAAATATCTTAAAATGCTAAAAATGACAAGTAAAAAGTCTTTATACTACTGACAAGAGCTAAAAATAGCTAAACGCACATTTGGATGGCCACCTTCAGAAAACTGCCTTTTCAACCAAAATGCTACAGGAACATAGTAGCAGAAAGAAGCATGTTTTGCAGATAACTTTTGAGGGACCTCCCGATGTTGAAACGAGGCTTGGGATAGCTCGTTAGAAAGCCCTGGATGTCTAGTTTCTGGAAATACTTGATTCTTCCCAAACTGATCCATGGAAGTTTGTCAAAAGGTGGATTGAGTGAAAAAACCCAGGGGGGTCTCATTTGCTAATATGTGAGGCAGAAAGGTGAATTTTGACTGATTTTTGCCTCTTTGGGGAACCAAAACACCTCCTTTGGATCTGAAAATTTGTGAGTAGCTGCCCCCAAATTTAATCTATCCAAAAAAATGACTTTCATGAGCTGAGGATGCTCGTAGCACCCATGGTAGCGCCTTGAAAAATGTGCAATTAGGGCCAAAAAACACAAAAAACAAAATCATGTCAAAATTTGCTCAATTTTGGCGAGCAAGCCCCTTATGGGTTATTAGAAGTATGCAAGGAAGCTAAGGCCAAGATTTCAAGCCTAGATATGCCTTTTTCCACTGAGCGCCTCTTTCGGGCAGTTTTGAGCCTTTCTTGAGCAAGTTTGAGCTTTCTTTGGGCAAATTGGTTCAATTTATTGTAGTGCCTAGTCATCTTCCTTTGTAGACCCAAGTCTCTATTTTCTTTCTCTAATTTATCCTCCAAATTCTTGTTGGCTCTTTGAAGCCATGATTCTTTATCATTTTCTATTTCTTGGGCGAGCAATTGTGTGAGAGGATAAGATAGAACAATGGCTGCCTCTTCTTCCTTCTGTTTCTCCAAAGCCTTCCTAAGACCCATAGTCCTAGGCCTTTTTCTTATTGGCTGCTCTTCTTCTTTAGTATCATCAAATTTTCCCATATACTCTTCAAGCTTGACTTGTGCTTTGTAGGCTTCCCTTTGGTATTTGAATGCTCGGGCCTCATAAACTGCCATTTGACCACTCATTTGTTTATTTTTCATTTGTAGAACATGTATGAGGTCCTTTGACATTTCTAGATCAGTTTCTAAGTCATGGATTTGGGCTTCTCTGTTTTGCGGAAGAGACTCAAGAATTCTAGCTTCATCATCTCCAGCATCACTGTTTATTTGTATGATGTCAAACTCCCTTTCTTTTTCATGACGACTCTCCTGCTGCTCAACTTTTTCTTTGCCCTTGCTTTGGATAGACTTCTTGGTCCTTTTCCTCTTTCGAAATTCAACAATACTCTTCTTAGGCAATTTTCCTCTACTCCTTAGCACTCTAGTGACATTGCTAGTCACTGCTGGAGTGATTTTCTTCTTTGTGGATTTGGTGTTTTTAGGCTTCACCACTTTTGGAGGAAGAGTCATGGCCCCTTGCCTAGGAAAGGCAGCTAGCACATGCTCTTGGATGTGTTGAGGAGAAGAGAGAGGAGGTTTTATTACTTGCACTTGTTCAACTTGATTTTTTACATCACTGCCTTCATCATCATCTGCTTTGCTACCCTGCTCACTGTTTTGAGTTTGTTTGGGGCTGCGAGATTCACCTTTATCACTGTTTTGAACCTCTTGACATATGTTGCCTTCAACCTCATCAGTGATTTTTAGAAAATTTTCTTTAGGGCTGTTAGCTTCATCATCCTTTTTTGTTGTTTGACCATCTTCACTGTCTACCTGTAGACTGCCTTGTTTACCCTCATCACTGTCTTGAATTTGTTGAGGGCTGTTTTTACTATGACTGTCTTCTTTAGACTCTACGTGTGGGCTGCCACCATAGTCACTTTGTCTGTTGTCACCTCCCTCACTGTTAGTTTGAGGATTGTTTTGTTGTTCATCATCACTACCTTGCTTAGAATCTTCATAATTCCCTTGAGGATTGTCCTCCTAATCACTGTGATGTTGATGGTCACTTTGTTTTTCATCACTACTTTGAACATTCTCCTTTTGCTCTTCATCGCCACTATTTCCTTACTCATTTTCACTTCTTTGTCTAGGGATACTTTGCTCTTCATCCTTACTAATTTTTTTAGTGCCACTGACCTCCTTATCCGTTGGTGAGTTTTCTTCACCATCACTAGTTTGTTGCTCATGGTCACTACCCTGTGATTTGTCACTTGGTTCATGCTCGCTACTTTTCTTAGTGTCCCTATGTTCCTCATCACCACTAACCTCATGCCTTCTTTCATAAGACTGCTCTTTTTCACTATCAATCATGGGAGATGTTTGCCTTTGAGGAGTATTTTGACTTGATGGATTAGAGACATAGTGAGTGGAGGGTGAGGAGGATATGTGAGATGGGCCATGAGATGAAGAGGCAGTGGAAAAATTTGGATGAGAAATGAAAGTCTCCCAAGACACTCCTTTCTTTTCAAGTTGGTGAAGGATGATGATTTTGATGAGAGAATGATGGAAAAGACTAGCTTTTTGCTGAGCAGGAGGTCTCTTTTGAACAAGGGAGGACATCTTGTCTATGCTTTTGCAGAGGAAGAAAGGTAGGTTCACCAACTGAGTCCTTGTGAAATGCATGAGAAGCCTGATGTGATAAGAATCAATTCTGGGAAAACCTCCCTTCGCATGTGAAATACTTCATGATAACTCTCATGAGGGGGGCATAGCTGCTCAATAAGTGAGAAAAAGGAAATATATCTTGGAAAGCATCCTAATGGTCTGGTTTTAGGAAATTTTTATAGTGATTTAGGCCCAGGTATGCCTGTTTGAACCACTTTTCTCCTATATAGGGGATCTTAGTTGCTTTGGAGATAGCCCTAGGAGTGAGTTTAAAGTCCAAACCTGCTAGGTGGACATGTTTTCCTTGCAGCCTTAGGGTGAACAGTTGTGTTAAGGGAGGGTAATTGGTGACCTCCTGGAATTTTTGGCAAAAATCAAGGCAGCCCACCTCATGGAAGTTAAAAAGAATTGAAGGGGATTCATTTACTTCCTGAGTTGTAACAGGCTCAACTCTTTTGTGAAATCCACCCTTGATGGCCTTCTTTGGAGGCATGGTTTTGTTTAAGGCTTTCCTTCACTCCCTTATCAAAACAGGCTTTTGAAATGAACTAAAAATAGAACTCCTTTTTAATCACTGTTTTTCTCCTTTAACTAGCAACCAGGTTTTTTTTAATGAAAATAGTTCTCTTTCCTAAGAACTGTGCCTTTTCTTCTTTGAAAACACTGAGTTCTCCCTTTTCACAAACTATGCCTGGCTTCTTAAGCAAAACAGGCCTCTCAATTTGAACTAAGAATATAACTCTCCTTTGAGCACTGCTTCTCTCTTTTAAAACTATGTTTGGCTTTTTAAACCAAAACAGGCCTTTTCAAATGATATCAATCCTTATCTTAAAAACTGGGTTTTTGCTCTTTACTCAACAAACAAGCCTTTTGTAGCCAGACAATAGACCTTTTTCTTCAATAATTGTTTTGTTTTCCTCTTTGTAAACATGGTGGTTTTTAGTATAAACAGTGTTTTTTCCTTCAATGGGACTGTGTCTTTTTCTTAACAAAATGACTCTTAACACCTCCCAAACTCGTAAACTTAGGCGAAGAAAATCAGTAAATACCTCTTGGAAAATGCGTTGGCTACTTTTGGAGACAATTTCACCATGCAAAAATATGATTTGAGGTGAAAATGAGTTTGTTTGAGCGGTGCTACGCTCTTGTGCACAGGCGCGTAGCACCTACACTCTGCGTTGAATGCTGTCGGGTCGGGCACTAGGCGCCTGCTGAACGCCTAGAGGGCCGGTCGGTTAACACGTACAGGCGCATCTTGCGATCCTACAGGCGCGTCGCGCCATGTGCAAAATCCTTTGTAAAGACGCTAATGGCGCATCGCGTTAATTTACAGGTGTGTCACGTCATGAAATTCTTCCACTTCTTGCCCAGGGTTTTGAGAGAAACACTCTTCCTTTTCTCCTTTGCATAATAGACACTGAAATTCTTTTTTAAAGCTTTTATAGATCCCTTTTAAAATGATTTGAAATGCCCTTTCCCTCCTTGGTGATTTCTCACTTTCACTTTTGCCTTTGTAATTGTCATCAAACTGAAGTTTTTCTCAAAACACAGTGTCTCTCTTTTTTCAAACAAACTTTATCCTTTGTTGATTTTCCCTCTGCTCATCTCTGGGAGGAGGCATAAAAATGTGTTTCTGCCCTCCTTGCTTTGCATAGACCACTAGAAATTCTTGAATATCTTTAAATAAACTGACCCTCTGCTCATTTTGGAGGAGGTCATCTGTTTTACAAACTGCGTGGGCGCCTTTTGAACTCTGTTAACCAAATGAACAATGTCCATGAACAAACTGTTTGTGGCTCTTTAGAAAAACTATGTTTATCATTGGAAAGAGATGATGTGCTTGTCATTTAAGGGAGGCTTCTTTAGTACTGTGGAGGATAGACTTTCTTCTCTGGAAGGAGGTCTTTGATCTGTCAATGTTAACCTTTGAGGAAAGCTACTTGTTCCAAATCTAGGCCCTTCGAGACTGCCTTTACCCTCTGCCTATCTTTTGAAGGAGGCTTCCTACACACAGTCTTTGTGACCCTTCAGACCTACCATGAGGCCTCCTACTTATCTTCTGATGGAGGTCCTTAAAACTATAACACGTCATTCATATCAAAATTGTGACCCCTGTCTACTTGTTTGAACAATACAAAATAGAGGGCAACAATGAATCTTTGGTACTTATCTTTGATGAAATCATTTGAATCATAATGCCCTTTTCTTCATGAGGACCTGTCAGTAAATTACATCCCTTTTGCATAAAATTACTATGAATCTTCAGGAGTAAATAAAGTGCTTTCTAAATGGTGAGCGCTTACTGCTATCGATCCCTAAAACAACTTTTTTTCCCTTGACTCTGTATTCATAATGTGTAGTGAACTCATCCTTGACTGCCTTTCAGAGCCTAGGCACATGGTAAGGTATAGGAAGCAACTTTCCTTTCTATACTTTCACTATGAGGCCTAATTTTCTTTAAAGCTCTTTTATGTCAAAGACTGTCACTGTTGGTTGTACAAGGGTTATTTGTAGGGTTGGCTACAATCTGTGCTTTTCTCTGACTTCCATAGTAAACTGACACAGCATGAAACTTTCTCCTGAGGTGCTCTTTTTGCTCACACTCTGCTTGGTATCATCAATCAGTACATCCCTGCGGAGATGTAAAAACAGATGCTTCTGAATTTTGGAGGGCTTCTTTGATGTTTCATGGAGATCGTGCCTGGTCTAATCATATTTCTTCAGACAGGGAAAACTCCTTCTCTTTTCCTGATTTCAACATTCCTGAGCCTTGCTAAAATAAAAACAAAGTGACCTCTTTGATGGTGTGTGACCTAGGGATAGACAAGGGTTTTGAATTTGGAAAAATAACAAGACATGATGGCTAACTAATATTGAAGATAGAGTTTTTGGCTTAAAACAGTCTCGCCAAGGAATTTTCCCTAAAACATCACCACCTAGACCTACATACTTTGTCATGGATTTTGAATGGCTTATTGGGAATGAGTAGGTTATCATATGAAAAAGTGATCAGTGAGAGAGGGGTAGACACTTTGTTAAATGTTGGATAGTGAGTTGCATGAGAAACAAAGGATCTTGATGGTAGAGAGGCAAACTTATAACAGCTATAGACAGGGAGGCTTTGCTGAATTGAGATAGGTAGGGAAACTGAAGGGTTTTTCTCATTACAGGCTGAAGGAGAGGGGTAGGAAGACAAAAATTTGTTTGAGGTGTTTTCTAGATGACAGATTGACAGACATAGATTATCTTCTAGAAAACTCAGCCAAGGAATCTAGTCATCAAAACAGGTAAAAATAGTAATGACTAACAGTGGCTCCATTTGGGGAGGGAAGCTCCTTTTCAGGAGGTGTCTAGAATTGCAGATCTCTAGCTTGTGAAGACCAGTGCCTTATCCATTGGTGAAAATTTATCTCTTTCTTGATGTTATTTCTGAAAATTTACAGCATGATTAGCAACAACCTCATCTCTACCTACCCAGCTATATCTCCTAACATTTTTTCTTCTTTAAGTGCACTTGGACTAGCAACCCTTTGATATGATATTTTTGAAAAAAGAAAAACTATCTAATTCTACCCTTATATCTTTCGGGAGTTCATATTAAACTAATGAACTCCTTTGATTCTCTACCTATGCTAGATCGACTGTCAAGATTAAGCTGTATGGCAGGATTTCATTCTCTAAACTAAAACATGAAATTGAAAAATGACCAAATCAGGATTAGATGGTCTGATTTGTCATGTGTTTGTGGCATAAAAACAAGCTGCACACAAACATTATTTATGTACAAGATGAGACTTTAGAAAAATCAAGGCCAAGATATACAATTTGTTTTTCATCCATGTTTTTCTCTTTGGTTCTGTTTTGAGCGTGTAGAACCAGCATTCTCTTCCTAATCTACTTTCATTTATAATTCAAGCTTACACAATTTGACTATCACTTCTTTCACTAACTTATCAGCAATCAATTTAAAACATGTTCAATTATGATTAGGCTAGATAACTGAACAATATATCTTTTGAGCACTAGTAGTGGCATTTAGACTTGCACACTTTCAGCATGACTATTTTTTGAACATGGGGCTTTTCATGGTGTTTCAAAACTGCCCTCTTTTTCTACTTTTCTATTGTTTTTTTATTTTTTGTTTTTTGTTTTATTTTTCCAAGCAATGGTATGTACAATGGTTGAAAAATCTGAAACTAGAACTCCTAAAAACGATGGAACTTGAGCATCTTATCTTCATAAGGATTTCCTAATGCTCTTGGTCCACTCAGCTCTTGAAAAGAAAAGTTTGGGAAATTTTCTCTTGTAAGCATAAGATAAGGATTCATGTATGAATCTCTAAACAACCCTGTGTCTTCCTGTTGTGCTTCTTTATACCTTTGATCTCCACTTCTCCTTTTGTTGTACATCTTTTTCAAATAATGCAGATATTCTTTGTCATTTTTAAAACATATGATGACATCATCAAGGTACATCATGACAAGGAAATTGAGAACCGGGGACATAGCTTTTCTGAGGGCATCTTCGGTGTTCATTGGTTTTGGACCAATTGGTTTGAACTTGAAGTTGCCACTAGTGTATTTGAAGAAATATTTGAGTTGATCTATTTGAAGTGGTATTATTCAATGGTATCCTGAAAAATTATCACTCAAAGCCACATGATTAGAAATTCCTAGTTTTCTTATGATATGATCTGTTTTTAGAAGGGGATGATTGTTGTTTATGAGGGGTTTATTTATGTTTCTAAAATCTAAACATAACCTGTGTTTAGTTGTCTTCTTTTCGAGTGACCATGTTTGACAAGAGTTTTTGTGTTCTCTTTTGAAAGGATGATATATAGAGAGGACAACATTTCTATGGTGTTTTGTATTCATTTTCTGGCATATGTTTGTATTGTGAAGAATCTTGTCTAATCTTGTCTAGCCTTCGACCTCTTTCGACCTAAAAAATAGAGTCTCATCTATTTTTACCAACATGACCAATGCTCCAAGAATCTCAAACTGGAATCCTCGAACCATGCTCCATATGTCTAAAAATAGACATAGTCTAAAAATAGATTTTGCGCCAGAATTTGCCTGTGGGCCCACTTGGTGAAGGCGACTTCATTTCACCAAGATCCATCATCTTGCTGCATTCTCAACACTCCCTCTTAGTAAGATATGGATTATCTGCAATCCCTATCCTGCCTCTGTGGAATTCGAACTTGCTCTTGGTGAGCGCCTTCGTCAGGATGTCGGCATCCTGATCCTTCGTGGGAACATATGAAAGCATCATGATTCTCCGCTGAACACAATCTCTGATATGATGGTACCTGATGTTGATGTGTTTGGACCTATCATGAAATACTGGATTAGCCGAGAGTTTAATGCAACTCTGGTTATCACAGTAGATCACTGTAGGCTCCAAATGCAACCTGAACAATCCAATGAGGATCTTCCTCATCCAAATAGCCTCGCATGCAGCCAAGCTAGCTGCCATGTACTCGGCCTCTACTAAACTGAGTGCCACGGATCTCTGCTTCCTGCTGTACCAGGAAACTGCTGTCGACCCAATGCTGAAAACTCCTCCAGATGTGCTCTTCCGGTCCGTTGGGCTCCCTGCCCAATCTGCATCAGTGAAGCCAGAAAGCTTCGCTCCATCCTCCCGTCTGTACCATAGACCATATCCCGATGTGCCTCTAATAT